>CM040117.1:248758435-249115293 GCA_022559845.1 Amorphophallus konjac | reverse complement strand
AGTGCCCACAGATTATCCAATGTGGGACAAAACCTCCACCACCCCCTTCCAATGAATGGTTACGATATAAGTGGTGCTATTGGATGGGTGGGGTGACCCAACGGGTAAACCTGGTTCTGATATCATACCATGTTAAAGGCCTGAATTCGAAACCCAAAACCTGGGCATCGAGTTGAGGGAATATTCTATAGATCAGGAGTGAAGGCGCCCTTAGATTATCTGATGCGGGACCAAACCTCAATGGTTTCCATCTCAATCCATGTCATATCTCTTGAGCTATTTTTTCCGATCCTTGTTAGCAGTTGTAATTATACATTTATTATGCACAAGCTTGACATATTACTGAAAAATACATGTTTTCAAATAGAGTCCAAAAATGAGGTAAAATACCATTTCTTGACAGTATCTGTAAATGTACATGTAGTATACACACATTCATGTTTTAGAATTAGTAGGAACATGATGAATACAAGATAATATGATTATTTATCTATCTGTGTATATATATACATATATATATACATTTGGATATACATATGTATGTATGTATGTATTCATATGTATATAGACACAGACACAGAAACTCTTAATTTTTGGTCTTGAATAATTGGAACCAAGCAGAAGTAAACATGAACTTTTCTCGAACCGAATATTTGCCATTTGCCAAAAGCTAACTATAATCCTGACATGATTTGCTTCTTTTATGACATTGGTCTTACAATCCCTGTTCATGTTGTTTAATTCACACAACTAAGGGGTTGTCTACATTTCCCTTTTTTTCTCCTTATCCTCTCAAGTTATATGTTTTGATTGTGTTTGATTTGATTCTTCAGGTGCCTGTCTGATGAGAGTTCTGCCCTATTGCTCTACTCTCTGGTGCATGGGAACTCGGACTTCTTGGAATACGTGTTGGTGCGAACTGATCTTGATACATTGGTATGCATCATCTGACTACAAATTTCTTTTATTGGTGACCAATTATTTTCCAGGATGGAATTCAAATTCTGACATATTTTTTAGAAAAATGGAAAATGACAATTTGTTTTGTGACTTTGTCGCGTTTATTATTTCAGTGATGCATGTTTTGACCCTTTCTTTTTATTGCATTGTTTCGTTCTAAGATTGACAATATATTTGGTTGAGTGTATTTAACTGAATTGTATGGTAAAATTTTTTTCATCTGTTTCTTCTGCATTGTCTCTATGCCCATTTTTCATCCATTTCTTCTACATCGTCTCTATGCTTCTTAGCTATGTGAGCAGTTCACAAAGTTAATGTAAATCCATGAATAAATTCTTAATGGTAATGTGATCACCAGTTGATGCCGATTTTGGAAACATTGTATAATGCTTCAAGACGGACATCCAATCAAATCTACATGTTGCTGATTATCCTTCTCATACTGAGTCAAGATTCGTCTTTCAACACCAGCATTCATAAGCTGGTAAGAAAATATTCAAATGTTTCCAAAAATTTTTTGTGTACAAGTAACCTTATGAATCTTGATTTGTAGATACTGCCAAATGTTCCATGGTATCAAGAGCGTCTTCTTCATAATACTTCCCTTGGCTCGTTGATGGTGATCATACTCATAAGAACAGTGAAGTACAATCTGTCTAAGCTACGGGTATGCCTTGCTTCACCAGCTGGATTTATGATTGTCCAATTCTCTTTATTTTTTTAAACTCAGTAGGCTGCCATAAATCCTTTAAGATTTCAAGTGTATGTGGTTTTGGTCTTCTCTTGGATGGAATTGTTACCTATTCCATTATTTGTGTGAAAGCTGGATAGTCAATAGCAAATATCCCTTACTCTTAAGGAGCTTGTAATGTTCCCACCTTATCTTCTCGAATCCCCCTGTTAGGCCAGTCCTTTTTCTTTTATAAGTGCTTCTGCCAGCCATACAGTGTTAGTCCTAGGAGCATCTAGTTCCATTTCTGCTATTGCTGTTCCAGTTCAAATTGAAAGGACGGCATATCCAGTTGCAGGCCGAAGGGTTGAAGTGATAAGGGTTGGAGTGCCAGTAGTTGCATCTGTCTAAGTACTAGTTGCCCATCTAATTCAAGTGGTTTCCTATACCGTTGGAGTCTTTGTCTATGGATAAGAAGTCGTTGTTGACTATTCTTAAGTAGTAATTGCCTCCACATGACCATTAGTTGCTTACTCCAAAGGAATATTCATCATGAGTCAAGTCCCCTTTTTTCATTATTCTTTTTTAAGCTAGTGCTAACCTAATCTCTTGAGATTTGCCCCACATTCCATTCATAATACCTTCATTTGGCCTTCCATTTGTAATATCTTGCAGTCCCTAATTGATTGAAAATCTGGTTTCTGGAATCAGGTGTAACAAGTCAGCTAGTCCTGGTTTCTATACTTGCTTTTACACCTAAAGTATCTCATTGTGGTCTTTTGACTTTTCAGATATGCATGCAAAATACTTTTTTTATTAATATTTAACATTTTGAACAAGATAATGAAGTATTCTGATGATGTAATACTAAGTGGCCACTCTTGTTTCAGCATGATGCTGATTTCTCATCTTTTCATTGTGTGTACAAGCCAAATGTGTTCTAATTGATAATAAATAAGTGCTCATTCTGTTGCTTTAACATATGTTAAAATTTACAGGATGTCTACCTCCACACAAACTGTCTTGCAACTTTGGCAAACATGGCACCTCATGTTCACAGATTAAGTGCATATGCATCTCAGAGGCTGGTTAGCCTCTTCGACATGCTTGCGCGCAAGTATGCTAGTCTGTGACCTGAACATTCTTTCATCAAGAAGTAACAGCTCCTTCATTCCAAAATGTGTTCAAATTTCTTCTATTCATTAGGCAATGAACCTTTCTGTCAGGTACACCAAATTGGTCGAATTTAAAAATGACAAAAGTATTGATGCTAAAGGGAACCAAGTTGAAGGTGGAAGCACGTCAGAAGATGTGGTACCTTTCTATACACTGTGGATCAACATTGTGCATGCTGATTTTTATTTCATTATGTTGGTATTTCTTGAAGCCTCTTTTTGGCTGAAGGAGATTTGTTGTTGCAGTCAGCAGAGCTTCAGATTTATACTGATTTCTTAAGAATTGTCCTGGAAATTCTAAATGCAATACTTACATATGCCCTGCCACGGAATCCGGAGGTTCGTGTTAGATTTCTCTGTGATTGTTTCCACCATTAGCATGTGATTAGAGTTTTTTCATTTAACATATTTATTTCATTTTAATTAGGTTGTGTATGCAATAATGCACCGACAAGAGGTCTTTCAGCCATTCAAGAATCATCCACGGTTCAATGAGCTGCTTGAAAACATTTATACGGTTGGTGAATAAATAAAGAAGCTTATAATTATCAGCTCTTCCGTCTCTAATTCACTAATGTTAAGGTTCATATATGAACCATATTCTAGGTTATGGGTTTTGATAACTCTGTTATCCTTCAGGTATTGGATTTCTTCAATAGTCGCATGGATATGCAGCGAACAGATGGTGAATGGTCTGTGGACAAGGTCCTGCAGGTTATTATCATTAACTGCCGATCTTGGCGTGGTGAAGGAATGAAGGTGATTTTTTGAAGCAGTTTATTATGTATAAGGCACTCTCTTTTTCAAGGTGCTTGTCAATATTTTTCCCTTCAAGCATGAACATGTTACTAAATGCAACTGCAATCTGGTTTTGAACAGATGTTTACTCAGCTGAAATTCACTTATGAGCAAGAGAGTCATCCTGAGGCGTTTTTTATTCCATATGTGTGCAGTTGGTTCTTTCCACAAGGTAACCTTTGTTTGCTTAAAAAAAAAACTTTCTTTGATCTTTACTGTTGTTTTAAAAAGTAATGTCAAATGAAGATATGTTCAGTCTCTCTAGCTGGAATTAACACATATATCTACCATGTAAAAACCTATCTGCAACAAGTTCACTCTTCTGACGCTATCCATAATCTCAAGGCCATTTATCAGCAAGAAATATATTCTGATGTTAATCATCCCATTTGCTTTGTGTACTCCTAACAATCAAGGATTAAGGAATCAGGGGATTTGGGACTGGCCCCGGGACCCTTCAAGAAAAACTGATCAGGTTGGCTGATCCCTGATTTAATCCGGGCCGGGAAACATGCTGGCCTCAGGCTGGCCCAAAACTGTAGGCCTTTTCTTTAGTAGAAAAATTCCAAATAAGATAAAAGGTGAAATTTTTTGAAGCACTATATTATATAATTATCACTCTTTCATCATTGTCACTATGGAGCTCTCTAAATCTCTCTGAGTGAGAGGCTGAATGCGAGGATGCCTTTGTGTGCAGCTACACATATGTACAAATAGTGGCGTATGTACAATAATCTTAAATTCGAGAAGAAAGCCCTACATGCCCCAATAATCTTGTCTGGAGCTAGAGTCAGAGGTGGAGTTGGTGTTAAAGCTGGAGCCGGAGTTCTCATACTCAACATCCAAAAGAAGATGAAGTTGCTTGACTAGTACTTCTATTAAATCTCTGCTGCACAGTGGAAAATAGTGTACGAAGTATTGGTGGCATTGTTGGACCTAAGAGTCTGCCCCAGTTCCTCATGTAATCTAAGCCAAATGCTCTGTGAACTGATTGACACCACTAATCACATGTTCACAATGCAATGAAATCTGCTGTCTCCAGGAGCTGTGCATCCATGCTTGTGCAGGATATGCTCATGAAAATACTAAACTGTTTAGCAGCATGAAGAGGACAGTTAATCATAATGTAAAATGGGCATGGGGGTATCAAAATTCATATCATGAAGCAGGCCTACGGAGTCACCACCAATAATAACCATGTCATCTCCTTATGAAGCCATTAAATGATATGCTCACAAGGCAAATGCAAATAGACATACCATAGCCATTATGACTCCCAGTAAATCCAACATCTAGAATGGCATATTGGATGTACTCAAACAAGCAAGTAGAGCCTGGTTGAGTGCATCAATAGCTTGGCAAAGTTGGCAGACACGATGAGGGGGGAGACCACCTTCTTCCTTCACCAGCTAACTGGATGAACTTACTTCATGAAATCCTGTGCGGGACAGATAATGTAGGAGGCGATGACATGTAAATCTCCTCAAAGAGCTCCCCGTGAGGAAAGACATTCCTCATGGTTATTTGGCAGAGCCCAGCTGCACACCAAAACCACTGCAAGTAATGTGCTCAATGATGGCATATTTCCAATAGGAGCAAAGATCTCTTAGTCATAAATCTCGTACTCCAGTGGTTCCACGTGCCATTAGCTAGGCCTGCTATTGCTCAATCTCAATGAGCAATCAAACATTTGTTTTGATGCTGTATGCAAGGTTCAATGGATTGGAGATTGGCCTGGGAACGGTTGGCTGATAGAAGTGCAATCCAGTTGGATTGAGATCATTTAAAGTAATCCGAATCCAGCCCAAAAACAGTTGATCAATAATGAATGTTAATCTGTTCACATGTAAAACCAGATTTCAATTTGGGACATCATCTGAATGAGGTATTGATCTATTGGATTTTCAGACTCCAATTTGGGATTAACTGTAATCATGAAATCACATTCTTTCACTTTGCTTTTTGAAAGTAGGGAAGAAATAGGACAACAACAAATGTAGTGGAAATGGAGTCCATGTTTTTTGAAAGCGAAGAAGATATAGGCTTGAGACATGACATATTTGATTTTTTTGTTCTTTAAGTTAATCAATGGATATAATACAGAGGTTAGGGAAATTAATCATGGAGTCATTCCATAATTCAACAGTTCACTAATTACATACAGTACTTAAGCTAGACAAATGTGTTCCTTCCAAGACTTCATTGGCTGGTCTGGCTATGGGTCTTGCGCAATGGTCAGCTATGGCTCCGGCCTCGTTCACTGCAACATGATTAGGGAAAGTGGCAGGTTGGTTGGTCGTCCGTGGTTTGACTCATTTCAATGATCATTGTTATATTGACAAAATGTTTTTTTGATGGTCTGAGTCATTTTGTACCAGAAAAGCTCATTTCAATGATGATTATCTTCTTGACAAAATGCTATTCCACCTTGATTGGGCTAATAGCTCTACTTCCATTCAAATAATGGCATTATGTCATATGCTGTTATGATCATCTCAAAATGCTTTCCTCTGTTACTGTGATAATGGATTTCAGTGACTAAGTTCTATCGTTTATTTTTGTAAATTGTCTTGCTAACACTTGCTTGTTCTACTTTTCTGAAGTGGTTTCACCTTCAGTACTAATTCCATAAATCTATTCCCCACCGATCATGAGATCAGCCAATAAATGTGAGTATATTGTTCAAGTTTTCTGTTGGATATATATATATATTTCATCGATATACAACTATGCACCTGCTTCAGGCTTTGCATTGATCTTTTGAAACTGAGTTCATTCTCTTCTTAGCTTTCTGTAATTATGGCATCTTCGTAATTGCTTCAGCAGTTGCAATGCATATGTTGTGATGTGGAAATTGTGGTGTCTCCGCTCAACTGGCAGGGGCCTCCCCCCCTCCCTCCAAAACACCCCCCCCCCCCGCCACACAAAATAATAACACTGATAATAATAATGATGATGATGATGATAAATGAAATAAAAAACACTGGGCTACAAGCCAATTGGTTTTCATTTGGTGCTGCCAAATTTTTGGATTAACTCAGATAAGAGGGATGCTATGTTTTTGATATGGAATATGGATTTAAGTTGAGGAGATTTCAGTGTTCCAGGAAATTGGAAATACTACAGTCATTGCTTCCCACTTCTGTCATTAACCCTCTACATGGGGCATCCAGTGAGATTTTTGAGGAAAAGGCCAAAGACCGTATGTTCCCCACAAAATGGTATATAAATGGTGTACTAAAATGCCTTTCATTTCTATTAAATTGTTGGCATGGTTTGATGCGTGAAAATCTTTATAACATTGAGAGCTCCTCAATTATAAGCACATCTTATTTTAGCCTGTTTCTAATATAGGACTATTGTAATACGCCTCTGCACGTGCGGGCCGATAAGGCTCTGTCACGTGGACCATGACAAACACGGGATGTGCGGCTTAGATCAAAATCATAGGCTTTGATACAATATTAGAGGTTCAAACTCTAACTTAAAACCTAGGCGTTGAGTTGAAGGAATCCCCCACATGTATAGAGGAAAGACTCCCATGGATTTCTGATATGGGACTAAAAAGACAACATCCCTTTTCGTGCCTAACCAACCGGTTTGGGGTGCATCACAGGTAGGGCCAAGTGTCCACAAATGGATCTAACGGGTAAACTGAGCTCTGATACCCTATTAAAGTTTATTGGATTGGGTCATCCAACTCAAAACCTTAAGGTGTTGAGCGGAGTGGGCTCCACTATTATAAACACATCTTATTTTAGCCCGTTTCCAATACTGGACTATTCTAACAAAATATACCTTCCCAAAAAACGTCCAAAAACAGTAGTTCCCTGCTAGGGGTGTCAACGGATCGGATTCGGGTCGGATCTTTTATGATCCGAATTCGAATCTGATATCTTAAGATCTGAATTCAACTTGGATCCGAACTGAAATGTCATTTTGAATTCGGATCTGATCCGAATCCTAGTTTAAATTTTCGGATTCGGATCTGACCCGAAATCTCAATATATATTTTTATAGGTAATGGGCCAGGATCCAAAATTGAAGTTATAAATCCTAAATTACAATTTCGAATATGAAACTACAGTGTATAGTTTCGGATCCGAAACTGTAAACTGTAATTTCAGATCCGAAACTATAAATTTAGACATTTGTAATTTTGGATCTAAAACTGTAAATTCGTACCTTTCAGTTTTGATACTTCGGATCTGAAACTGTAAATTTTAATTGGATCTGGGTCTGATCTCTAAAGATCTAAATACGAATCCTATTTAAATTTGAAAACAAAATTAAATATAGATTTGAATTCAAATTCGAATCTGATATTAATAAGTTAAGATCTGAACTACTGGAGAGAGAGAGAGATAAATAAAGGAGAGAGAGAGATAGGTAGAAAAGAGAGAAGGGTGGAGAGATCTCCCGTGAAGAGAGAGAGAGAGGGAGTGGCGAAGAGAGAGTAAATGAATTTTAAATTTAAAAAAGCAGGCATCAATTCTCATTAAAACCTGTCAAAACGTACTGCAGCCTCATTAAAACCTGTCAAACGTACTGCAGACTGCAGGTGCATTGGAAAAATATGTAGTTTTTTTAAAAGTACAGAGGTGAACTGTGAACAGAGGGGATAGAAGAGAGGGAAAAAGAGACAGAGGAGAGAACTCCAGAACGGAAGTTCCTCCTCGCCCTCCCTGCACTGGAAGAAGCGTCTCCTCCTCGCCGCTGCCAGCCCCGTGCACAGCCCAGCACCCGTTGCCGGCCCCGTGCCCCGCCCACCGCCGTTGCCGGCCCCGTGTGCCGCCTCCAGAAATCATCCCTGGTATCTCTTTCTCTATCTCTGCCCAGCCCCCCGGCGAACCCCAAGTCGGGCTGCTGCCCCCCTCTCTCTCTACCCACCGCCGCTGCTCCCCCAACCACCCTGGCGGCCCTACCAGGATGCTCCCCCAACCACCCTGGCAGACCCCCTACCAGGATGCTCCCCCTCCCTCGTGCCACCCACCGGCCACCGCTGCTGCCCCTCTCTCACTCTACCCACCGCCGCTGCTCCCACCCTGGCAGACCCCCTACCAGGATGCTCCCCCTCCCTCATGCCACCCACCGGCCACCGCTGCTGCCCCCCAACCACCGCCCCCCCCCCCCCCCCCCCAACCCCCCCCCAACCACTGCCGCTCCAGCTCTGGACAGTCGCCGCCACTACCGCTACCCTCACCCTCGTTCTCGTCTGCCCAGAGAGAGGTTCCACAAACAGAAAGGGATGGGGGGGGGGAGAGAATGGTCGCCCTGAAATCTGTGAGAAAAGAAGGGGATGGTGGGGTGAAGGGCGAGTTAACAGGGTCGCCTTGAAATTGCCATGACACGGGGGTTTTATATGGTGCCCCGATATCCGATCCGAAACGAGAGATTTCGGATCAGAACTCTGTCGACCCGGATCCGAAAAATACATGTATTTCGGGTCAAAAGTTTGATCCGAATCCGAAAAAAAATCGAATCCGGATCGAGTTTTCGGATCCCGCAAATCCATTGACACCCCTATTCCCTGCATATGTTTTTTTGTACTTTGCTCTTACATTTAGCTTTTGCAATGATACTCTTTGAAATATTTAGTGTCCGACAGTATGTCGATTGCTATTTTTCGTATATCCAATCTTGTTAACTTTTTCTTCTCTGACTTCTGCCATCTCCATCTGTCATATCTTTAAAGCTAAATTCGTTGTCTTTTAAATTATTTTACACTTACAATGATCTTTATTTGTTTATTTGCACTATTGAAATGGATAAATATCTGTTTTGCAGGAAGACTTTAGTTTTTCTTTTCTGGTGTCTTGGTTTTGCAGAAAATGCACAAAACATTGAAAATGGCTCAGTGCCATGTATATACAAGTAGCACCTACTTTGTCCCAAATGGTTAGCTCTCACACCTTTATTGCATTTTGCCTGTGCCCTGGACTTCCATGGTTTCCCATCTCTTCCTAATATCTGGAAAGCTTGTATCTTTTGTCATCATTTTCGTTAAAGTTTTTCATCATGCTGAATATCTTTTCCTGTCAAAATGGCATGAATGCTTGTCTTGCAATTTAGGTGGTCAAATTTGTAAAACAATTGCCAAGGTCAGTTCATTAAAAAGGAAGACATTTCACTAGATGATGTCCACTGCACTTATTTGTCTTTACATGGAATACACCTGCCTACAGAGTGACAAAATTCTTTCCCTCTTTGGCGTCGGTATCACATAGTCCTCTCCCTCTCCCTCTCCCCCCCTCCTGAGTCTGGAAAGTGTAACAGTGCAGTGGGCGGAGTACGTTCAGTGATTAGACAGGCAGAGGAAGTATACTGACAGTACCTGGGTTCTTTCTCTTGTATTCATTTATCTTACGCAAAATACCCTGGAAACCTGACGTCACTCTTTCCGAGAAACCTTGAGGTGGCTTGCCTGTTCGATTAATCGTGATAAATCTTAAAATGCATTTCATCTTATCCAAGTTATTCATCATCATTTTTCTCATAATGCCTTCGCCTTCAGTTGGGTTTTCCTTATGGATGTGGATGGCCATATTCAGTGTAATTATATTCTCAAACTACGCTGCATTCATTTTCCTTCGATAGTAGATTTCAGAACTACTTTGCCACAGCATTTGGTTATTAGTAGCCTTTCGGGCTTTCTGGAGGACCACAAATCGGAATGGTGATCGATTAGCATTCCCCTTCCAGCTGGATAAAGTTGCCAGCTTTTGTTATCATCTCCCCCATGTCTAACAAATCCGTTCATACTTCTCTAAAATCTGGTTTTCTCGCAGGTGTAGTGCAAAGCCACATGAAGTGGGACCGTGCTCAGCAGCGGTTTGTATAGCATCCTGGAAGACTGATTTTTGTACATATGATATAGCCTGCCTTGTTCATAACAACGATCGTATTTGATTATTACCAAAATTGAGAACGTTGGTTCGCCTCCATGCTGGTATAACAAGCTGACCGAGGCTGAGCTATTCTGCATGAGGCATTATAAATTTTGCGTGGAAATAAAAAAAAGCACTTGCGAAATCTTTAGTGCAGAAGTGCTCCTTTTTTTTGGTATCGTGTCTCCTGTTTCACTTTGAATCAAAAATTTGCTCAGGACTTTAAATCAAGTTGAGGATGGTTGACAAGGGGCCACATAACCGGAGTGTTTCATCTAAATTTCGCTCCACTTTGAGTCTTGGAGTTGTCTGACTTCGTGACCCGTAAACTGTACAGGGGCTTCTGTAGTGGGATCATAGTGTGATATCTGTACAAAAAAAAGGAAAGGAAAGGAAAGGTGGCCCACATGACTTTTATAAAGCTAAAGAAAGCTTTCGCAGTTTCACTAGGGATGTTATTTAGCTTTTACTCCAATATGAAAAATAGTGATGGAAGTTGACATAATTGATTTTAGGCAATCGCACTGATCAATCTCCCTTCGTAAACTTACTGTTGTCTTTCAAGGTAGGAGGCTCCAACTTAGAACTCGCAATTAATGGTCGAAAAGTCATGTGAACCTCCCCTGTCCAATCCTCCTTGAGAATATTGGGATAAAAGATTATAGAGCCTGGAATTGATTCCAATTGGAAATGATGCAGAACATGCCCATCGGTTCTTCGAATGGCATGACCACCATATTTTTAATTTTTCCGGTCGATGTTCTTATAAACTCTCGTTCTTTTTGGTCTAGAGACCTGTATGGCCTAGTTTTACTTTTCCTCTAGGTCATCATATGGGCAACTTTAATTGCTCTGATGCCAAAGGAACCCCCGTTGACTCTAAAAAATGGCAGGGAAACATGGTGGCCAAGCTAAACCTAATTGAACAGAAAATGTAAGGCTGGCGCCTTAGGCGTTCATGTTCTTATAGTTCATAATTTTAGGGCCGTTTTGAGTACGAATATGGACCTGAATAATCAATCGATGAGAGAGAAAAGATGTGAGTTTTATTTTTTTCTCTTTGTACACATTCAGAGTTAACCGGGGTTTAGTAATGTGTTTACGTTCAACCTCTTGAATACGCTACCTCACCCGATTGTTAAAGAGGCCCTTAATGTATGCGGAAGGTGAGTACTGGAACCTTTGCAAGCTTCTGTTCTCAATCGATTAATCTTGCCTATGCCAAATTTATAGGAATGGTATTCTGTTACGATGAGTTCGATATAGCCCTACAGGTCATAATTTCTTGTTTGTAACGGGACTCATAGCAATCTCTTAAGCGCACCCATTGGCATTAACCGGATGGGATCCTAGTGGGCGTTGCAGAATGCGATGTTTGTTCTGCAATAAGTTAGCAACGGGGCACGAGACGATGCCATATGTTCTTCTCTCGACCGTCTGATGTGTGATACTTTCCTAGATGGTGGGGGTCTGTGCAAAAAATGCAGATCAACCATGCCAGTCTTCTCACTCGCTAGGCATCCTTTGGGTCCATCGAGAGGAGCCAATGTAACAAAAATCTACTACTTTTCGAAAAGGAATTACAATTAACAGACTATTTAAAAATAAATCATAGGTAATTAAAATAATAGTTAGAAACTTTTATAAATTCAACGTTTCATAATGTAGTAGCGGCTTAATTACCTATTTTTCAACATGCACACACACACACACATAATGGCATTTTAAAATTATTTATGTGCTAAAAAATAATCTTTTCTTCCTCAATCTTATCGTAAAGTCTTTATTGTTTTGTTCAAAATAAGAACTATACATATCCCTCTCTCCAAATTTTAACTTGATAACATTAACAGGAGGAGGGATACCATTACTATGGTTTACACTTTTTACTGCTCCATTTAGTACTTAATCATCTCGGTGATATATGCGAAATATAAGTTTAATGTTCACCGACTCGAGCGTCTAACTTATGCTCATATTCTTACCGTTTTATTTTTTAAATCGGATAACTTTCGTCGACTCTCTTGGAAAAAAATAAGTGGAGAATTATTTTTATTTTATCGGAACTTAAATAAATATAGATTCCTCTCTAAAATATAAAAAAGACGTGCAGAATACCCTTCTTTTTTACTACTTTTTATTTTTAAAATAAAAATACTCATAAAAAGTGCATCCAAATGTCGCATAAATTCTCTGCACCTGCACACCCACCGCCCCCCTTCCCACCGGCTGGAAAAGGGCTTCCTGAAGTCCAATAACGCGTGCCCTTGAATCCCGAACCTTTAAGGGCCACTTTGGCAACGAGGTACGGTGTAAAGTCATCTGGATAAATTTCTTTCAGAATAATTTTCCCACGCAGTTTAACACGAATATGAGAAGGAAAGTTCGAAAAATACTCTCGTCCTCGTTGTTTGTCTGTGTGGCCATATAGCGGCGGTATCAGACAAACGTAAACCCTTTATAGGAGAAAGTGTTCTGGCGGCTTCTGCCTGTTGTTTCCGGAAGAACGCCTCGGCCTGTGTCGACATTGTGCACCTGTGCTGACAAATTTTGCCGGGCAAGCTGCCGTTGAATGCGTGAGAATCCGTCACGTCGTTGCAATTTCCAATACTTGCTTAAGATATTGTCAAATGAAAACCTGCGGCATGCTTCTGTCAATTCAACAATATATATGTCCAATCTAAAGTGACCTCGTTGCAACAGGGGGCATTTCTTCCACCCCGTATGGTTTCCGTAATTCTTCCGGTCTTCCTCCAACTGCTCCACTTCTCAACGGAGCATGCATTTAAATCGACGTAGAAACAGAGGAGAAACAAACATGGGGTAGGAGGAACCCACATGACCGGGAGGGGCAGTATAAAGGGTTTACTTAGGAGAAGAGCTTTAAAAAAAAACATATTTGATGCAGATTTTAAGTAGAAGCATTTTTGCTCCTACCCCATGTAGACAAATCTCTTCTGTCTTCAAGGGTGCGTGCGTACCATGAATTTCAGAATTCAGAGATTCATTAGTGGCCTCCACAAGTAACGTTACGTTTGTCTGATACTTCCGCTATATGGCCACACAGACAAACAATGAGGACGAGTATTTTTCGAACTTTCCTTCTCATATTCGTGTTAAACTGCATCGGAAAATTATCTGAAAGAAATTTATCCAGATGACTTTACACCGTAACTCTATGAGGAAACCCTACCTTGTGGTTGACAATGCAATGCCCCATGCATGTCGCCAGCTAGGCTATGTTTAAAATAACTTGAATAAACTTCGAATAACGGCATATATAAGCATTGCATTCACTTAAATTGTGGCTCCACCAAGGAGTGAAGTCAGATTGTGAACCCTATGTTCAACCCTGGTGTTGGCCCAGAACTTGATGAGCACTTTGAAACATTATTCTAGATGCATTTCAATCAAGATTTGACCATCATTTCAAATTGGCCTCTACATTTTCGGTGATATCAAAAGAATTGAGAACACAACAGCAACTGCGGCCACAATCAGACCAAAGGATAGCGTGCTCCTTTGGTTTCCAAGTCATCCCCTAAAATCAAAGTTCAAATCTTCTAATAGAATACTGAAGATGACAATCACAATCTTCGGTTGAAGGAAATGGGTAATATACGTTGAGGGAGTGAGAGAAAATTCAGTTGAAAAAAAACAAATTCCTGCACTTTGGTCCCATCAATGAAATGAATGGGATTCAAGAAAACCACGTTGGCAAACAGAAAAATATAGGAGTAGAGGACAAAACGCAGAAACAGTTGATATGGGATCAGAAGATAGACCGGAATTAGTTATTGTTTATTGTCCACATTACATAAGATTGAATTGGCAGGATAGGATTCGAATGATCAATGCACATTCATTCTTGGAAGGGAAGCGTGAAATAAATCATATTATAACAAGCAGAGAAATGAATTAAGCCGCCCTCTTCTGCGTTCCATACCACACAAATAGGTGCATGAGCAATTCCTAATCACTACCGGGGAGGAGGCGGCATTTCCTAATTTTATCTGTAACAGCCAGTTGTGCAATGTTGCTTGATCCACACAAAATTATTTAAGAAGCACGTTCACAGTCCCTAATCTTACCCAAAAAAGAAAGGTCGTTTCTAAAGCAAAGGTGGAGAAGCCACGTGATATTATTACAAAAAAAGAAGGTAATGGTCATCGAAAAATTCCAAAACGGACCAAACTATCAAGAAAAATAACAAAAAAATGTTAGAATAACATGTCACCTAGATAAAGACAAGAGAGGGAATACAATGATTCCAATATTATCATTTCGGCACCCACAATCAAAATCTTGCAGCTAAGAGAACAGGGGTACAATAGATAACTCAAGAACCCCAATTTCAGCAGCCATGACCCACTACGCCAACAACCATCTGCATACAGCAGGAAGGGGGATAAATCAAGACACCACCAAGGCAGTCACATCAGCAACTTGCCAAATCCCAAACCAACAAGATTAAACCCAAAGCTGAATTGCCGCACAAAGCATTGATGATTACAAGATGAGCTCCATAACAATGTCCATGACAACCGCCATCAAAAGGAATCAACCCAAACCCATGAAAACAAGTGAACTGCCTAGGTGAACAGGGGAAAAGATGCTGACCACACTAAGTCCTCTAACCAACCTTGAAATCCCAACATCTTCCTCTAACAGCTTCCCTCCTCCTATATGAGGATGCAAAGTTACAAAGCTTCCCTGTTCAGAGAATATTCCAAAACTCAGAATATATTGGCTGCTAGAATCATCAAATTGTATGAAAGGTTTGCAGTGCCAGTCAGACCGGCCGTACCAGTCGGACTGACCGTACCAGTCGGACTGGCTGTACTGATGTTGACCTAGTACGGTCCGGCACGGTCCAATATGTCGGCGTGCCGTGATGTGCTGAGAAGAATTTTTTCTTTAAAATCTCCTATGAAAGAGATTCATGTTTTAGGGGTTTATTTATAAAATAACCCCACACCCAATCGCCCATCCCTCCTTCCCCCCCTCCCCGAACCCTCTCTTGGGAACCCTAGCCACCTCCCTCTCCCCACGGCCCCCCTCTCCCTCTCCCCCCAGCCACCGCCTCCTCCGTCCCCGGCTCAAGCCGATGCCGCCATCCCTGGCTCCCCCCAGCCACTGCCACCTTCGGGCCGCTGATGACCAGGTGAGGCATACCACGAGCAGGCCACGTGCCGGCCGTGGCCTGGCACGATCCGGTATTGCCCTGTACCAGCAGTGCTGACGTGGCACGGCAAACCTTGATTATATCACTACCAAAGCATTTTTTTCATGCAAGCAATGGCAGAGCTCTGGAAACAATGATATGCGAAAATGGAAATGAACTAAGAGCCAGTACAAACTCTGGCCTACCCCACAACCTATATCTAGAGTGTTAGCTCTTATCGCAACAGATTATCCTAGAAATCGAGAATACAGGTAAGCAATGGGTGTAGTCCCAGAAACAATATTCAAAGACCTTCCCAGCTGTGGTACTCTACTTTCACAGGATGACCACAGCCCAAAGATATAATTTCCACTGGATCATTGATACAAACAGCCATACCCATTTAACATGAATAGCAAGACTAGTCTAGTCCAAATTCTGTAACCTACCAAAGGCTTGATCTGCCACCCCCTTACAAATGGCACCAGTAACTGATTGATGAGGTGCAATCCTCTACCTCCATCACTGCATCCCTTCTGCAAGAACTTGCTTTGACTGGATATCATCCTCAACTACCTCTGCTTTGGAAGATCAATAAAAAGTCTATCAGAATTAAAGGGTACGGTGTTTCAAGAAGCCTCCTGCCATAAAGAAAGAATTTTCCATGCTGAAAACCTCTTGTCAACTTCAGAGACAGGTGACATCCCTCACTAAGTGGATCTAGAAAAAGATACCCTAAGTAGATGATGCAAAAGTCAGATGTACCATGCTCCAATATCCCGAGCCTGCATATAATCTGTTTACTTGTCAGGAACAGGATCGGGACTGGCCAGCCCTAGATCGATCCAGGTCAACCAATCCCATATGATAAAATTCTCCAGTAAGGGAATTTGGGTTGGGGTAGATGGGGCCATACTAGGTACCGTTTAAACCAGGTAAGGATATCAGATAAGCCCCATAGGGCAGGGTTCCCCTAGGCAATCAGCTTGGATTGGGCAGATCTGGCACAATGTGCGATCAAGCTGATCCGGCCCAATCCAGGCTGGATCAGCCAATTAGACATATGGAGCAACCCGGGGTGGGGGGGTTCAGAACTGGGTTTATTAGCCAAAACTTACCTGCATCAGCCGATCTGACCCAACTCTGGTCAGCATTTCAAACCCTTGGTACTAGTCAAAGCCGATTTGTGGAATTCAAGTCTTCTCCCATGGGACTGCATAGATGTAGCTATTACTCCCCACTCTCCAAGAAAAGGGCCCAATCTACTTTACTCTGTCTGCATTTCCCCACAGAATGCATGTTCATGAACACAGGCATGGGCTAAAGAAATAAATTTTCAGATGATTTCAAGCTTCTCAATCATCCTTATTTCACACCATGATAATTCTTTTAGAGAAGGCTTCAAAGCATAAGGATGCTTGAGAGGACAATCTTGAAAAGAGCTAAATCTGCCACCACAGTTCAATTTATTTCCCCTAACATCAAGTTTCTAAGAATAATTAAGCAAACACTTCCCAACTCAGAATGTATTGAAGTAAAGAGGTAAGCCAAGTTCTTTTACCCAATTTTATAGCCCCAAAACTTTAGACATTGTTCAATCAGCCCTCCTCCATGCAAAACCCAAGAACATTTTACTTATTCATTGTAAGATTTTTTTTTTTGGAAAGTGCTCATTCCTTCTAAGATTAGATTCATCACACAGATAACCTGCCTAATCAAAATGTCTTCTATCCGCATTAGACCACCTCCAACTAAAAAAAAACTCTTCACAGGCAACCTATGCTGAGAACCTTGTTCTTTTCACTTTTGAATCTATATACATCTCATAGGCAAACTACAGTGACATAAATATGAATTCTGAGACTGTAAGCTCGCATTTCTGAATCAGTGAAAGTTTAGGTATTGTAACACCCCAATTTTAGGGACCCTTGTTAGTTGGCCCATTTAGTGGATTTGAGTCTATTAGGAGGAATTCGAGACTTCAAGAGGGCAGTCCGTTACTTATAGCATAACTCGGTGTAGGAATGTCCCAATGAAGTAAAATTAGGCTCACTAGAGAGACAACCCGATTATCTACAACTTTTCCATTAAGTACTTTTTGAGATTATATCATCTAATGGGTCAAAAATATTAAATAATGAAATATAGTGGAAGAAAGAAGGAAAAACAACAAGGCAGAAGACGGAAGGACAACAAGGCGAAGGAAGAGCAACAAGGCGGAACGGGGAAGGTGAATCATTCGACAAGGCGGAAAGGATGGCGGAACAAAGGAGAAAGACGATATATTAACGATATATTGAGGAGATAGGCGATATATTGACAATGTATTGATCACAATTCTTCTTGAGACCTGTAACGCAAGGGAAACAAAGTAAAAGATCATGCAACAGCCCGGTGGAGCATGACAGATATCGATCGCAATTCACAAATATTAATTTATAAGATAAAAATAACAGAATCAACACAAACTGAAACCCAAAACTCAACAGATAACAAGATCGCATTATGAGGTTTTAAAGAAGTGCAAAATCCAAGATGAGAATACCACCAGCCGGGAAAAAGGGAAATAAGATTAAATACTCGGTATGTCCTCTTCACCGGAGCTTCTCCTTCCCAGCATAAGTTCTGGCCGCCTCCCTGACCTTCTCGGCGTACCCCTCAATGGGCGGGGTAAGCGTCGCCATAAACCTGCTCGCGGGGAAAGGCGTCAAGTCCGGCACCATGGCCGCGGCCCTCAGGTTTTCTGGCAGCGCCTCGATCGCCTCCTTCTTCAACCGCAGGAAAGTCGACTCGGCAGCCTGCCGAGCGCGGTGCCTCCTCATCAGCACCCTGCTGTACTCCTTCGCCAGCCGCCTCCCGTCCTCCACCGTCAGCTCGTACCTGGGCACGGCCTCCACGTCCACCAGGCCGAGCGAGATCAAGTCGAACCCAGGCGTCCCCATCAGGTCGGGTTCTTCCTTCTCCGCGGAGGATCCCTTCTTCGCTACCGCCTTGGCCGCGTCGATCTCCCGCTGCCGCTCCTTACTGATGAGGCCGAGCTTCTCCCGCTCGACCTCCCGCTCGCGCTGCTTCGCGGTGAGGTGGCGGAGCGGGGTGGGGGCGTTGAGGCAGGAGTCCACCATGCGGCCGAGGTGGTCATCGTGGGCAGAGCGGCTGCCACCGCCGCCGCCGGCGGCGGCGGCCTTAGATGTCTTCTTCTTGGGGATGGAGGAGCGCTTCAGGGCTTGGCCGACCTTGATCTTGGCCTTGCCCTTGGCGGTGCCGCTGACAGGGCACCTCCGCAGGAGTTGCTGCGGCTGTGGCAGCGGCGAGGGCGAGGGCGAGGGGAGGAGGCCTCTGAGGGCCCCGGAGAGGAGGGGCTTCAGCGCCAAGAACCTAGGGTTCCAGATCATCTCTCTCTCTCTCTCTCCGGCGGCGTTCGGCGGCGAGAGCGGTGGGTTTTGCGGCTTTTGTTACATCCTTACAGGGCACTGGAGGATGCGGCGTCTGGTTAAAGGGGTTTGGCGTTTGGCATCGCTCCAGCGAGGCTCCGAAGCGCTTTTGATGGGAGAATTTATGAAAAGCACTTTGAGATTCCAAAACATTCAAATGACAACGTGAGCTTCTGAAAATTGTGTTAGTATTCACAGTGACAGTTTGACCTCGCTGGCCACCTGAGGAAGGGTCAAGGGGAGACGTTCATGCTTACCATATTTTTAAGAAGATTAATACACAAATAATCTCCCTTTACTTAGACCCCTAACCCTAACCCGATATAACCCGTTACCAAATGTCCCTGAAGGTTCGATTAACAGCATCCATCGCATTCCTCGTGACCTTTTAAGGACCCGCTTAATAGAATCCACTGGACCCTACTCAGTAGGCGCCACCCTCCACCCACCTCAAACCCCCAAAGGCTGCAACACCTCCACAATCCGCACCGTTCGCCGCCGCCCCTCTCTAATCCCCCATCCGTACTCCGAGGGTTTCCGGTTTCGCTCGCCGCTGACCAGCTCTGTCCCGCCGAACGCCGCCGTCTGCCGCTCGTGAAAAGGCAGCCCAAGGCGCTGCTTAGGCGGCCTAGGCGCCTGCCTTCCTGACAGGGTCCGCTGACCTGCGAGAACCGAATCCGGTATTTCCAGATCAGGTTATAAAAACCCCCACCCCCACGCGACCCCCCACCCCGATACCCCCTGCCTGTCTCAGTCTCTCCAGGGTCTTTGTGGAGCACGCCGACGCACGCAGCCCTCGTCGGGCCGTCGGCAGCTGTCCTCTTTGTCGTCCGCCGTCGCCAACGACCGCCGTCGCCAACGACCGCCGTCGGACGTCTCCACCGCGAGGCATCCTCTCTCTCTCTCTCCTGCGGCTTGCCCCCCCTCTCTCTATCTGTGCCTCTCTCTTCTCTCTCTCCCGCTCCCTTCTATCTCTCTCCTCCGCCCCTCCTCTCTCTCTCTCTCTCTGGTAATTGGTGATGTCTTTTCTTTGGTATATGCTTTAAGTATGATTTGCAGCGTTTTGGAAGAACCGGCAAACATAGGTTAGTATTTTCTTCATCTTAAAACTTTAAGTTTTATTGTTAGTTTTATCTCAAAATTAATTTTAGTATTTTATTGGAATGTCATGTCTGTTTATTTTTATTTCTTGTCTCTAGTCCATACTGCTGTCGCTTCTCATATTTTTAACTATCATAGTATCATCATTAATTTTTATATAAACATTATATATATATTAAGGATCATAATTTTTATGAATCTGACGCCTAATTACCGTTTAAGCCTAAGCGCTCGCGACTATGGCCAAGGCATTCTGGAGGAGAGGGGAGGTCGGCGGCACCTGAGTGGTTGGTGCCGGACGGTGGCCCATAGGGGTAGAAGACGGGCAGACGTGCGGGGGCCTCTCCAGCGGCCACTGCAGGTTGCTACCGCTGCTGCGTGTGTGTTAGGAGGGGGTGTACTTCGAAATGGGGGAGGGGAGTGACGCAATGCATGGAGGGTCCGCATCGCTGATGTGGTGCCATTCAGTGCGTTGGTTTTGCGGATGGTGGCCGACTTGATCGCCTAATCCGCTCCCACTTCTAGTGATGATCATGGCTCGTAATGCAGTTGGACTCAACTACTTATCAGTAATGTACTAATGCGATATTTCTCATCAGTATATATATATACATATATATATATACATATATATATATATATATATATATATATATATGCTATTTGCAATTTGAAAATCGTGGGATGTGAAACTAGTATTCATGTCTAAGTTCGGTACTCCCCCCTCTCTGTGGTTTCTATGTTTCTATTGTTTATTGACATCTTTGAAGTTTGGGGAATTTAGATAATACTTTTATGTTCTCTAGAGAATTTATATTCCTTGTTCACCTGTCATGATAGGCTATGGGCGAGGAAGTTGAGCATTTTTGGGGGAATTCTCATTTTTTGAAGAATTAGATTTTGCAATGCCTCATTAAGGGTGCTTTTAATATTTATTAAACGAATAATCAAGTGCTTGGCTTAGACTTATGGACTTCTATGCAAGGAAGGAATGATCGGATCGGATTGGATCGGATCGCCCGATCCGATTGGATTTCTGGCAATCTTATCCGATCCTGAGCCGGCCTATCCCGAATCATGACCAGGATTGGACGGATCAGACGGTATCGACTCGGATCGGGCCCGGATCTGGTGCGATCCCCACCCTTAATTAAAAAACACACACACACACACACCAGAAGTATCAGGAGGAGAAGAAGAAGAAGACGTGCTAGATTGGCCGATCTGACATGATCCCTAGGTCAGTCCCACTGGGTAATATTAATAAGGTGTCTGGGAACACTTTTTTAAATAAACTTCTTTCTATCTAAAAAATTATGTTATGTCAGTTTTCAACCTATTTTTTAAAATTGATGAAAATAAATAATTATTTGTATGGTAAAATATCATATTTTTTAAAATTTATGTAGAGGTGTTTGGTAGACATCGGGAGTGTTATTGGGGATGTTGTGCAGAAGGTGCTCCTTGCCAACCCGCGATGTAAGGGAAGAAGAAGAGCAGATTGGAGAAAGAGCTGCACGCCGGCAGTGGAGGTCAGCGATGGGGGCGGATGGTTGGGTGATGACGTGAGTGTCCTGTCCTTGGTGGTGGAGGGGAGGTGCTCAATGTTAGCGGGGTGGTTGCGGCTGGGGAGGGGGTGGAGAAGAAGGGAGTGGCAGTGGGGTGGTGCAAAAGACAGCGCTGCATCTGGACCATCATCGCGGGGTGGCCACAGGGCGGAGCAGGGGCGGTTGGGGTGGCTGCGGACCAGTCTGCTCAAAATCCAAAGGCAAGAGCTCCCCTTATTCCAACCACGGCCAAAACCCCTTTTGCTCTGCCCTCCTCCATCACCGGGCGGCGACAGCATGGACGCCTCCCCCAACCCGTGCTCAAATGCTATGCCATGATCGTCGCCCCTCCCCACTTCGTCATCAAGTCCGACCCCGGCAGGGATTCCATATCCTCTACCTCGGCTTCTGATCTACTGTCGTTGCCAACCAAGCCGTCTGGGAGCTCTGTCGCCTCGTCACCACAGGCAACGCCAATTTAGACCTCATGCTACTGGAGCTGTAGTCGGCTCTGGAAGGCTGTGCCCCCACCTTTGTCTCCCTCTCTGTCAAGGGGATTGGCTTCCTCTGCAGATTCGCCTTCCAGAGAGACCCGTCATGGTGTCTCAACTGCTCCCTATCTGTGGAGCTCCATCCGTTTGTGACGACGTGGGCGCAACGCTGCTGTTGTTGTGGCCGGGACGCCAGGGCAGGCGACACTGTTCTAGCCGCAGGGTGGAGGAGATGGGGACGACGGGCGGGGAGGTGGCGGCCATGGGCGGGATTCGCAGGAAGAAGAAGAGGGATGACACGCAGCGTCTAGCGTGATTCCCTTAAAAAAATAAGTAGATGGTTGTTTTTTATTTGGGGAAGTTTTGGAGAGGTTTAACTTCCTCCTTAAAAATTAGGGAAGGTGGGTCCAAATGAGGTTTAGCGTCTACTCTTTCCTTAAAATATAATTTGAGAGAGAAAATGTCCAAAAAACTGTAACCAAACACCCCATAAGAAAAAATGAAAAGAAAGATAAGAACTGCAAAAGAAGAAGAAGAAAAAAAACCCAAAAATACTTACCTGCCATTGTCGTTGCCGCATCCATGTCGCCGTCACCATTTACCGCTGACGTTGCCATCACGGCTATTGGCCACCATGTCCTCCACCGGCCACATCGTCCTCATTCTGCTCCACGGCCTCACCTGCCAGGTTGCATAAAGAAGCTATGTAGTCGAAATTGCGCCTAGGCGCTGAGGCGAGACGAGGCGATGGCAACTCGCCTCGCCCCGTCGTGGCTCGCCGAGGCGAACGCCTGTGAGACACGGAAAAAATCTAGAATCGACTTTTATCGTGGATAAAAGGTAGATTTTCGTTCTTTTTGAAAAGAAACACTCCTCTGCATAGAGAGGGTTCCGTGGGTGCGCGTCGTATCAGACGATTTGGGTTCGAGTGCTGGACCTTTCCCCACTGACCGGAGTCAGTGTTGATTTACATCGCCCTAACGTCCGAACACCTTTGTTTGACTGTCAAAGAAGTTCCAAAGTCTTCTATAGAGGTTCTGATGTGGAGGGCAAGCTCACTCGAGAGACTCTCCATGACCACTCATTTACCACCAACACATTAATAGAGTTAGGGCTAAGTCTGAACAAAACCCTAAGATTTAGGAATAAAGACGCAAATATGCGGAAGCCGTAGACGTTTTTGAAGTAGAGAGAAGTTTTCTGGAGCCCGAGGGTATTTTGGTAATTTTACCACCCCAGGGGTATTTTGGTAATTTTCCCAGGCCAGGGGCATTTATGAAATTTTTGGGCTGGAACGGAAGTAGGATCGGGTTCCTGACTCCCCAAGGCATAGAAGCCGTTTCTGGAGGGTTTCAAGGGCTCTGAGGTCATTTTTAAGTCACAGGGGTATTTTGGTAATTTTACCAGACCCTAGACCTAGGTTTGAGATGATACCCGAGTGTTGGACTGAGCTGACAACACTTCCGGAGCGAAGGAATGACAATGGACTTCATAGAAGACACATCTGTCAATTTGGCCGAAGGAAGGGTATATGTGCAGTTTTGACAAGTCGGGGGTTTTCTTGTAATTTTCCCCGGTCAATGCATAAAGAAGACATATGGAGTCATAGATTGCATTTATGGCCCAAATGGGTACAAGGATTGTCGGCGAGTTGTCGACTGTACAAAGATCCGCACCAACGCGGGAAGTAGGGGCGTAGCCCGAATTACAAAAGATTGCAGGGTATAACTGCAAATTACAGGACTTTGGTCTTTGACTGTCCCGGGGAGGACATTTTTGTAATTTCTCCATTATAAAGGCAGAATTACATGACTTAGTCGTCCCAGGATGTAAAGACTTACAAACATGGCCCACTAAGAGGCGTAATTAACAACATGGCCCGCTGAGCGGCATAAACGTAAATATACCCCGTAGGGGCATAAATACAAGACCCGGGGACTTACCCCACACGGGCCGAAACAAACGAACAAAGGCTTCAAGTGTCTTCCGTAGGCAGCTTGTAATAGCTTTTCTCCTTGTCTCGTTGTCTCCTCCAAAGGGTACTTAACAACCACGCCCACGTAGGGGCATAACGACAAAACCCACGTAGGGACATAAATACAAGACCCACGTAGGGGCACAACAACAACGCCCACGTAGGGGCATAATGACAAAGCCCATGTAGGGGCATAATGACAAAGCCCGGGGTGTCACATACCCCAAATAGGCCAAGACAACGAACAAAATATTTCTTCTCTTCACAAGTCGTCCTCTCTCTCCCAAAAAAAAAGTCCCCCTCAAATGAGCCCCGTAGGGGGTATTTATAGAAGGTGAGGGACCGGCCCGGGGTGGGCCGAACCCGGGCGGGTCAAAGCCACCCCGGGCAGGTTCCCCCCCTCTTCTCTTTCTTCTTCTTTTTTTTATGATGGGCAGACGGAGACCCCGGGACCGGCCTGGGACAGCCCTGCCCCGGGCGGGTCCGCACGGACCTGCCCGGGGTCGGGGGGTCCCGGGCAGGTCCCGCCCGGGGAGGAGCCACCCCGGGCGGGCATGCCCAGGGCCAACCGACCCCGGGCGGGTCTGCCCGGGGCCAGCCGACCTCGGGCGGGTCTGCCCGGGGTGGGCCAACCCCGGGCGGGCCTGCCCGGGGACAGCCGACCCCGGGCGGGTTCCTCCCGCCCGTGCAGCCGCGGGGGGACCTGCCCGGGGGTGGCTGGCCCCGGGCGGGTCCCTGCTGTCCACCCCGGGGGGTCTTGGCCACCCCGGGCAGGTTTGTTGCTGTACGCCCCGGGTGGGTCTTGGCCACCCCGGGCAGGTCTAATGTTGCTGCAGTCCACCTCGGGGAGTTCTAGTCACCCCTTTCTGCAGTGGTGAGCTTAAGTAGTAGTTCACCTCGTATGTAGTGGGCAAAAAATGTTGCCAACAAATGCCCCCCACGGAGCGTTCGTCAAAGCCGAAGGCGGAGGCGGACGATCCGTGCCCTCTGTAGAGCTGCACCTTATTGCTTCATTGCTTTCCAGAAAGCTGAGGGTTGATGCTGGCTTGCCTCGGAGAGGCTTGTTGGTCCGATGTTGATGTAGGCCTGCTTCTGAGAGCCTTGTTGGCCTAGAGTTGATGGGGGCCTGCTTCTGAGAGACTTGTTGGCCCGATGTTGGTGCGGACCTGTCTCGACGAGGCTTGTTGGCCCGGAGTTGATGTAGGCATGTCTCGAAGAGGCGCATCCATCTGAGTCGTCGTTGATTGACTATTGAGCTGTGATAGCTGGAAATCAACATTGGCCGACCCTTAGGGGTGCGTTGATCGAAAGTCGTGGTGCTGGCTGACCACTGAGATGCCACTGAAGACGTGTCGGCTAATCGCTGAGGTGTGTAGTCGCAAATTAAAGCGGGCTAACTGCTGAGGTGTCGCCAAAGATGTGCCGGCTAACATCTGAGGTGTAGCCGAACATGAAGTTGGCTACTTGCTGACTTGTGATGGCCAAGGTTGATGTAGACCAGCCCTTAGGGCATGTTGGTCTGGGTAGATGTCGGCCGTACATGGGCTGAGACAACTCCTTTCTTTGTTTTAGCTTCAGCTAGTGAGGCTTCAAAGCTGCTTCAGAGTTTCTCGGCCCTTGTGATGGAGTGGCCGAATGGTCCTCCACTTGGTGTAGCATTGCCAGATGCATGCATTTGGTCTCCCTTGGGACGCCTGGATGACTGAGCTTGCGTCTTTACGGGAGGAGTTCGCCTGCCTTCGCGCTATTCAAGAACGAAGGCGGAGGACTCAGCTGATCATTCAGCAGGAGCAGCAGCAGCTTTGCAAACTTTGGGCGGCCCAGGCTGAGGTGGACGCCCTGGCCGAGGTCGCTTCCGAGCGCGAGCAGGTGGCCTCCCACAGTGAGGAGGCGCTTTTGTGAGAGGTCCAGGGGACCGAAGAAGAGCGCAGTCTTGCGCATGTTGATGTAGACCCTCCGCCGTGGGCTTGAGGGGCTCCAAGAGGAAGCTCTTCAGAGTGAGACTCGCCTTGCTGAGCTGAGGAGGAGTGAGTCTGATGCTTGATAAGCCTTTTCTTTTTTTTTCTTTTTTTTTTATCACTTTACCAGCCCTACCGTCCTTTCGGGTTTTCGTCAGGACTGGCCCCCTTTAGCTTTTTCCAGTGCGCTCTTTCGGGTTTTCACACTGAGGGGTACCCATTTTTGCCTAAGGCGCCCTTTCGGGTTTTCACTTTAGCCGGGTTAAAGTCTTTTTGCCCTTGATTGCTCTTCTAACAGAAACAACCAAGTCCGCTGGGGTCTCAATATTTTTAACCCCAATTTTTTTCTTTTTTTTTTTGGTCCTATAATGCCAAAAGGCGAGGAAAAGGTGGCACTCCCGTAGGGACGTGTGTGCCGCAGAGGTGGGACAAGTGAGTAGATTTGATTGTTCGGTTGGGACGAATGAATCAAATATGTGAGCCGAAAGGCGAAACGGGTTGGTAGCCTGAGAGGGCGTACTGAGACCGAACCCAAGTGGATAGAAACGAGCCGAAAGACGTAATGGGTTGGCAGCCCGAGAGAGCATACTGAGGTCGAACCCGGTGTGACAAGATAGGTGGATTCGACTCTCCTAGTGGGACGCAATTAGCCAAATCCAAAACCGAAGGTTGACCGGGTTAGTAACCCGAAAAGGGTGTGCATGTGACAAACCCGGTTGGGATAGCAAAGGAGTAGGTTTAGCCGTCCGAAAGGGATATGAGGGTTAAACCTGGAGGCCGATAGGCGGGATGGGTTGGCAGCCCGAGAGAGCATACATAGGCCAGACCCGAAGCAATGGAAGGAGGGGATTTGACAGCCCGGGTGGGACGTATAAGTCAAATCCGCGAGCCGATAGGCAAATAGGGTTGGCAACCCGACAAGGGCATGCAGAGGCCAAACCCATGGGGACAAAGGAATAGACTTGGCGATCCCGGTGGAATACATGAGTCAAGTCTGAAGCCAAGAGGTGAGATGGGTTGACAGCCCGAATGGGGCATACAGAGGCCAGACTCAGAAGAAGAAAAAGGGTGAATTTGACAGCCCTAGTGGGACGTGAGAGTCAAATCCGAAAGTCGATAGGCGAGTAGGTGGGTTGGCAGCCCGAGAGGACATGTTGAGGCCAGACCCGGTGGGACATGTGCCAGAAGACACGATGGATTGGTAGTCCGAGAGAGCATACTGAGACCAGATCCCAAGAAGTAAGATGAGCCTAAAGGCATGATGGGTTGGCAGCCCGAGAGGGCATACTGAGACCAATCCCAAGGAGGTTAGATGAGCCGAAAGGCATGAAGGGTCGGTAGCCCGAGAGAGCATACTGAGGCCGCTCCATAGACTGAAAAAGGAGCCGAAAGGCATGAAGGGTTGGCAGCCCGAGAGAGCATACTGAGGCCGTTCCCTAGAATGAAAAATGAGCCGAAAAGCATGAAAAGTTGGCAGCCCGAGAGAGCATACTGAGGCCAATCCCAAGGAGGTTAAATGAGCCGAAAGGCATGAAGGGTTGGCAGCCCGAGAGAGCATACTGAGGCCATTCCCTAAATTGAAAAAGGAGCCGAAAGGCATGAAGGGTTGGCAGCCCGAGAGAGCATACTGAGGCCATTCCCTAGAATGAAAAAGGAGCCGAAAGGCATGAAAAGTTGGCAGCCCGAGAGAGCATACTGAGGCCAGTCCCAGTGGGACAAGAGAGTAAGCGGGTTTAACTGCTCAGAAGAGACATATGAGCTGAACTTGGAAGCCGGTAGGCGGAATGGGTCGACAGCCCGAAAGGGACATGCGTAGGCGGAGCCCGATGGGACAAAGTATGACACCGTCAGAATGCTAGTGGGACTAGGTGTCATAGGATGACATGTAAGGCGTGGCCATAGCATCAATATGATGTTTTAGTTATGATGGGGTGGAGTCATTGACTTAGAGTCACCCATAGAATAGACAGAGAGAGGATTTTTTTTCACATTACCAACCTCACCGCCCTTTCGGGTTTTCGCCGAGGCTGGCCCCCTTTAGCTTTTTCCGGTGCGCCCTTTCGGGTTTTCACACCGAGGGGTTGCCCATTTTTGCCCGAGGCGCCCTTTCGGGTTTTCACCTCGACCGGGTCTGTGGCCTTTTTACCCCCAGCCAACCGTTGAAGGTTGACTGAGTCCGCCGGGGTATCAGTATTTTTAACCCCTTTTTCTTTTTTTTCTTTTTTTTCTTTTTTCTTCTTTTTAAACCTATAATGCCCAAGGGCAGAGAACTAGTGACACTCTCTTAGGGACACATGTGTCACCCAGTGGGACAAAAGGAGTCAAAAGGCAACATCGGTTGGCAGCTCGAGAGAGCATACTGAGGCCATGCACGATGGGACAAAAAGGAGTCCAAAGATGACATCGGTTGGCAGCTCGAGAGAGCATACTGAGGTCATGCCCGATGGGATAAAAAGGAGTCAAAAGACGACATCGGTTGGCAGCTCGAGAGAGCATACTGAGGCCATGCACGATGGGACAAAAAGGAGTCCAAGGGTGTAATGGATTGGTAGCCCAAGAGAGCATACTGAGGCTCAATCCAAAGGGGTAAAAGGGTGCCGAATGGCATGATGGTTCGGCAGCCCAAGAGAGCATGCTGAGGTCGAGCCCAATGGGGCAGAATATGACAACCTCAAAATGTTGGTGGGACTAGGTGTCATAGAATGATATGTAAGGCATAGCCATGACATCAATATGATGTTTTGGTCGAGATGGGTGGAGTCATTGACTTAGAGCCACCCTTAAAATAGATAAAGAGAGGATTTTTTTTTCACATTACCAACCTCACCGCCCTTTCGGGTTTTCGTCGAGGCTGGCCCCCTTTAGCTTTTTCCAATGCGCCCTTTCGGGTTTTCACACCGAGGGGTTGCCCATTTTTGCCCGAGGCGCCCTTTCGGATTTTCACCTCGACCTGGTCTATGGCCTTTTTACCCCCAGCCAACCGTTGAAGGCTGGCTGGGTCCGCCGGGGTATCAGTATTTTTAACCACTCTTTTTTTTCTTTTTTTTGGAACCTTCACTGAGTAGAGGTACTATCCTGTGAGGACTGCTGGGGAAACTCTTGCTGTGGCGCGTAGTAGAGTTTCATGTGCTTGCCGTTGAGAGGAGGGAAGGGATTGTCTCCCTTGTGGTCAAGGACCGTATAGGCCCCTCCTTCGTAGACCTTCTGGATGACGTAAGGTCCACGCCAATTGGGCTAGAGTTTGCCGCTGGATCTTCCCGCGAGAATCTCCTTTTCTTTGACCATGACAAGGTCGCCTTTCTTGAACGCCCGTTGCTTGACCAGCTTATCATAGGCACGTGTCATGCGGGCTTGATACACTTGTAAGTGTTTATAGGCTTTGAGTTTTTTTTTTGACCTTCAAGGTTGGACAATTCCTCGAGCCTTCTTTCAATTTCATATTGGTCTTGGCCTGGCAATCCGGCGTGCACAGCAACGCGGTAAGATGCTAGCTCGATCTCCATAGGGATCACTGCTTCGGCTCCGTGGACCAAAGAGAATGGGGAACATCCCGTAGGGGTTTTGTAGATGGTACGATAGGCCCATAGGGCTTCGTGGACCTTCTCGCCCCAATCCCGTTTGCGGCCACCTACTATCTTAGACAGCAGCTTGCAAGGGTTTTGTTGAAAGCCTCGGCCAATCCGTTGGCTTGGGGATTGTAGACTGATGACGTCCTCCAATCGATATGGAACTTGGCCGCCAAAGCATAAACAGTCTTGTTCTTGAATGACGTGCCATTATCGGATATAATCCGACTGGGGGTGCCGAATCTGTATATGATATAGTGCCGCACAAAACGAGCAACTATCTCCCCTGTAACTTCCCGTAGTGGGACGGCTTCCGCCCATCTGGAGAAGTAATCGGTGGCAGCGAGTATGAACTTGTGCCCCTGGGATGATGGTGGGAATGGTCCCACAATATCCATACCCCACTCTGCAAATGGCCAAGTAGGCGCTGTTGGATGGAGCGGGTTAGGTGGTCGCCGAGGGACTGGGCCGAATGTTTGGCATTGATGACATGTACGAGCATATTGATTGCAATCTTCGTACATGGTGGGCCAGTAGAACCCTTTGAGCTTGATGCTATTTTTCATCTTGGCTCCTGCCTGGTGAGCTCCACACAATCCGGAGTGGACCTCGTGCATGACGGTCTTCGCTTCCTTGGACGAAAGGCACCGCAAGAGGACCGATCGGTCTTTTTCATGGACGAGCCTGAAGAGCAGATCGTCAATCAGCTGGTAGGATGTCGCCCTGCGTAGCAGTTGCACCCTCTGAGCCCGATCAGGAGGGAGCCAGCCGTTCTTTATCTTTATGATCGGCTCACGCCAATCTTCTTCTTCGGGAACAATCTCCTCTTGAATGTTGTCGACCTCATAAACAGTGAGGCCGGATTCTTCGTCGAGCACACTTGGCATGAGCCTTCGGTGTCTGACAGTAATATTTAATTCTCCCTCAGGCGGGAGTTTTAGGGCTGCTGCCAACTTTGCAAGAGTATCAGCCTGGGAGTTGCTGCCTCTGGGGACATGGCCTATTTCAAATAGGTAAAATTTTTCTTTAAGCCTCATGACGGCTGCATGGTAGGGGACGAGCTCCTTCTTCCGGACGTCATAGACGCCCAGTACTTGTCGGATGACGAGCTGAGAATCCCCGTACACTTTGATGCACTTGATGTCCATCTCCAGTGCCAGCTGAAGCCCAATGATTAATGCTTCATACTCTGCCTCATTATTAGTCAGCGACTTCATGAGAGCGCAAGACTTGTTGAGGATGCCGCCCTGTGGAGATACAAAGACTACCCCCGCGCCTGAGACATAGTCTGTAAGGCCGCCGGCCCTTTTGATTGTCCGAGAGGCACCATCAAAATATAACTCCCAGTGTGGGAGATCAAGGGTGAGGACACCCGGCTCTATCTGTGGTGGGACTTTTTCAGAAGACTCCCCGATTTCTTGAGAAGGCACTAACACCTCTTTGTCGGGGAGCTCGAAGTTGAGTGACAAATCTTCTGACACAGGGTGCGCTGCTAAGAACTCCGCCATTCCTTGTCCCTTGATCGCTTTGCGTGGGACGAAGGTGATGTCGAACTCCATGAGGATAAGTGCCCATTTATCAAGCCTACCAGAGAGGACAGGCTGGATGAGCAGAAATTTGAGTGTGTTGCATTTTGAGATGAGCTCCACCCGGTGGGCTAGAAGATAGTGCCTTAGCTTCTTGACAGCAAACACCAGAGCTAGGCACACCTTTTCCATGGGAGCGTACCGGTGCTTAGGCCCGATCAGCTTCCGACTGAGGTAGTACAACGGCTGTTCTTTGCCCTCGTCATTGACTTGAGCTAGCAGAGCCCCCAAAGAGGCATCCATAGCAGCAATATATAAGATAAGGGGCTTCCCTCTGACAGGTGCCCCTAAGATAGGAGGAGTCAACAAATACTCCTTGATTTGCTCGAAAGCCTTTTGACAGTCTTCGTCCCATATGAAGGGTGCTCCTTTCTTCATCAATTTGCCGAAAGGTAGGCATCTCCCAGAGAGATTAGAAATAAACCGCCTAATATAGGCAAGTCTACCTTGCAGAGATCTGAGCTCTATCAAGCTCTTGGGAGGGGACAGTCCTGCTATGGCCTTGATTTTATCAGGGTCGATTTCTATGCCCCGGTACCTGACAATGAAGGCAAGGAACTTGCCGCTGGAGACGCCGAAGGTGCACTTCATCGGGTTCATCTTGAGTTGAAATTGTCGAAGCCTTTCAAAGACTCGACGCAGGTCAGCTAAGTGATCCTCCCGCTTCTTCGTCTTGACGACCAGATCATCCACATAGCATTCGACAAGGTCATGTAGCATCTCGTCGAAGATCTTGGTCATTGCCCTTTGATAGGTTGCGCCGGCATTCTTCAGACCGAATGGCATTCTTTTGTAGTTGAAGATCCCCTTAGGAGAACGGAAAGCCGTATGGTCTTTATCTTTGACGGCCATGCGGATTTGATTATAGCCCGACGACCCGTCCATAAAAGACAAGGCTTCGTGACCGGTGGCCATATCAACAATTATCTCAGTGATTGGGACAGGGAAGTCGTCCTTTGGGCATTCTTTATTCAAATCCCTGAAGTCGATGCAGACTCGGACTTGGCCGTTCTTTTTCTTGACAGGGACTATGTTGGCGAGCCACACAGGGTACATGCAAGGCTCTATGAAGTCCACGTTGAGCATTTTGTCAACTTCAGCATTGACCTTCAGCTCCAGCTCGTGGCGCATACGCCTTTGAGCTTGCTTGATTGGCTTGACTGTTGAAAGTATTGCCAGCTCATGTTCAGCCACAGAAGGGTCGAGCTCGGGCATTTCTTTGTAAGTCCAGGCGAATCAATCCCTGAACTCTTCTAAGAGTTGTCGATACGACTGCCTTTCTTCCCCGTTGAGGAGAGCACTTATGAAGGTGGGGCGGTAGTCATTTTTGCTTCCGAGATTGATTTCAATCAACTCGTCCACAGTCGCCTGACCGCCGTCTTCAAGCTCCGACGGAGCTGGTTGGAGGTCGAGGAAGTCTCCCTCATCATCAGTGTTGGCTTCATAGACATCAAATTCTTCGAAACACTCTTGCCCATGGATTGAAGTCGAAGGACTGGCCTCGTCTTGCCAATGGTTAGCAGGCTCAGCTGCTTTTTCCTCCGAAGGGCGACCATTGTCAGCTCCTGATGAAAGTGAAGGTGTCAAAGACACGTCACCGGACCCCCTTATAGACTCATCAACCTTGGGCTCAGCTTCTGCTTGCCCGTGATGGAGAGGTAGCAGTCCTATGGTATTGACTGCAAAGTGGACCTCGAAGTCCGTCTCTTGGTCATAGCCTAGGCCCCTTGTATCTTTGCGGGAGAAGGGAGGCTGTCCGCGGACCTGCGGAGGGTTCCACAGTTGATGGAAATACGCCGCTCACGCAGGGTCCAGAGTTTGCGGGATGTGCTGCTTTTTGCACATCTCCCTAATCTAGTTGGGCATATCATCCATCTCCTGGACTGGCTCTGGCATCACATCGGCGTGAGTATCCCAACCGAAATCATCTTCAGGAGGGCACGGTGGGACTAAATCACCTTTGTAAAAGATGATCGGCTTGTCCCTCTTGCCTTTGTTGCGTCCCCTTCTCCGTTGATAGGAGACTGTAAAGGTCTTCAACTGCTCCACCTCATACTCGTCCCGTTGGGACGAGAGCTGGAGGCACTTGGGTGGTAAGGAGATACTCCCATCAATGACCCGGTTGATAAGGTTGGCTTCAAAGTCAACACTCCGCCTTTCTGGTTGGGTCGGCTTGGAGGCGGCATTGAGGCTCAGCCTGTACAACTTTACCATGTCTTGGTTGACAGTGAAGAGCTGCCCTTCTTCAACTTCAGGGTCCACCTTTTGCTTCCCTTTGTCTTTTAAAGACTCGGGGATTGTTAAAGTGGGCTTCCCAAAATATAGTGAAGCATCGGCCAGATGGCACTCATTGGGGTGGAACGGGACTTGATCTGCGAAGACCGTATGTTGCTCCCCTTCCTTGGCATATTTAATGCACTGATGCAAAGTTGAAGGAACGACCCAATTCTCATGAAGCCAGGGTCTTCCAAGCAGCATCTTGTAAGATGTGTCGGAGTTGATGATATAGAATGTCGCTTGGGTGACAAAATCGCCCAAGGCAAGCTTGACTACAACCCGACCAAGCGCTTCCTCGGAACCCCGATTGAATCCCGAGATCTTGACATCGGTCACCTTTTGCAAATAAGGTGCCAAGTATAGGGACTTGAAAGTCTTCCGAGGCATGATGTTGACGGCTGCTCCAGCGTCAACTAGGATGCGATTCACATCATGTCCATTAATTGTCCCCCTCATATATAAGGGGCGATTATGACACAGAGAGGACAACAACATGTCTTTGTCCGTAAAGGAGATGTTGGCTGTGAGTGCTTCATATGCCTGGGCTTGCAACTCTGCAACATGGGCTTCATATGCCTCTGGATCTTGAAGTATCTTGACAAGAGCCTCTCTGAGGTCTTTGCTCCAGGCAATGGCCTCCCAAATAGTGACATTTGTTGGGAACCGTTTCATATGATGAATAATTTTGCGGTCTGCCCGAGCACGGGTCTTGTCAAATGGCGGGATGATCTCCGCCAGAGTCTTTGGCGCCTGGCGAGGCTTCTCCCGCTTAGAAGGGCGCTCCTCCGCATTCTGGCCTTCCGCATCTTCTTGGAACAGCGGTGCCAAAGATTCCTCCGGAGGTGGCAAAGGCTCATCAGGCTGGTCTTCATTAGGAGGACCTGCTGGGCTTGTGGTCTCGGCCCTGTTGGAGGGGCCGGCTTGCTCTGACGCCTCCTCGCGCTTCGGCGACTTGGCTGGCTCCTCTTCTTCATCGGAGGAGGTGATTGTAAAAGGGACTCCACCCGGCTTAGCCGTTGAGGCGGAGTTTGGACTCTCTGAGGAGTTGAGTATGAAAGGGATTCCCCGAACTTGAGTTTCTGGGGCAGGACCGGGCTTCTCCCCTCTGAATATTATGACCCGGTCAAGAGTCAGGGGACCTTCACGTCCACGTCCTCGGTTGCTACCTCGGCCGCGTCCCCGGCCATTTCTTGCCGAGCGGCGCTGATATGTTGCCATAGGAGCCTTGCCTCCAGTGCTATCAGCCGTGGGACAATAAATATTGTCGGGTGGCGGAATCGCCACCATATTGCAGGAGAGCTCTTGCAGCATTTCCTCGAGCATCTCCACAGTGAGCTCCTCATCTTTATAGAATAAGGAGAGCTCCTCCGGGATGGGGAAGTCTTCACCCTCTTCAAGACGGTGAACCGTTTCTCGGAGCCATTGCAGAAGACGGGCTTTGCGCCCAAGCTTGTCCCAGAGGATATATTCGTCTAGAGTGACGACCCTGGTGGGATGAGGGGGAGTGTACTCCTCCAGCTCATCTATGAGCTTTTGAAGTCTTTGTAGAGGAGTCGGCTCCTTAGGAGCCTCCATAGCAGCGGCTTGCTCGGCTTGCTTCTTTAACCTCCTCTTCAAATTCTTCCTGCGATTCTTCTCCTGCTTCTTTTGGCGTGCTACCTCTTGAGAAGAAAGGGGAGTTTGCTTCGGCAGTGGGACTTGCTTGCCCCCAGAATTTTGCTTCTTGCTCCGGGCTGACTCCTTAGGAGTTTTAGCGCCACGGCTCTTTCTGGGGGCAACCTTGGTCCAATTGGCCTCCTCTGGCTGACCTTGGAAGGTGGCATTGATTGCCTGAGCAATTATTTCAGGAGGCAATTCCTGGAATTCTGCCAGTCTGCAGTAGGGCCTCTGGGAGCTTTGAGGTTCCACCGACTTTGCTTGGACGGGTGGGTTGGCTTGCTTGAGCTGCTGAGGCCTTTCTACAATAGGCGGCCTCGCTGGGCTGACAGAGGTCTTAGCCGAGATCTTTGCGGGCTCAAGGAGTTGAGTCCTCTCCCCGACTAATGGCCTTGCTGACTTGGCAGGAACTTTGGCTGAAGGCTCTGACGCATTGGCTTTGCCTTTGTTATCTGGCCGAGAGTTCTCTCTTATGACGATGCCAGGTTGACTCGACTTGGGACGGGCCTTGGAACTCTCTCCCACAGCTTGGCTTCTTGGGTTCTGGACCTTAGGCCCTTTATAGGTGGCCTTGCCTTTAGTGAGTAATGGGAATTCATCATTTTCTGCGGGCTCACTTGGCCGGGCTAATCGGAAAAAAGCTTCGGTTTCTCGCCGGGCATGCTGGAGAGTCTCCCTGGCGGCCTCTGCGAGGCGCAACCTCGTCATGGAGTTCCCCTGAGTATCGATAACCCCTCTCTGGATGAGGGCTTCGATGAAGTCTTGAACCTCTGGGCAATGCCGAGTGGAGTGAGACACCCTTGCATGATACTTGCAATAGCGGGGGTGTCTCTTGGCCGTCTCATTGTAATAAGACGGCGGGTCATGTGTCAGCACCCAGCCATCCTCCAGAAGTTTGTCAAAAATCTTCTCAGTGTCTTCCTTAGGAAAAGAACACTGATGAGATGGTCGCCACCCTAGACACCATAGTGTGGACTTGGGCGATTGGGAACTGGCTCCCTGGGAACTGACTCCCTCCTCCTATGGCTCGGGGAACTGGAAGGCTGCTGCAGCGTGAATGACGTTGACATAGAAGTGAAGACTCCTTCGTGCATGCGGCTGCGGTGAGTCGACCAGGAATTCACCCATGTTGACCTTCCCTCGCTTGATCAAGTCCTCAGCGAGGTCCTTGAATGGTTCACAGTTGTGGATGATGTGGCCAACAACTTCATGGTAGGAGCAATAGCCCTGATGAAAAGCAACACCTGGTGTTTGCTCCATGGGTGATGGGCTAATCAACCCCGCCCTCTGACATGCGAAGAAGATATTGGGGGTTTTCTCTAAAGGGAAGGAGTATAATTTCTCTGGGAGCTCGACTTGAAGTGGAGCCTCCACATCTTCCGGTGAGTCCTCCTCGTCTTCAGATGAATCCGAGGACTCTTCAGAGAGCCAACCCCCGAGCGGGGCCCGACCCGTGGGTGATATACCCACCTCCCGTATGTGGGATGGAGCTAACCCCCTGGCAAATGAGCCAAAGGGGAAAGTGGACAACTGCTGATCAATGCTCTCCAGGAACTGCAGCAGGCGCCTTTGTTCTCGTAGGGGTTGAGATGTAAATCTCGCAGACGTCGAGGCCTCTGCGCTTGGCCGACCCCGCATCCGCTGAAGCTCTGACATGCGGAAGGGCTCCTCCGCCCTCGCGCGCCTTATGATTTGGGCCTCCTCCTTGGTGACCCTGATCTTCTTCAAATGGACCTGGTGCTCCTCAATTGGGTTGCCCCCTGTCCTTGGACGGGGAGCTCGTGGCTTGGGCCGTTGAAGAGGACCTTGGATTGCCGCCGATACGGCAGGCTTCTTTTTCTTCGCTCCGTCCTCCCGTACTTGCCGGAGGGGCTCAAAGCGATTGGAGGTAGAAATAGTCGGGACATGACGATCCCGTGGCAGAATCGGCTCGCCTCCATCGAGCCGGATGCGGATGTCTCCGACAATTACCGTCTTGCCGGAGCGCGAGACAGCCGCTTCGGGCCTTGCACCCTTGCGGCTTCGGCGTTGCCCCCATTGGGTAGGAGCGGCAGTGTTGGCACCCGCCATAGGCATGGCGTCATCTTGACGACGGCGGCGTTGCCCCCGTTGAGCAGGGGCAGTACCTCTGAGGGTGACCGCAGTAGATTTGGCGCTATTGCGGCGGCGGCGTTGCCCCCGTTGAACATGAGCGACGCCAGTAGTGATGTGATTGACCGAGAAGATTCGGCCAACAGCTGGGGCAGAAGGCTTGACACCTCCGGCGATTGACGTAGCAGCCAAGGGAGCTCGGCTGGTTGTCGGGATGAAGGGCTTGACACCCTTAACAGTTGCAGAATTGACCAGATGAACTCGGTCAGTTGATGAAGTAGAGGGCCCAACACCCTAAGAGACGACCTTACTGACCGGACTAACCCGGCAAGTTGCTGGAGTCGAAGGCCTGACGCCTCCGATAGTTGTCTTTTTGACCGGGCGGACCCGGCCAGTTGAAGGAGTCGAGGGCCTGACACCCCCGACAGTCGTCTTGTCGACCGGACTGACCCGGCCAGTTGCTGGAGTCGAAGGCCTGACGCCTCCGACCGTTGTCTTCCTGATCGGGCGGACCCGGCCGGTTGAAGGGGCCGAGGGCCTGACACCCCCGACGGCTGGCTTGTTGACCGGACTGACCCGGCCAGTTGCTGCAGTAGAGGGTCTGACACCCTCGGCGACTGTTAGTACTGCAGGAGCGGCTGAACTGACTTCAGCCACTGGCACCTCGCCCAAGAAGAAGGGCGAGCCGACGACCTCTAGGAAGTCGCCAAAAACAAGTGGTGTTGCCAGGTAGCCGATCCTGGCGTGGTTGGCAACGATCTCGGGGCCGTAGGTAACGGCAGCCATCGCTGTGCTGTTGTTGGTGGTGGTGGTGCGTAGCACACAAGGAGTGGCGTGCGAATGCACAAAGAACTCTCAAATGAACCGAGAGATGTGCCCTCCTCTTCCCGTCCTGTAAGAGGAAGAGGGGCAATCAGAACCTTGAGGAAGGTTTAGAGACTTTCTTTGACAGAAAGAAGAAAGGCGGGAAAGGTCCCACCGGGCGTGCCAGTCTGTGAGACACGGAAAAAATCTAGAATCGACTTTTATCGTGGATAAAAGGTAGATTTTCGTTCTTTTTGAAAAGAAACACTCCTCTGCATAGAGAGGGTTCCGTGGGTGCGCGTCGTATCAGACGATTTGGGTTCGAGTGCTGGACCTTTTCCCACTGACCGGAGTCAGTGTTGATTTACATCGGCCTAACGTCCGAACACCTTTGTTTGACTGTCAAAGAAGTTCCAAAGTCTTCTATAGAGGTTCTGATGTGGAGGGCAAACTCACTCGAGAGACTCTCCATGACCACTCATTTACCACCAACATATTAATAGAGTTAGGGCTAAGTCTGAACAAAACCCTAAGATTTAGGAATAAAGACGCAAATATGCGGAAGCCGTAGGCGTTTTTGAAGTAGAGAGAAGTTTTCTGGACCCCGAGGGTATTTTGGTAATTTTACCACCCCAGGGGTATTTTGGTAATTTTCCCAGGCCAGGGGCATTTATGAAATTTCTGGGCTGGAACGGAAGTAGGATCGGGTTCCTGACTCCCCAAGGCATAGAAGCCGTTTCTGGAGGGTTTCAAGGGCTCTGAGGTCATTTTTAAGTCACATGGGTATTTTGGTAATTTTACCAGACCCTAGACCTAGGTTTGAGATGATATCCGAGTGTTGGACTGAGCTGACAACACTTCCGGAGCGAAGGAATGACAAGGGACTTCATAGAAGACACACATCTGTCAATTTGGCCGAAGGAGGGGTATATGTGCAGTTTTGACAAGTCGGGGGTTTTCTTGTAATTTTCCCCAGTCAATGCATAAAGAAGACATATGGAGTCATAGATTGCATTTATGGCCCAAATGGGTACAAGGATTGTCGGCGAGTTGTCGACTGTACAAAGATCCGCACCAACGCGGGAAGTAGGGGCGTAGCCCGAATTACAAAAGATTGCAGGGTATAACTGCAAATTACAGGACTTTGGTCTTTGACGGTCCCGGGGAGGACATTTTTGTAATTTCTCCATTATAAAGGCAGAATTACATGACTTAGTCGTCCCGGGACGTAAAGACTTACAAACATGGCCCACTAAGAGGCGTAATTAACAACATGGCCCGCTGAGGGGCATAAACGTAAATATACCCCGTAGGGGCATAAATACAAGACCCGGGGACTTACCCCACACGGGCCGAAACAAACGAACAAAGGCTTCAAGTGTCTTCCGTAGGCAGCTTGTAATAACTTTTCTCCTTGTCTCGTTGTCTCCTCCAAAGGGTACTTAACAACCACGCCCACGTAGGGGCATAACGACAAAACCCACGTAGGGACATAAATACAAGACCCACGTAGGGGCACAACAACAACGCCCACGTAGGGGCATAATGACAAAGCCCATGTAGGGGCATAATGACAATGTCATCATTCTCTTCTTTGTGTCTCTTGTCACCATTGCTATAGTTATCAATGTCTTCACCAACACCATTGTCACCACTGTCCCCATTATTTGTATCTTCATCTATACTAAAACTAACTCCATCTTTTTGTCCATCTTATTGCTCCTATCTCTGCTATTGTTACTGCCTTCTTTCTGCACCATCACTGCCCTGCTATCTAAGCTATCACTGAAATTGCTTCTTGCCCCATTAGTACAACCATTACTGCTGATTTCCTTCTCATTCTTCAGGCTGCCATCATCCTCATTGCAAACCCCAAGCAATAACTTTGTTGTTGTTCTCCACTGAATATCAATGACCATTGTCTTTATCTATGATGTTGGAACTGCTACTGCAATCATACTTGGGGCTGAAACATCCTCTACCAGACTCATCACCTCCTTGATGACATGGTATCTTGATGGGAGGAAAATCTTCTATGCTTGTTGGTTTAAGGTCAAATGGGTTTCTATCTAGGGATAATTATCTATATACCCCTGAAAATTTCACGAATTATCATTATACCCCCACCTTTATGGTATTTGCCACTAAACCCTTGAAATCTTTATGAGCACACCATGCCCCTACCGTCAACGGCTGTGCACGGTGGTTAACCTCAGGTGAGTTAACAGTGGCCAAATGACTAACTTATCCCTAATTATCTCTCTCTCTCTCTCTCTCTCTCTAGAGGGCAGGAGGCGGGGTGGGGGCCTTGCGGGGATGGCGGGCAGGGGTGGCCAGAGGGGAGGGAGATAGGCCGAGGTGGGTAGGACGCGAAGCCGGAGGAAGAGGAGGAGAAGGGGATTGTGCCCATGGTGGCACTCATCTCCTTCCATGGTGGCCCCTTTAGGCCGGGATCCTGGAACCTCGCCTCCAGGCTGCTCCTCACATAGATCAAGACCTGCACCTCTGCCTTCGGCCACTGACTCGGGTTGATGATGCCTGCGTGGGTGTTGCCGGCGGTGTGGTTGACAGTGACGTTGCTGTCATCGACCGGGGCGAGGTTCCCCTGCTTGGGACCTTCCTTCTGCGAGGACTCCTCCGGCAACTGGGACTGGAACTGTTTTCTGGTTGGGAGGTTCAAGCCCTCCCCGGTGATCTTCTCCAGGATGGAGATGATGACCGCTTCTCGGGTCAACGCCAGCGCTTGCTCTTGTGTCTTAGCCATGGCTTCGTGCCTGGCCTTGGCGGTCTCATGCAAGGATGGCAGTGTCGGTTTCGGACTCGGTTTCGACCGGGTCCGAAACCGATACGACTCGGTTTCGGTATCGGTTTCGGTTTCGGCCGAAACCGGATGAAACCAGTTAAAAAATTTTAAAAAGTAATAATCCTGACCAGTTTCGGACCGAAACTGACCAGTTTCGTCCGAAACTATTTAAATAATATTTTTTTAATTGTTTCGGACCTGCTACAGTGTTTTGGTCCGGTTTCGGATCGGTACCGGCCGAAACCGATACGTTTCGGCCGAAACTGCCAACAATGTCTCATGCTGTCTCCACTGCTCCTCCCGGTTTATTCTCTCCTGGCATCGTGGTGAGAGAGAGATAGGGCAGGGGGTGGTCAGATGTGAGGTGTGCAGGTGGTGATCGAACATATACCTGGGGCCGCTGCCATGCTGGAAGAGCTCCACTCAGATCCAAAGGGGAGGATCCTGCCGCCGATCCACTCGATAGCATCCGGGCGTGGCTGATCGCCAAGGACATTGTGGCGGCGCTGTAGAGGGGATCCGGCAGTACGAGTGCGTGTGGAGGGACCCGGAGTACGCGTCAAAGATGGCCATGGAGGTGGTGCCGACCCAGCAGTTGGGGATCCATGGCCGCCATCAAGCTGGGACGAGGAAGGGGGAGGTGAAGGTGAGCAGAGTGCTGCATCTTTGACTCACTCTTGCTCAGGTTAGTGAGCAGAGTGCTGCTTCTTTGACTCACTCTTGCTCAGGTTACCTATACACCGTGCCGGACGGGGAGCTAACTGAAGCCGAGGATGACCCACACGCCAAAGTTCCTGGGCCTCATTGACGTCGACTGCCTGTGGGAGAAGGCCGAGGAAGGGAAAGGCATGGCCATCGGGGTGCTGGAGCATGGCTTCCTTGTCGATCACTCCTCCTTCAAGGACGGTGGGATGCTGCCGCCACCGCTGGCGAGGTGGAGGGGCCGCTGCGACTTCGTCGCCGCCCTCTGCAACAAGCTGATCGGCAGCCGGGTGTTCAACATGAGTGGTGTGTCGTACAACTCCAACGAGGTCTTCAAGGTGCTGCGGTGGCGGAGATGGCGGTGCTTGTCGGCTTGTGCGGAGGGGCCGGGGAGGTGTGGCGGGAGATGGAGCCGGCCTGCGGCAAGGATTATGCGCAGATGAGGGAGATGGCGACCGAGGGGAGCGTCCACTTCAGGTGGCACCCACCGGAGGTGGCGGCAGTCATGGACCAGAAGAGAGGCGACACATCATCGGGTGCCTCCCTCTCACTATTCTCTCTCTCTCTCTATCTTAGGTTCCTGCCCCTTTCTCTCTCCCTCTCTCTCCCTTTCTAACAAAACAGGGATAAAATGGTAATCTCATGTGAGTTACCACCGTTAACACTAAGCCTAACCTCAGGGGCATAATAACTTGGGTCAAGAGATTTCGGGGGTTTAGTGGTAAATACCATAAAGGTGATGGCATAGGGGTAATTCGTGAAGTTTTCAGGGGTATACAGGTAATTTTCCCTTCTATCTATTGTAGCATGTGTTCTATTGTGGAAAACATTGATAGGTAATGTGAGTTCAGGATTTATCTTTTGGTGGCAGTTACGGTCGTACCTATTTTATAGAGAGGTGAATCATGGTTTGTAGGATCAAGCCAAAACCAGTCCACAATCTGATGGGTCAATTCTGATTCCTGGTTTTGTAAAGAAATGCTTTAGAAGATCGGTATGGGTCATGCCATATATTTTAGTTTTCCCTGGCATATTTTAAATTTTATTTTACATAATTTTTTGTTTTCCTATTTTTCCCTTATATTTGCTTTTCTATTTATGAAATGTTGCCTTATGATCCTGAAAAAGGATTACATGTTGAGCAATGGAAAATAAGGCTTCCTCTTGGGAGTCTGGGACTGCAAATTGTTTTGGAGAAATGAAGTATAAAGTTCACAATGATTAACTTTCTCCCCCATTTGTCATTTCTAGTGCTCAACGAAAGAGGGGCCCTGAGTCAGGTTATCAAAGATCCAATCAGCCCGTATCTAACGTTCCCCCCCCCCTCTTCTCCGGAACTGATTTTTTTGTCTGATTATATATATTTATATATGTATAATTTGGATCAGATTTCACAAATACCTGATTTGACAAATTTTGGATATTTGAGACTGGATTTTGAACAATCTGATCCAAATTTACATCCCTGCTAACTAACTTCAAATTGCCATTTGCCAACTATAATTCATACTGATGGCCGAAAGCATGTACCATCAGTTGTGTCTGTACCCTTTATGTCTCATTAGTTGTTTGTTGTCTCTTTGTTCTTAACAGACATGAAGGTCAGATCATCTGTGAAGAAAATGTGCGAGTTCTGCAGGACAGTAAAACGGCGTGGAAGAGTGTATGTGCTATGCACGGCCAATCCAAAACATAAACAACGCCAAGGCATATCAACATTTGCTTATGAGGGCCCACTGCCACCTGTGTATGTATCCTGCTTCCTCCATTGTCTTAGGCTCTAGTAGATCACACGTCTGTGTTAGACTCTGGCTTGCCTGAGTATTGTTATGTTTTCTTGTTGCTATTTTGTTTGTAGTTGTTTTTAGCCACACCTATGGTGATATGATGTTACATGTTCGACATCCCAGTTTTGAAAATTCTTGCATCAGGTGTATCCATTGTTTGTTGGCATCTACCTCAGCTTCTCATTGGCCTGCCATCATGAAGTTTGCATTTGATGAGTAGTTTCTAGGACATAAGCAATAAAAACAGGGGCATGGTGTTGCAATATTAAATTTTTACAACCAAATGGACATCGTTAATGGGAGAGTCTCACGTCCCTGGAAATTTTGTAGCATTGTCTGGATATCTGGAAACGGAGTTTCTTCAATCATCTAGGAAGTTGTCAAACATAGTCCACCTTGTCATTGGGGTCACCTGTGAAGTGTACATCTATGTTTCATGTTTGTGTTCCAAGTAATTAACACCATTAAATGCAGTGTTTTGATCGGTTGTCTTTCTTCTTTCCTTCTCTCTTCTTTTCGAGTTAAAAATTTTCTGTAACTATTCAGCCAGTGTAATTGATGAAAGAATGTGGGTTGCAGTTCATCGGATGTCGGCAGCAGCACGAAACAAGATCCAGCGGCCGCCATCAGCAAGTGGGGAATAGGTCTGGCATCCCTTCTGACCAAACAGGACAAATAGACGGGGCAGATGTAAAACGCCTGGCTGTATCTACAGCCTAGAGGGTGTTCTCTACCCCACATGTTGTATGTAGTCCTTGCCAGGATTAATGGGGACGAAAGATGGAAAAGAGTCTTTCACGCTTACTGCATCTTCAGATTGGTTTTGAAACTGTTTTCAGATAAGTTTCTCAGCTTAGTATTTCCTATTCGGCTTTTTGCTAATCATGCATGGCCGGGAGTTCTGTCAACGGAGGTGATGCATATTCCCACCTTTTTATTATGTACTTGGATACTGTTAAACCCTTGGCCTTCTACTCCTGACCCCCCGTCTATTGTCTGGAATTCAGTAACTGTGCAGGGTTCTGCAATAATTCGCGGTTGGTACCAACATCATTATTGCTATATAATAATTTCAGTGATGAGATGATTCTGGCCGGCCTCATGCTCCATCCATCCACCCCCTTTCCCTGAGACATGCATACGGAGGTGGGTCAACTCGTTAACATGTGAGGGCCAGTGATATGGCCCTTGTAGGTGGTCGGCAAATTTGTTTTTTTAATCTCTATATCAAATTATAATTTAACTTGAGAAACATATTTGTAAATTTTGGAGATTGTGTGGATTTATCCAGTCATCGATGATACCATAAATCTCCATTTACCGTACCATACGGTGCAGTGTGCTTGTCTCTCTAGGGTTTCAACTGTGTTTCCCCGGTCTTACACGGCATCTATGGGTTTCAACGTTTTTAGTGAAAATCCAGGAGCCAATGCCGGGTCCCGATTCAATCATTTTGTTTGTGTCCCCAGCCGTCAGATGTTTGTTTCTGTTGTCCGGTCGAGTTTCAGGGTTGATGAGCTGGAATCCGATGGACCCGCGGGAATTGGATCCGATTGGCTGATCTGGCCCAATACTATTTCGATATTTGAAACTCTATGGAATCTCCCCTTCATTGCGGGCGTACAACTTCCTCTCCCTTTGTCCATGCACAGCTACGCATCTGAGGACTATGAATTCTTACACACGGGTATCTCCCCTCTTGCATCCTTTCTTCTTCTTCTTCTTCTTCTTCTTCTTCTTCTTCTGTAGTACACAAAAGATGGATTGGTGATTGACGAGGGGGTGAAGTGTTTCTTTTCAAATTGTTCAGGATGGTGCCTGCAATTTATCGAGTAGTAATACTTGAAAACTGATACTTACAAAAATAAATTCGTGCAAATCTATCGCTATGACTCTTTAAGTCTTAACACAATAAGTAACAATCCTCTGTCCTCTATATTGCGATCTTATGGTACGGGCGTCTGACTTTACATCTTATAATGAGGACGAGTTGGAGGAGGACGAGGAAGAGGGGAGCAAGTTCGTCCACTCAAGTCTTAATGACCATACTTCTTATAATTAACGTGTACTTGTTCATCATCTCTTTCTCCTCTTTCCAATAACAGGAGACAGAAGAAATGGTTGCTAACAACCTGAACAACCAGATGAGCTAGATGGTATAGGAGAGTTCCAGCATTCAATATTACAAGCAAATATTATCTTCATGTTCTGTACTTTTCAGCTCTCATCTGAACGCTGAATCTCTCTTTGCCCAACTTCGACACAAGCCCTTTCTACCCTCCCTATACCACGCCCAAATTGGTGGAGATGTGGACCTGAACCCTGCATGCCACTGAAGCCCATATTATTCTCGAGTCGTAGACAGAATCCGTCATTCATGTCCATGCCAAAGTTATAGGAATCGTATCCTTGGTGCGGCGAGTTCCATAAAATTGTGTAGATCATACGTTAGTTCTGAAATGAACTTGGCAACCAGGCATGAAACCATTGCATAGATACAATTATTCACATTTTCTTGACCGTCTGATTTGTGAGATAAAACTTGGACGTCTGTGATTTGTGCAAACTTTGCGGACTTAGGTCTTATGCCGCTTCATGGAGTCCTCGCAGTGGACGGCACACAACAAACCAAAGCAGATCATAAGTTGAATGGTTACAGAGTGTGGTGTCACGCACATTTAGGATCAGATTAGACGACCAACAAATATTACTATCTCAATGGCAAATGACAATTAAGTAGAACTCGTGAAAAAACCACTTTTCTCGACGTCGGCAATATCAGTTCAAGTGGGATTCCACCGAGCTTTAATCAATGAAACCATTCTGATGACTGAAACGCTGATCTATCTTATTCGGTTAATCTAATTCTTTCATATTTATCAGCAATTTTACCTTCTTTTATGGTTTTATTTTGTTATAATGACTCTCTCTCTCTCTCTCTCTCTCTCTCTCTCTCGATTTAATGTCTAGCCGTATCTTTTAAATCTTTTCCAACATAGACGAAGTATGCACGCCATTGTCAGGCGGTCATCCGATGGTAATCCTTCTACTTGTTTACTAATCTGAGTATCTGAGCTACCTAATTATTATTATCAACAAATAGAGAAAAATGCAAATTTCATTCTTCAGTTGCTTCTCTTCTCCCGATTTGTCTTTGTTCCCGAGTCCTCACGGGGGTGTTGGAAGCTTGGAATAAGCCAAAGAGATGACGAAGGAAAAGAAGATGAGACATGGACAGATGGGTGGGCAGCATCTCTGGAACAACACGCCATCTCATTATCAAGTAACAACCTGTTTCACAGCAAAGGATGAGATAGGGTGAAAGAGAGAGAGAATCCTAGGTTCTTGTAGGGTTATGAGGACATCAATCCATGGATCCATCATGCTTGAACATGAGTTTGCAATGACCACAGAGAGAGAGAGAGAGAGATCTAGAGAGAGCAGCCATTGGTGCAGGCCCCTTACCTAGTCTTCCAAGCCCTTCCTCTTGGAAGCCCTCCCCATGATAAAACCCATAATTCTCCCCATCCTTTTGAAGATCATGCCATTCAAATCAAGGTCCTTTTGGGGACTGGGTGTTTTGTAACAGCAACATGGAAAAGGACAGAAAGTGTGGATGTCACCCATGCATATAATTCCCTTTTCTTAAAGGGAGAGAAGAGGAGAAAAGAGTAGATGTTGAATCAAGAGAGGAAGGGTGCCATATTCCATGGCTTGGGAGGGGTGGCCTGATCCAGAACCCCACTTTGCAGAATTCTCTCTCCCATTAATGATGTTTCTCCTTTCCTGAACTCCTTTTTCTTTCTGGGCATTTCTTTTTTCTTTCCATCTGATCATACCTTCATTCCATGGCACAGCTGAAGGCTGCTGAGATCATACAACTTACTCTCATACGAGAGAGAAAAAGAGAGAGAAATTAATTACAGACGGCAAGCAGGGCTTCCCCGGTAGGTGCATCCCACACACTCACAAAATTTTCTCTTTTGACACTTTCCCTGTGTGACAGGCAGAGAAGAGGAGGGAGATGCTGCAGTGAGATCTCCTGGAGAGTTCTTATTTATGTAGGTGGAGGCTTTCCTTTACCTGCTTCCCCATGGTTGCATGGATTTGAGAGCATGTGGAAAGGGGTGTCTGCTCGCTCCAGTTCAGCTCCTCTGAAAACTGCAGAGGCAAGAGAGAGATCCTGCTCCGTTGAAACTGCTGCCAAGTGATGCAGTTTCTGATTCAGTATCACTGCCACCTCCATCTGTTTCTTTTCATGAGTATATTATAAATAGAACAGGTCTACAGGGATCTGCTCTCCACCTCCCTCCTCCCCTCTTCGTTCTCTCGTAGGGTTTTGAGTCTTTAGGTGTGAAGAGATTGGCAGAGAAGCCAAAGGTCTGATCTGGGTTTGTACCCCTTTCTTAACCCCCATCAGTGAAGAGAACTATTTCTTCATGCTGCCTACAATCATGTCTAACTCGACCTCCATATCCGAGGAGGCCAGTGTCTGTTCTGGCAGTATAAGAGGCCATGACTACGGCAGTCTCAACTCCCTCTCCCCGCCCATCTCCTACTACAGCGAGCCGCCATTGAAGGCCAAGAAGAAGAGGAACCAGCCTGGAAACCCAGGTCTCTCTCTTTCTCTCTCCCATAATTACCCAATCGTCCTCCTCCTCCTCTTGATCCTTGTCCTTTTCTGCCTCGATTCGATCCGGGAAGCTGTTCTTACCAATCAAGTGCTTAACTGGTTATGGGTTTTCTTCTGGTTTTTAGACCCAGATGCTGAAGTGGTGGCGCTGTCGCCGGGGACCCTCCTTGCCACCAACCGGTTCGTGTGCGAGATCTGCGGCAAGGGCTTCCAGAGGGACCAGAACCTGCAGTTGCACCGGCGGGGGCACAACCTGCCATGGAAGCTGAGGCAGCGGAGCGACAAGGAGGAGGCGGAGAAGAAGAAGAAGAAGGTGTACGTGTGCCCGGAGGAGTCGTGCGTCCACCACCACCCCTCCAGGGCGCTCGGCGACCTCACCGGGATCAAGAAGCACTTCTGCAGGAAGCACGGGGAGAAGAAGTGGAAGTGCGAGAGGTGCTCCAAGAGGTACGCCGTCATGTCCGACTGGAAGGCGCATGCCAAGACCTGTGGGACAAGGGAGTACAGGTGCAACTGTGGTACCATCTTCTCCAGGTTGGTGCTCCCCTTCCCTTGTCCTCCATTAATTCCACCCCCCGCTCGCGCCCCCCACAATTTCTTGGCATGTATCTTAATTAGCTCTCTCATGTCCCACGTTGTAGCATGTCAAAGCTCCTTCTTGTGAAAGTAGTGAGATATTTACTGCTTTCCTTTTTCAAGTATCAGAAGAGGCCTTTTGCATGTGTTCACCCTCTGTTAAATTTGGTGGCTTGCTATATATTGTGGGCGCTGCATGCATAGCCACTCTCATCAAATGAAATTAAACATACATATCATCTACAGTGTATGTATGGCAGTGCATTCTGGCACTTTTATCTCCTATGCTTGCTTTCCTGTAGGGTCTCTCGCGATCATGATATCGATCCTCCCTTAGATCTTACTCTCGAGACATCCTACTAATGAAAGTGAGAAAGAAAATACAACGTTCAGGAAAAAAACTGCGCGCTTTCGATCGGTTTCTTTTCTGGCAGACATCGACCTGTTTGTTTGTTGGACAAAGCTGGGGAATATTATTGGAACATTACAAGAGCCTGTGAAGAATTACTGTGTCGACGCCGTCCTTTCAATATAATAGAGCCACTCTCGCTGTTATCCTTTCTTTGTCTCCTTTGTTCTTTTCCCTCATTTTGTGTATCACTGGATGTCTCCAATTCTCGCACTGCTTTCATGTCTATAGCTGAGTCAGCGTTACTGCTTTGACAGTCTCTAGTTGATTCACTGAAAATGTCAGAGGTTTCATGCTTTAGTGCTTATCTGTTGCGTGTGCGAACTACCAGAAACCAGCATCACAAAACCAAATAGGATCCCTCAATATAAATGCACTACGTACAGATAGTGCAGAAATATATATATATATATATATATATATAGTCAGAGTTAATTGTAGTAGGATGATGTCTCTGTGGGAGTTTATTTCTTATTTTGAGTTCTACGCATTGTCCTGGCTCGGGATATGTAATCCTTAAAATTGAACTGTTTTTGTTTTTAATTTTCTCCTGATAGAATGCCTCCTGTATAGTCTGCTGCTTCCTACTTTCCAGATAGGCTGTACTTCCATATATATCCAGCATTCGCATGGTAGGGTGCATGAAAACACCCATTTGACAAGCAATATATTACCTCTTAATTATGGATATGGAACACCTCGACCCATTGATGTCCATGAAGTGACTAAAATGGATTAAGCTTTGGTAATTGTCGAGATTAATTAATAAAAGCCAGCCTCTAGCAGGTCATATCTATATATATATATATATATATATATATATATATATATATATATATATATATATATACTTCCAAAAATCTTCCTGCCTTGATGCCTTGTATGGTTCTGATGACCAGCATGGCACCTGCCTGAGAGTTGATGCGTGTCCGGTTTCTGGGGAAGAAAGAAAACATCTGATGGATGATCGCTAGCTAGTGTCAGTAATGTTGGTGTCAGATTCTCCTCTGCTGGTCAGTCTGGACTCTGGAGAGCCCAGGATGGAAGGGAAAAAGCTGAAGTCTTTTATGGCTTTGTTCGTCATCGCTGACAAGGGATTTATTGGCTGCTTAAAACCCCTTTGGCTGAGGAAAAATACCACCTATTCTCCGCAGTTCTTTTGATCGTACTTCTTCAAAGATACTTCCTTTTGACTGTATCATCCTGCTTCTTCGTCAAGTTGAAAGAACGGGAATGCAAACAGGAAGAAGAAGAAGAACACCGTCATAATTATATTGGTTTAGATTGTTCAACAGAAAATGTGGTCTTAATTTTCTCTCTCTAATTCTTCGTGTTTCCTACTTCTGTGTGCACGGTTTTGGGTGCAGGAAGGACAGCTTCATCACCCATAGAGCCTTCTGCGACGCCCTGGCGGAGGAGAGCGCCAGGCTCAACGCCGCCGCAGCGGCCGCGGCCGTGGCCACCACCTTCGACCCTCTTCACCACCACCCTCCCCAAGGCCATGTCAAGGCCGAGGACCCGTCAGCACTCTTCCTCCACCACCACAAACCCGGCTGCACCGCCGTGGTGGCGCCCGCCGCACCCCATCTCTCGGCCACCGCCCTCCTCCAGAAGGCCGCCGCCGTGGGGCACCTTCCGGGAGCCACCGCGGGCACCAGTTGCCCGAGCACCTTCGGCGGCGGCGGCGACGGCGGGGACCTGTGCACTTGGCGGAGGGCCGGCTGCTTGCTGACCAGGGACTTCCTTGGGGTGGCCGGGGGGGCGGCGGAGCAGCTGCTGTCTCTCGCTGGCGGGGGGACTCTGGGCCTGGTCGACGCTCCCGGGACCAGCTCGCGTGACCCCGCTGTGCCCACCGCGGTCCCCGTTGCCCCTCCGAAGCCGGACCCCGCGGTGGGGTTTGGATTCCACTACCAGCCCAGCGCGGCCGCTGCTGCCTCCCGCGCGTGGGGGAGACTGCTGGGATGAAGCCATGCTCCTCTACTACCGTAGGCTCTTTTTGTTCAAATCTAGGATCGATGTTGCGCGCCATCTTTCTTCTATGGTCATATGTGCCCGTGCTTTTGTGAGGGTGGATGCTATTCTCACCTCCGATGTCCTGTCGTTGTGGTATTAATTAATTTCCTCGCATCAGATCTTGAAACAAGTCTTTAATTAACATCATCGGTGTAATATAAGGAGAGCATTATTTTAAGAAGTACGGACCCCATATTTCTTAGAACATTGATGCTGGACTTTCGGATGGACACCAAATTTGACGTAATTATAAAATCAGAAGGATGACTTTGATAACAGAATAAGGGATTGATAGGAAGAGTTATTCCGTTTACTCATCTTTAATCGAGTTTGGTAGTAAAGTTAAGTTATATGAGGCCGGTTAATGTTAAAGCCCTTATTTTAGGAATAACTAATTCTACCATTTCACATAGAATGAGTTGTTCTCAAGATAAGAGTAAGTTATCAAACTCAAAACAGAAAAAATTCATGGAATAACTCACCCGGATCCATCTCAGATAATTTATCCTAACCTGTACCCTAAGGCCCTCTTTGTTAACCGAGCGGGGATACCGTGTTCAACCCCTCTCGGTCGAACACGGTACCCGAGCTCGATTAGTGGCGTGTGTACGAGGGAGAGTGTGAGCCCCCCTCATTCTCTCTCATCGTATTCGACTGTCACCCGACAGTTTGATTAACAAAGAGGGCCTAAAGGAGGATTGCATTTGAAGTATGGCTAGTCGACTCGTATCGGACTGTGTTGGTCGGTGAACTTGTATCGTACCTCATGAACTAATTAGGTCTCAATATGACATGAGTTGGGGCCCTAGTCATTTAAAGGGCTCAATTAATTGGACTCGAATATTGGTAGACTCAATCTCAGGCAGGCCAATCTATACCAAACCAAGATGGATCCAAATCAGTTGGTTGATCCTAACGAGTTGGTGAACCCTAATTTGAAGTTCAGATACTTAGATGCGAGAGAGAATAACATCTCGGAGATATTGAGTTCAAAGATTAGTTTTTTTTCCTTACACAAGATAGCAACACTCTTAAAATTTTGGGTTCTTTTATGAAAATTGTTGTTAAATAAAAATTTTATAAATATCATTCTTGAAAATATATTAATAGATATATCACTCTATAAATCTAAACTATGCAAGAATGTCATTTTTATTTACAGTTAAAAATTTATAAAAATTTATGTTTAAATGACATTTATACACTATTTAAATTAACGCAAATATGCTAATACATTTCAGAAATAATTTTTAATAAATTCACTGTTAACAATAATTTTTATGTAAACATCCCTAAATTTTTAGTGGTATTCTATCATATCATTAGGATCGATAATATGTAGGAAACGGAATTAATGTTCTACACGATCATCAATAATTAAGATAGACACACGAGGTGGAGTTTTCCTTGGATACAATGAAGAGATGAGGAGGTCTCTTCAGTTTTTTGGCACTCTCCTTTCCTTCTTAGGCCGCGTTTGGAAATATGTCGAGTCTCGGCTTAAGAGTCATAATCTCTAACTGTCTTTGATTTTTAACAAATATCCAAGTGCACCTGGGTTTTTGAGCAGATTCAAAAAATCCGAGGAGAGAGGTTATAAAAACAAAAGTAACCTCCGTCCAAAAATCTTGATAAACAAGTTCACGAGAGATTTTGAGGATTTGTAATGATTATGAATCTTAGATTAATTAGAGACGTGTACGACGAGAGAATTTTTATGAAAATAAAAAGGTAAGATGTGTTCTCAAACGGTGCCTAATTGATTTGGATGGACATGTTTCCTCGAAGATCACGGCTGCATGAAATTTTGGTTGGCAGCTTAATTAATTTCTTTCTTCTCTGCCCTTTTTCTATGTATATATATATTATTCCCCGAAAGCAAGATGAAAAATATTACTCGTACGATCTCTTAAGATATTCCGGCAAAAGAGAGAAGATATCGTCAGCACCAGATGCATAGAGACAGAAGCCACGCACGCCAGCTCCCATGGCAAGGCATCAGACATGAGTGATACGTTATTAGCTGGTGCTTTGCTCTGTGCACTTGGTTTGTTTACGCATTGCTTTAATTAGTGCAGTGGGTCTCTTCAACCTGTGACGTAATTGAAGCAACTAATGAACTGTTGGGATCATGAGGAAAGTGTCTTAATTAGAAGAGTACTTTGAGCAGTAAGATTTGAAAAATCATCAACACTGAGAGAGGAGAGATCCCCTGACAATGTTCAGCTACCTAGCATCAAATTAATTAATGGTATTGTTTGGTAGTTTTAAATTCTTTTATATATTTTAGTTGATCTATGATGATTCTGGACAGTGATCAGTTAAAATTAGAGAAATGGGAACTATGGTAATTGAACATGTTTTAGAATCCAACTACTTGTAACATAATAAAACATCCATAAAGCAGCACTGAAGAAAGTATTTTTCAACGTTTTGCACAATTTTATCACACACCAAATAGTACTCCAATATAAAGCACAGCCTTTATTCTAAATAGAAGCACCTTTTGTCATATATAGGTTAGGAGGGAGGGGGATCGAGGATACGAGACAATTAAGGCCCTGTTTGATAATGGGTAAACTAGATTATAATCGGGGTCGGGTGGAATATTATTGGTTTGACATTTTTTTTCTTAATCCGAGTCGGATAGGGTTACAATAGATTAACTCATTTATAAAAAATAAGTGAAATGAGTTAATCCATTTCGATTAAAATTAGGGATCGAACGAGCCCGAATAATTCATCCGCTCTTAATTTACTCCGTTATCAAACTAGACGACCTTGGTGTACTTATCCGTATAATCATAGCCAACTTTTTGTCTTAAACGTGCTGTTTATACTGACTTGTGGAGATTCATATATATATATATATATATATATATATATATATATATATATATATATATATATATATATATATATATATGGTCCGTAGAAAGCTCAGCTTTATCAGCGGATGCTTATTTTGTCCATGTTATCATGTGATCTACGAAGGTGCATGTCATATGACGTCATTTAGTTCAAAACAAAACATACGCAAATAATATCGCCACCATGTACACAATGCATGAAGAGGTGAGAAAGAAAACAATTACTATATATCACGTTATCATCTTTTTAGTTGGTGTCAACATAACGACTCTCACGTCATGTCATTTAATGACACAAATGACATATCAAATTAATTAGACGTAAAAATTATTTTCATTTAAAAAAATAACCACTGTTACACGTGCATTCTCAGAGTGTTGCACGAAGTATAACTCTTAATTAAACCACCTTCACGGCCTCGATGCAGTAACTGAAATTCTTGTGAATCAAAATTTAATTTGAGTGAGTACAGAGATAGAATCTTCTCATTGAAGAAAAGTGGCCTAGCACTTGTTCAGGGCAAAGAAATTTAAGCAATTAGGGTACCAAGAATTAAACTTAATTGTTTCTAGTGATTAACAACAATTAGAATGTCGAGCAAGCCCACTAGGATTAACCCAGGCTTTGTCCCTACATAATTGAGGGTTAACCTAGACACACAGAGCCACGTAGTAGGCACATCCTTAATTTATCTTGATGGATAAATTAACCCACTCTCTATAAAATAGAAGACATAGCTCATGTCATAAAATATATATAACAATAGATATATTATAACTACAGTACTATCTAATTAATCAGGCAGAGTTTTAGGAAAATAAGGTGAAATTAATTAAGGATGATATATATATATAGGTTGCAAAGATACCCCAGAGGTGATTAGAACAGGTCAAGGGATGCCTCAGTCAGTGATCCTAAATCTTCCCTTTTCATACAAGGAGAAGACAATAATCAGGAATGAGATGGGAGGGAGAAGGAAAAGTAAGCGAGGGACGGAGAAAAGAGGGTTTTCAAAAAGGAAAAGATGGCCGAGGGCATAAAAGAAAAAGAGCGTGGAGTGTCAACGCGTGAGGGGTGAGAAGACTCCCGAGTGGATTTGTCTGACGCCCCTTTCCACGTTACTGCTTTCTCAAATTCCGTGTGTTGGTCCCGTCGGGATTGGTGACGTATCTACCTGCTCGATGAGATTAACCCCACCCCCCGGGCCACGACATGTAACGTCGCCACTGCCGCGTGTCGGCCTGTGGTTGGCCAAGTCTTTTCCTTATTTATGTGTTGTTTCAATCAAATTTTGATAAGTTTGTAAGATTGATTTAAGATTTAGGATTGTACTAGTCGAGAGTCGATGCGATCGTAAGTGATATATTACTTATATTTTTTAAATATTATATATATTATTTAATATTAAATTTATCTTAATAGATCAGTCGGTAAAAAACGATTTGAGTTAACGTGACCTCTCCAAAACATGTAAGAATTATATTTTTTATTTTTTTAAGAAATCAAAGTCAAAATATTTTTAAGAAAACATATAAATACACCTCTAAGATTCAAATTCGAAACATGTAAGAATCATATTTTTCTATTTTTTTAAGAAATTAAAGTCAAAAGAATTTTAAAAAAATATATACACTTCTAAGATTGGAACGGGAGATCATCTGATTGATCAACAAATGTCTTAACTAAATGAGCTAATAAGTAATAAGTATTATTTTATTTGTAACAGATATATTAAATGAATCTTTTTATCTCGATATGTAACGATATCATATTATATCATATTGTACCAATAAATAATTGATCTTACTGGTACGATTGATCCGTCAAACTTCGGTTTCAATAATTAGAGTAATTATAATATTGGTTTCATAATAAGTGAAATTATATGTACAGTACCCTTTAGACATGTCAAAAGTTGACTCGTCTAATCTCAACGTTACAAACGATAATTGATCAGGTTGATCTGCACATGTATTCCCTATTAATTTTTAAAAATTATTTGTGTTAGATATTTGAATATGATCCTATGGGTGAGTTGGATTGCGATTGAGTTGCTCGAAGATTATAGGTTGAGGGGGAGTCTAATCTGATCTCGAATTCATAATTTTTGAACAGCTCCCCTACTTTTGTTCCGAGGAGGCGAATTACCAGGTTAAAGATGCTCTTTTGTGATCCCAAAGACTACGATTGAGCCTTAATTAGGTTACCCATGTTGGAAGCGAGGGGATATATTATGCGCTTGTAGTACTGTTACGAAAAAAAATAAGCAATCACAACTCTTAGAAAGGTATTTTTGCAATTTTATCGTCAGATGTATGCCACTTCGTTCTTATAATCATAAATAATTAATACACCACGTACGTTTGAAACAGGTGGGCATTCACTGTTCGTCGATCTACATTTATGACAACATGCATGACGTGCTCGAAAATGCTCTTCGTGACTGGTCACTAGATCTTATTGATCGAGAACAAGATCTAATCAAACAGGTGGGCATTCACTGTTCGTCGATCTACATTTATGACAACATGCATGACGTGCTCGAAAATGCTCTTCGTGGCTGGTCACTAGATCTTATTGATCGAGAACAAGATCTAAAAACTCTTCAGTACCGAGGTTTGTCGACTCGTTGAGGTTATATCGGATCGGGATCTTCCTGATTCGATACGATACGGCCGAGTCGCATCTGACTCGGCCCGACTCGACTCTCTCTTTCTCTCTCTCTCTCCCTCTCCCCCTCCTCTCTCTCTCCCTCTCACTATGTGACTCGGCTCGACTCGGTCGATCTTGGGAGTGATCTGTAACGTATCGAGTTTTTTCAGATACGGTACGGCACGCCCGAGTCGGCCCAAGTCGGACCGAGTCGGCGAATCATGTCCAGTACTGTTACTCCCCCTCCTCTCTCTCTCTCTCCCTCTCTCTCTCTCTCTCACTGTGACTCGGCTCGAGTCGGCCGATCTTGGGAGTGATCCGTAACGTATCGAGTTTTTTCAGATACGGTACGGCACGCCCGAGTCGACCCGAGTCGACGAACCATGTCCAGTACTGTTAATTTCATCTTTTCCGAGGGGGGATGGAGAGAGAGATGACTCGCTATATATATATATATAGGGAAAAATGTGAGAGAATTATCTAAAGATTTTTTTCTCATAAAAATGAAATAAATAGAGTATATAGGAAAGATGTTGGAATCAGATTTTTGGGGGAGGGAGGTGGGGGTGGTCTCTTGTGAGTGGGATATCTTCCTCAAGCCAGCTTTTAGAAAGTAGAGTAGAGGCCAGCGTCAGATGTGAGCCGCGCGCAGAGGGGTGGGGGTGGGGCATGAAGCGGTTGGGAGTACGATACATGCTGTTTGCCTGCTAAGAAAGATCGGCACTGGCCCTCCCCTTTTCTTTTATCACTTTTCCTTTCTTTGGGATTCCAAACACCCTTGCACTCTGAAATCCTACTCCCTAAAACCACGCAATCACAGTCACTAGTCAACTTCCTTCCTTTCTTAGATAACTAATCAATTAAGAGAGACATAAAGTCACGCATGTTTACTAACAGTCCATAGTTAAGTATGACAAATAACATGATAAGAGAGACTAATAACTATCTAATGACGATAAATAGATATCTAAGAGAAATAAATAATCAATTAAGAGAGATAAAATTCACTCATACTTACGATCAGTCTCCAATTAAAGGTGACAAATAGTATAATAAGAAAGATAAATAACATAATAACGGTGACAAATAACATAACGAGAAAGATAATTTTATTTTAAATCCGGTTCGACGGCAAGATGACAGCATTACAACGTCATCTCAAATATAAATTAAATCTGATATATCCGTCGCTTTACATGAACCAATATAATTTCGCATGATAGTTTCAACAAAATATTAATACCCAAGTATCTGGATAATAATCATTTCTCATCTAGGTAAACACCACCCAAGCTGATTGGATATCGATTGAATTATTAGCACAACAAATTGACGTCTGTGGGGAAATCGTTGAAGAATAATCTCAACATCATGGGAGAACAAAATGTATGCAACTTGTTAGCTAGCCAAGTAGAAGAACCCAACTGGGGTGTGATCCATCATAGACTGCTCACCGGTAAGAGGGTTTAGCCATGGTAATTAGACAGAGCAATAATGGGGGTGGTCCTGAGAACTCCACTACTGCTACCTCAAGCTTTATGGACTCGACATGCGGAAGGTCAGGAAACCAAGAAGATCAAAGTGGCCCGTGGATCAAGATCGTTCACAAGGAAGTAGGCCACGGCCAACTCAAAAGATCGATGGGGGGAATAAAAGAACCATCAAGAATACGCAGGTTAAATGGATCCCCTCCGCTGCAGACAAAAGTACAATGCTTTTTATATGCCTAGCAGAAGGAAAGTGTGTCTCACAGAAAAAAAAAAGGGGGGGGGGTTTGAATGCATCACCATCACATTTCATCTAATTCTCTCTACGACTGAACACGCCCAGAAGACTAGCTCATCCTCAAGAATGATGGGCCTTCCAATCATGAAGCCTGGAGCATGTGGGTTCTCACTTTTTCAGTGTTACGAGGCAAATGTGTTTGTTGATTCCTGCCAACAGGGGTACTCTCTGCATTCACTGCCCGGAAGGATCAGCCATTCCGTTCAGCAAACGTGCATGTATGCCCAATTACGTACTGATATCCAGCAGCACATTTGCATAAGCCACCAACAGAGTCCGCAGGGCAAAAGAAGACTGTCTATCCAGTCCAGGGGGTTAAAACATCATAGTTCTTGAAAACAGAAGTCTGTCCGTGTGTGGTGGTGTATGGTGCCATGTTTTAGCAACGTACTGGGGTATCATCGTTTGCAGCACTGTGCTTTAAGTCTCTACTGGTGTGTTAATTGTTTGCAACACTTCGCTTCAACAATGTACTGGTGTGTAGTTGTTTGCAACACTTTGCTTTAGCTGCCCGCGAGTTAATTATATATTGGGTTGGTTTTTTTTTTTTTTTGCATGTATACACCTCTTAAAAGTGAGTTAATTTGAGTGCAAAACCAACTTACATTTGCATTTGGTACACTCTCATTAATTATGTGACTTATGTCAGAATATGTATAAAATATTTCGTCATTTTCTCCGTGATCACTCTTTTAAGAGATTTTAATGGTCTTTTGACAGAGAAGTAATGATAAGAGCATACGTCATATTTAACTCATGCAAGGAGGATATGCACACGAATACAAATGCATGATAGATTTCTCCGTAAATTCACTTTCAACACGGGAATAGAAGCAAAAAAGCCTTGATATATATTTCACCCTACACTGCATATTCTCACAATCGAGGACCATTAATATTTCGACATGATTTGATACCAGCAAGGTTAATTTTCGAGTGCCAGACACTATATATATAGTTGGTTGTTTTCTTGTTACTTCCACGCAGGAATTGTACCCTGACATGGATTAATGAAGCTACTGCAGCAGTCATTTTGCAGGGCCGTTGCCTCTCTGCATGAAAAAGCACCAGCAGGAAGCCAATAAACATACCTTTTTCTATTTGAAATTGGAATGCCTCAAGGCAGGTTAAGATGAAAGACCCCATGGACTAACCAGCAGAAACTGTTCCTAGGTGCATCTCTAAATTGTTGGACCTGGGGCCCTTAATAACTTGTAATGATGAAGACATAAGAGGCTTGTTTCAAGTAGAAGCTACGTACAAACCTAGAGAGGAAGAAACGGAAATCATGCATTATTGTATCTTTTATTCGTGAAAATGTTTCCAATAACTCTGTCATTTTCATTACTGAAGCGCCTTATGTGTAAATTGTTGGAGCTTCAAATGGGAGATAAATCTCGTATCGAAAAACACACGTAGGTTTCTTGAGTTTATAATCCTGGACCCCTTCAACCTTAGCACCTAGATTTTAAGGTTTGTAAGAAGGTATCAGAATAGGCTAAGGCCCACATGGTATTTGCACCACCTCCCTTCTAATCTAATTTTCACGGCCCATCTTGACTGTGAGAGAGAGTGTTGGAGCCTTGAATAAGAGATAAATCTCATATCAAAAAATACACGTCAGTTCCTTGAATTTATAGTCTTGACCCTTTCAACCTTAGCATCTAAATTTTAAGGTTTGTAAGATAAATGTGTAATGTGCTGGGGAAAAAACTGTCCTTATTTCGTGATGGGCAGATACGACAAAGGTTTCTGATTTGATGGGAAGAGAAGAAGGAGCTGAAGTGGGTTGGAGGCGGTCGGGGAGCAACGTCTCACCGGGAGGCACCATGGCGACGGCCGGCGAAGATGAGAGGCCGGAGACAACAGACCAAATTACGCCACGGGCCCAAATGGGCCCAACCATGTCTTCACTTGGGCCGGTGCAAATTTGTTTTGGCCCAACGACTGCCCAGGACAGCGGGTGGGAGATGCTATACGCCCAAACTAACCGAATGGTCCAGCCAAAGATTATTGAAAACTAAAATATCAAAACTCAAGTCAGCTAAAAGAACATTTGTTTTGGGTAATTTTTTTGGAAATGCATACTTTTCACTACAAATATCAAAAATAAAAGTTAAGAAGGTAAAAATTAAAAAATACCGTGATTTTATTCTTCACTTGTGTCCAGATGTCTGATCTAAAAAATGAGCAACACCTCCATCGTGGGGGCACCGAGGAGGTAGCTGCCCTCTCTCTTCCCCCACCATCCCATCGGTCCGGCCTGGACCAATTGGGCGGCAGAAATGCAGGATACGTAATACTCGTTGCACCTACATTTTGTCACAAACATGAGATCCGACTAGCAATCTTTGGAGTCATCATAGTCACAGCCAGTTCAGGGTTATAGATTAATAAGCCACGTACGACTTTCAGATTTATTGTTCACGAGTTTGGAATTATACTCTTTATTTCACAAGACTCAGACTAAATCTATTTTTGTCATCAAAACAGGAACAAGAAGTGAGACGGGTGAGGTCAGCCAAAATTCTCTTTTAGCTTAATGAATTGTGGTCATTGGGTCACCTTTCAAAACAAAACAAAATAAAAAATATCTTTGATTCTGTCTGAGAACAACGAAGGTATCAATCTATCGACCCACTAGATCTGTAAACGGATCTAATACGGAACAGATAGTGTGATATCCGAATTCATATCCGATTAATAATTAAATTATCCGTCGGATATTTTATTCGAATAATGATCAGATAAATACGAATTCGAATTCGGTTCAAATTTTAAAAGGATAATTACTAGACCTACTTAGGGATGAGTTATGTTAGCCGTGTGAGAGCATCGTATATTATTTTTTCAAAAAAGAAGAAGTGAAAGTTATTTTTATTTTGAGAGATGTTACCAAAAGATTAGACTTTATCCTAAAAAATAGGAGATAACTTACCAAGTGGGTGCAAGTGAATTTTTTATTTTAAAATTATATTTTGAGACAAAAAAAGATAAAAAAGAGTAATCAAATAATATATAAAAATTTAAGTTAATTATATATAGAATATGTGTACCATTATATTTTTATCTAAGAATTCATATTCGATCAGATAATATTCTACACGGATATCTCAATATCCAAATTCGTATCCGATTAATAATCGGATATCCGATTAATAATCGGATATCCGATTAAATTATTCGTCGGATATTTTATTCAGATAATTATCCAATGAAACGAATACGAATTCGAATTTAATTCAAAATTTAAACGGATAATTATCAGGCCTACGACCCACCTATATTGGGAGCCACATCCGAAAGAAAGCACAGCTCTTAACGAATGTACGTCCGCATAAATCAGAACACTTATTTTGTGAAGATCTTAGGTTGCACTGGGAAATAATGTTGGGGAGGAATTTTGGAGACTTCTATTATTCAAATCCCCGGTCTCTCACAATGTGCGCATGTCCCATCAATTTTTGACTTAGAGGCATTTGGAGGGTTACATAGATAGGAGAAAAAATAAGAACTTTCAAAATCTCTAAAAAAATTATCCAGATGCTAATTCTTTTATTTTAAAGCATTTTTTAAAAAAACTAATCTTCTTCCCTCTAATTATTTCGTAACACAATCTTATTTGCCAACGCACTCCGTTACATATTTGACGAGTTTATTTGTTTGGACTGAATCATTTACATATTTTCGTCTACTAGATGAAAAAAAATATCATTGAAATAATTAGAAAAGTAATCTTCTCGACTAAATACAAAAGAATATACAGCCAAAGGCAAGACTGCACAGATGACCGCTCCGGAGCAAAACACCGAACTCTTCTAAGTTTTGAAATAATTAGAAAAGTAATCTTCTCGACTAAATACAAAAGAATATAGAGCCAAAGGCAAGGCTACACAGATGACCCGCTCCGGAGTAAAACACCAAACTCTTCTGAGCTCCGATTGATAATATGACAATTTAATCAACAAAAGTGATATAATTTGAAAAGGACTCTCCACTAATCACAACTTGTTAGTATCAGCCTACTGACTGACCTAATGTGATATAATTGAAAAAGACTCTCTACTAGTCACAACTTAGAATCAGCCTACTGGCTGACCTAATGCATCATATAATCCTTCTCCAAGATGATACTTCTCCCCCCCACCCCCCACAGACACACACACACACACAAAGTCACACCTTAGAATCGGTAGCGATGAAGACACCTAATTTTTATGAGAAATACTTATGTTCCAAATAGTCGGATAATAATATTTTGTTAAAATCATTGCGTGAAATCGTATTGGTCCACGTAAAACCACAGGTTTGTCAGATTTTCGTGTGTTTATGAGGCAATGCTATACCCGCATCGTAAAGTCGAACGAGAATTCGAAAAAAAATTACCTATCTCTTAGTGCTATTTGTCACCCTTATTAAATTATTTGTCGCTCTTAAATAGATAATACTCGTGAACATAATATGCTCTTTACTAGACTATTTATCTTCCTTATATATTTATTTATCACTCTTAAATATATATTTATCATAATTACCTTACTATTTATCACTTTTAATTAAAAACTCCTCGGGAACATAAATGACTTTAAGTCTCTCTTAATTAACTATGCCTCCTTAAGATACCTAGTTCTCACCCTTAGATAATTACTTATCCTCCTTATTTCCCCATTCTTCTATGCAAATTCATTTTCCCAAAAAATATTTATTTATCACCTTTATCTGATTATTTATCACTCTTATTTATCATTAAAATGACTAATAATAAATTAAGAGTAACAAATAACTTCGTAATAAAAGACACATGAACACTTACAAAACATTTAAAAAACTTGTTGGGTGACGCAGATTAGTGCGTGCACCAATAACATACTAGGCGGATGAATTTTCTACCCGTGCAGACGCGCAACCATCTGTTCTCAATTTTTATTCCCTCCCCATGGTCACAGCATGAGGTAGTTTACACCGACGTATTTGTTTGGTGTCCTGTAAAATATCATGGTTTTATTTTAATTATGCTATTATCAATTTAATTTTTTATATTTTGACACAATAATTTTAGATCCAGAGTTAAAACAGGAGAAAATAAATATCGATGGAAACCAACTATAGTTTAATAAAAACTCTAAGTATTTAGATTATAAATATAGTATATTGAAGAATAATATTTTTTCATATAAAATACTATTCTATAGCACACAAAAGAACACCTAAATTGAAATAAATAAACTCCCTTCATAGATCATAATAGACATGACGATATACCAACCATAACAGACAAAACGCAGGTCAAAAAATCATATGCACGGAGGCAGCGGAAATGCAGATGAATCGAAGGGAAACTTGTTCATTGTGTTGACATCTGAAAAGAATAAAAGAAAAATATAACATATTTTTTATGCATCGAGGAAGAAACAAATCTTCTCAAGTATCTGTTTCCCAAATTCCCATACTATATATATATTATATAGCTCTAACAAGCACAAGATTCTCTAGATTTTTCCGGATGGGAAGAAGAACCCCCGAGACCTGATGAGCAGCCTTAATCCACCACGCATGAGGTGGTAGAAAGATGTGGTATGAATGGGGAACCTTCTAGAGGCGGATGGGGATCAGAAGGCGGTGGGGCTGGGCAGGCTCATGAGCCTGGCGAGCACGCCGAGGGCGGTGAAGGCGAGGAGGGAGCTGATGTCGAGGGTGTTGCCGAAGACGGGGGGCACGGTCCGCTGGAAGAAGCGGAGGAAGGGGTCGCAGAGGTCGCGCATGGCCGAGAAGGGCTGCCGCTCCCACGGCACGTTGGGGAACCACGTCAGAAGGCACCGCACCAGCATGATCTCCCGGTACAGCTCCAGGCACCGCCCCGCCCCCGACACCGCCGCCGTCCACGGCGCTCTCAGGTCGGCGCCGAGCGTCTCCGCCACCGCCCGGGCCAGCTCCAGGGACATCCTCGCCACGGAGATCGCGATCGCCGATAGCGACGGCGGTGCCGCGTGCGGGGCGGGGGTGAAGACCGCGGCGGCCCAGGAGGCGGCGGCCCCGGCAGCTGTGGAGGTCATCTTCGTGACGGGGGCGATGGAGGGACTGAACGCGGCCACGAGGCGGAGACGCCCGGGGGAGGACGGGAGGGCACGGCGGGGAGCGGAGAGGTGGGCCAGGTATAGGAGGCGGTGGCGCCGCAGGCGGGCTCCGGCGGTGGCGGGAGAGGAGCCGGGGTGGACGGGGGCAACACCGGCGGCAGACGCCGCCGCGCCGGCAAACGCAGCGGAGGAGACGGCGTCCATGGCAGCCGTAGAGGGAACGGCGGCGACGAGGGTCGCCATGACCTCCGAAGCCCGAACCCTCTTTTTCTTTCTTTTTGGGGGAGTCGCTTTACGTGGCGAGCAAGGCAGCGTCGAGTTTATAGGGAGGGGGGGGGCCGCGGGATGGGGAGGTGCAGATGAGTGTACGGATGCAGTCTCGGTGTTCTAGGTTTTAATCTCGGTTAAGGTCCGGCGGCCCGATCGTTATTTTTATACCTAACCTAACACCCTTTCTTGCGGGCATAGGTGATATTTTCTAGATTTTTTGATCGTTTCTAAATATGTATATATACATATATATATATATATATATATATATATAATATTTATTTTCTACGCACAAGGGTAAATGTATTGTCCATCGTATTTCTAGTTGGATCACGTATGCAGTGTGAGTTTTACTTTTTATCAATTTTACGTGTATTTTTAATACTATAATGTGACGAATAATTATTTAAAAGTAAAAAATATTTATCTAAGAGTGATAAATAATTGTGTAATAATAATAAATAGTTAATTTCAATCAATTTTTATATATTTTCGAGTCGACGAATGTGACTTTCAATACTATTTAAAGGTGACAAATAATTATTTAAGGGTGACAAATAACTATCCAAAGATGATAAATAATTATATAAGGGTGACAGATAATTAACTCCTGTCAATTTTTACGTATTCCGAGATGATGAATAAGAATTTTAATATTATTTAAACGTGACTAATAGTTATCTAAGAGTGAAAAATAGTTATCTAAGGATAACAAATAGTTATGCAAAGATGACAAATAGTCAATTTTTGTCAATTTTTGTGTATTCTCAAGATGACGAACGAGACTTTCAATACTATTTAAGGGTGACAAATAATTACTTAAAAGATGAAAATAGCTAACAAATACATGAATAAAGGTGACACGTAGATAGAACTATATATAAATATTGAAGAAACATTTAAAGAATTTAACGAGTGAGACCCATATGCCAATGACATAGACCAATAGTACATTAGACATATAACTTTTCTACCCATTCAACGGGATAGTTAACATGTTTTGAAAATGTTATTCGACTTCGTTTTTTTATAAATAGCTTCTGCTAACCGGTCTTCTGCGAAATCTTTATCATAAACTGTGAGATCGACTTCCATTTAGCATCAGGCCTTTAATCTTGCTAACCATACATTAAGAGGAGTGAAATCTATAGAAGAGATAATGGTGAGGATGACATGTGGAATGTACTTATGATGGATAGGCTGGGCCAGGAGTGTGTTATTGGGCCAACATTGGACCAATGAGTTACGACCTCGAAGCCAACAGTGCCTCCCAAAGCGTACGTACGGTTGGCCCAAGAATTGGCAAGCTTGATTCAGCCGGCCCAGACTCTATGTCATCCACATCAAAGCCTGGTTAAATGTTTGACCAATGACTAGGGGTGATCATTATTCGGGTTCAACCCGAAAATCGAACTGAACCGATAGATTTGGTTGAGTTTAATTTGGGTTAAAATTTAAAATTTTTTGATTTGGGTCCAAACCGAATCGTATTAAAAATTTTAGTTTGGTTTGATTTTGAAGTTCAAGAAACGGAACAAAACCAAATCGAATAACCCGAATTTAAGAATATTTTTGTCAAATTAATATAAATATATATGTAACTTCAAAAAGTTCAATTCCCGCCGTCCTAATGGGGTTTCTGACTTTATAAAATAGGTTCAAATCACCTTCTATTTTACTGTAACTGAAATTCTTAATTTTTTATGTAAAAATATTATGGAGCTTGTTCTTACAAGTTACAACTGTTTATATTATTTTTTTAATATTTACTTTATTTGATAGAAATTCTTTTACCCTACCTTGCTCTATTATTGTTTGAATCCAATCTAATTTCTAAAAGGAGAGATTAATATGATTCAAATCAAACTAAACCGAATTAATTTGATTTAATTTCAAATTAGTTTGGTTTGATTTAATTCATGTTGAAATCTTAATTCGGTTTGATTTGGTTCTAAAAAAATTCTCTTCAAACCAGACCAAACCGTACTCACCCCTACCAATGACTATGTTTGAGATCAAGAATTGTACAATAGTAATACCTGCTGCAAATCAAAGTTGCAGCAAATGTCACAAACCCTAGATTTTTATATGAAAATTATTGTTAAAATTGAATTTATAAAAAAAATATTCTTAAAAATATATTAACAATTATTACATAAATTCAAATAATACATACATATTATTTAAATATATTTTTAAATTTTTTGACAAAAATGATATATCTATAAATAAAAAAGACATTTTTACACAACTCAAATTTCCGTACCGATATGTCTATTAATACATTTCTAAAAATAATTCTTTTGTAAATTCTCACTTAACAATAATTTTCATGCAAAAAAAACTACACAGAGTGTGGCACACATAAAGAAATGAGAAAATTATGGTGGGATCCATGTATTTTCCTTTTCCCCCACGTCACGTCAGTCCCACGTGGACCAATGGGGGAAGGGTCTGCAAGACCCATGTTCGCAACAAGTATTACACATTGTACAATTTATGGTACGAGCAAACACGATTTTTACAATTGCACAATTGATTGGCCAGAAACAATTGGACAAAGATTGCAAGAGCTCCTCTACCTCTCACTCAAACAACGGTATGGTTATTGTGCAAGCAAGAGAAGATGGATCTCAAGTTGCCTTAGCGATGTTGAGATAAATCCTTACAGAGGAAATCAATGAAATTACAAACAAATAAAGCTGCAAAGCCAAGATTCCAAATGCTAACCCTCAGGCGGACTGCTCAGCAGATACAGAACTTCACCTCACCATGTATAATCATCTTCACATTGTATACTTTGACAGGGAAATCTGCAGTTGATTCAGTACAACACAGTGGAGGGAGAGAAACAGACACAGTGGGGGAGAGAGACTAATCACAATAAATAATAACAGATGCGGTATCCCAGGTGGGGGGGTGGGGATGAAAAGGCAAAACAAAATTTACAAAAGTAACATACAAACAACCGTCAGAGCCATCGCCACCATTTTGCCGAAGGAAAGGAAGTCAACTTGTGCGTCATATATACCGAAAGCACCGGAAAGGCACTGAAAACCATTCAAGAAACTCATTCAAATCCCATGATTTTCATCCTACCTTCTGAAAAATACCTGAAAAGTTTGGCAATTTATCTATATGTTTTAATGCCTTCTCAGCAAGTTGTTTTGTCCGATAATCGCCATGCCTAAAGGCCTCCACAAGTGCTGTCCCTATGTTTTGGTCCCCAGAAACCTCAAAAGCTATTTCATCTATTCTCAGGATCCTCTCAACGGCCCAGACCGCTCGATGCCGGAGAATCTCTGTTCGATTTTCAATCAGCACGTCAAGTATCGGTTTAATTCCCTCTGCTTCGCACAATAGTTGCACTGCAGCATCTATGTCCTGCCCGTCATCCAATAGGGTGCACATGGCTGCCAAGGCAGCCTCCAAAACCTTCTCATTTTGATGGTCCAGACAAGCAACTAACTTTACCACTGCTTTCCCTTCTACAAGACAGAAACTTTCCCTCATAGAACAGATCCCACCATGAACTCTGCATAGCCCAGTTATTACTGGCTGCTTATTAAAGCATGGGAAAATAGCATAACAGAACCCAGGGTCACGTGTCTCTGGGATTCTTGTAAGACGTTTAGACTGCTGGGAAAGGTTCTCCAGTGCCCTAGCGGATACTGTTTGTACCCTGTCGAGCCCATTATTCTGAAGCATCTCAGTGAAAAGTACCCCAAGATTATGCTCTTGACATAGTCTTACAGTGGCAGGCTCATCCTCCAAAATATATGTAAGCCTTGACAGAACAGTGACAAGGCCTTCAAGATAAGGGTTCATAAAACGATTGCTGCGGGTCTCCCCTTGCCTGATCCTTGTCACCTTATTAATGACTATGCCAAAAGCTCCCTCATCCAGGAGACGCCGAGTGAGTCCAGAATCTCTCTCAGGAAGGTCAGCAAGAAGTCCAGCAGCGGCTGCTTGTTCTTCTGAGACACCATTATCTGAGATGATTCTTATCAAGCTGCTTAGCTGGCCAGCAGTGCCACGAAAGGCATCAGCTAGTTCCTGGCTCATGTAAGGTGAGATATTATGCAGCAGCTTTATGGAAGCCACACGGAGATCCCTTTGTGGAGCTTCAATAAATTGAATCAAACTGATGGTGGCACCAGAGCTCCTAATAGCAGAAACTATATTTTCAACTGTCATTGAAGAACTAGTGAGACCAACCAAAACCTGAAGAAGTTTGCACTCGATGGCAGGACCAGTGTTGCTGATGAGATGTAGTAGGTTGTGCACTACACTTTCAGACACAAGAGTCTGGTGATCATGATCAAGCGGAATGGACTCAAAATTGACACCAGAAGCCACAACATTAGCAAGAATCGTCGCAGATACTTCTTTCAGCCTCATTGGAAGATGGGTACCACCAACAGTGAAAAGATCCTTGATCAGTGGTGGGAGGATCCCTGCCCGAATTAATATTTTGGCGCTTGCCTCATAAGATGAGATTTGGTTCAGCGACTTGAGGGCAGCTTCTCTCACCTGCAAGCTACCACTTTTCATGACATCAATTAAGGATGAGCCTGCAGTCTGGGCCACAAGAACCTTCACATCATTGCTCAGAACAAGGTCCCCGAGACATGCAGCCATTGCAAGCTGTGTTTCAGGTGAACCTGGTGACAACAAGTTAACTGTTATGAAAAGTTCATCACAATATAGATTCAAACATATTTTACTTGCTAGTAATTTGCGAGGACACCCACACTATTAAAGCCTCAGTATAGAGCCCTTTCATGGATATATTCTACATGAACACAAATGACTACCTTCTACCAACACTTTCTCCCTTGTGCAAAACATACATCAATCGGATTGTTGTACGGGTGCTTCTGATTGGCTAGCATGCAATCAAATGATTTCAATTTCTTTTAGAAATAATAATTGACTTAACGGACTAGAAGACTGTACAAAAGCAGCAAATGAAAGATTTGCCTGTTATTTATGCATTCCACAAAGTTCTACAGACTTCTAGAAAAGTTTTAGGAATAGATAATTACAAAGAACAGAGATAGAATTCTCCCTGACAGGCAAGTCCCAGGGATCTTTTTAGAAGTAGCAAGGAGCTTTGTCAAACTAGATTTCTAAAAAGCAACAAAACCATATGTATGCTGGACAGCTGTGTGCCTCTATGACAGCAGTGCCAAAATGTTTCCAAGAAACCCCGCAAAGATCCTGTCATCCATCAGCATCAGGATTAGGATGGGAGTGGCCCATGAAGTCACAGATAGTCCGACATGTAGTGATACACGCAACGAGTATTAAATGGAATGTGCAGTAGTGTCTAAAGAAGGAAACCTCAACAGTTTAGACAACTGATCCTTGGAAAAGTCACTTGGTGATGCCCCTCGTAATAAGCCTATCCAGATTGTTTTTCTTCTCTTTTTTTTGGGTGGGGGGGGGTGGGGGGAGGGGCTGTTGGGTTTGTTCAGAGAGGGGTCTGTAATCCTAATCCAAAGTGGATTTTACTGCTAATCAGTCACTAGAAAATCAGAGGATCCAAAACTCTTTTGGAAGTCTGATCTTTTTTTATTGAAAAGTGGATGATACCACAAGCATATTAAAAAGAAAGGGAATGTACAAGTATAGGCTTTGAGCTCTCAAAAACCCCTTTACAAAAAGGACCTCCCCACCAGCTTGGTGTTCCCATTTAACTCCCGAACAACAAAATAAGCGAGGAGTTATAATTCTCCACTTTACAAAGCTCTCTCGCCCAAGTGGCCACTGTCTCACAAACAAAAGACACTAACCTATCCTCAGGCCTCGCTTACCTCTTGAATATCCTATTGTTCCTTTCATTCCACGAGACACCCACAGTATGACATGGAGGATCAGCCACCATATGAAAGAGTCACCCTTCAAATTCCAAACCCTATGTCACCTGGTGAAGAGCCGTTGCACCCCCACAAATTGGCGAACCAACTGTTGTAGCCTTTGTTGTAACCTCGTCCATACACTGCTCGCATAGGCACATCTTGCGAATAGATGGTCCAAGTCCTCCCCCCCACCAACACAAGCAACACAAGGAAGAAATGTGTTGAAGAAAGGGAGCCACCCTATCACAGGTGGGAAGCCGTCCATGAGAAATCCTCCAAAGTAACACCTTCACCTTCAAAGGGCTCTTGTGAGCCCAAACTTGGGAAACATAAGAGTGCCGCACACCCCCCCCTCCGAAATGAGAATAGGCAAACCTGACTGAGAAGGCCCCCTCCACTGCCCATCTCCACGCCCAAGTGTCTACCATGTCACACACCGGCTAAAAGTCAAGAAGGAAAGACAGTAGTAGCTGAAGTTGGTCCATCTCTTGAGTCTGAAGATCTCTCCTGAAGGTGGGAGCCCAAATACCCCCGACGAGGTCGGCATCAAAGGAGTGAGCCATCGACCCTCTAGGCACCCCTGCAATAGCGAACAGGGACAGGAAAGCCTCTGCTAACGTGAAATCGTCACACCACCTGTCTTGTCAAAAGAGACTCCTCTGCCCATCGCCCAGTCTGACTCGAACACTGGCTATGATAAAATCAACACCCTGAAAGATATCTCTCCAAATCGGGGAGACCTTGTATAGCGTGGACAGAAACAAATCCCACACACTGGGTGTGGAGTAGTATCTCTGTCTAATAAACTACAACCATAGCCCTTCATCCTCAATCCCAAGCCTCCACAGTCACTTACAAAGAAGCACCAAGTTGAAATCTCTGATGTTCTTGATACCCACCCCGCCGCCTTCCTTGCTCTTACACACTCTCCCCCAAGAAATATCATGCCATCCTCTCTCTCTGTTTCCACTGCCATACCAAAAGAATCTAGGCTAGATAGATTCCAGCTTCTTCGCCACAGTCTTGGGGATCCTGAAGATGGAGAGAAAATATGTCGGCAAGCTGTCCAACACTGATCTACACAACACTAGGCGACCTCCATAGGAGAGGAGTCTTGCCTTCCAACCTGCTAACCTGGATTCCTATTTCTACACCACCACATGCCAACCCCTACAATGAAGAGCACCCGGAGACAGAGGCAGGCCAAGGTAAGAGAGAAAAAATTCCCCAACTTGACACCCAAATAAACTTGCAGCCCACCTGAGAGCAGCAACCTCCATGTTGACCCCGACAACATGACTTTTGGAGTAGTTAACCTTCAGGCCACTGATGTCCTGAACCATTTGAAGCATCAACCTGGCGTCAAACATTTGTTGCTCCTCATCAAGAAGGAAGAGGATCATGTCATCTACATACTGGAGGTGGGTGATACAACTACCCTCCCACCCTAGCTAGAAGCCTCATATAACCCCTGCAGCCTCAACCGGTCAACCCTCATCCACAATCTACTCAGAATGTGAGCTACCAACACAAACAATAACGGAGATAACGGGTCCCCCTGTCGAAGCCCTCTCCCACTCTGAAAGTAAAAGGATGGTTGCCCATTGATGAGGACAACAAAAGAAGCAGACGAGATACACTCCCATATCCATCTAAGCCAAGTCTGGTGGAATCCCATCTTCTCTAACACCAGAAGAAGACAACGCCAATTAACCATGTCATACGCCTTCTCAAAATCCAGCTTGAGGACCACTCCCCTCTTCTTTTGCTGCTTTATGCCATACAAACACTCATGAGCGACTAAAAAGTTTTCTTGTATGTGCCTTCCCCTGATGAAAGCTCCCTGGTAAACACTGACCAGTCCGCTGATGACCCTATTGAGCATGAAAGCCAGCACCTTGGAAATGATTTTATAAGTGATATTGAGCAAGCTAATCAGTCTGAAGTCTGCCAGATCTTGTATGCCCATTTTCTTAGGAATCAGCACCAAACGAGTTTTGTTAACACCTCGCAAGTGCGCCCTACCTTCTTGGAACTTTTGAACAACACCAACAAGGTCTTGTTTGACAATGTCCCAACACCGCTGAAAGAACACCATGGGGAAGCCGTCAGGTCCAGAGGCCTTGTCCCCAACAGAAGAGAAGACTGCTTGTCTGATCTCCTCTTCCAGAAAGGAACTCACTAGAGCCTCACTCTCAAAAGTAGAGAGGTGGGGAGCAAGTCGTGGGAGAAGTCCGGCCTGCTCATCTACTCCTCCGAAGAAAACCTAGAGTAGAAGTCCATGGCCAACCGTATGATGTCCACGTCCCTCTGGATAGACTGGCCCCCCACCTGAAGGGAAGCAATATGGTTCATCCTCCTCCTAGTCGATGCCATCCTATGGAAATACTTTGTTCCTGTCACTTTCCTTAAGTCATTTCTCTCTCGACCTCTACTTCCAATAAATCTCTTCCCTAATGAGAATCACATCGTACTGGGCACGAAAAGAGTTTTTGTTCCTCCTAGCAGCAGCATCAAGCAAACCCACCTCCTCCAACTGGTCCAGGGCTTCAAGCTGATGAATAATCCTCTCCTTTTCATGCCTGTTGGGCAGGCTCCTGCCGACACCCCATCTTCTGAGCACACGGGATAAATGCTTTAGTTTTCCGATCAAAGTGGCCATGAGGGTAGCATGAGGACTGTGCATGTTCCACTCCCTCCTCACTAAGTCGAAGAAGTCTGCATCTCTAAGCCAATACCTCTCAAATTTAAAAGTCTGGCTCCTCTCTTGACCTCTACTGGTCCTCAAGAGGATAGGCTTATGATCTGAGGTTGGCCTAGCCAAATAGCAACCCTGCACAAAAGGAAAGCGGGCCTCCCAATCCGCCGACACCAGAAATCTATCCAGTCTGGAGCACGAAGGAGTCGCCCTCAAGTTGGACTAGGTGAACTGCGTGTTCACTAATCCAATGTCTATGAGGGCAGCCTGCTGGATGAAGTCACAAAAGTCCTCCGTCTCCCCAGCTTGGGTATGAGACCCGGTCCTCTCGGAAGCTGAAGTCACCGCATTGAAATCTCCACCCACACTAGGGGCGGCCCGAAAAGAGATGGAACTCGATCAACTCTTGTCAAAGCACGCATTTTCCTTCCCTAGATTAAGGGCCGTAGGCCCCAGAGAAGTCCCACGAAAAGTTATCCCTCAAACAACGGAAGTGAAGAGATATAACCCACCGGCTCACCTACCTGTCCTCCTCCACCTCCATCTCGAAGGGATTCCACAACACCATAATCTCGTCGTCGAAGAAGCCACCCCTTGAGAAAGTCTCCCACCACCTCTCTCTCTCATCAGCCCCTTACCCTCCCCCTCACACTTAGTCTCCTGTAAGCAGAGGATGTCTACCTTGCATCTCCTCACCATCTCCCTCGCCACTCTCCTCTTCTCCCCTCCAACTAGACCCTGCACATTCCAAGAAATAATCCTCATGGGGAAAGAAAAATGCTCCCCACTCCTCCCTCTTGCTCTTCCCCCTCCACCTCACTCATCTCCACCTCTCTCTCTGCTCTCACCAGGGATTTCTCCCTCTTGGCCTCTCTTGCCAAAGCAGCAAGTCATCTCTTCTGGATCAGGAGAAGAGAGACCCCCTAATCCCCTTCATAGGAGACACCCAACTTCCCAGTCAGCTCCCTCAAATGTTCCTCCATTAGCCTCTCCACTTCACACATCAAAGCTTTGCCTTCCTCCTTGTCTGGGATGCCTTCCTCCTCCGGCTCCCCAAAATCCAATAGGCCGACGATAGCATCTGACGCCTCCGTCAAAGCACCCTCTTGAAACATTTCTGAAACCTCCCTAAGGACCAGGTCCATCGCCCCATCTCCCCGCAGACCACCGTTGGCTGACAGCACCGTCGTCGGTGGCCCTGAAGAAGACGCAGGCAGCCGGCCGGTATCAGAGGTGTCACCTACAACTTCTGCTACCTGTGGATCCACACTGCGCCACGCCGGAGAGGGAGGGGACTGAGTCCCAGGGTGACCCGGAGCCCACGGACCCTCCTCTAAGCCGCCGACTACACGGAGAGGACGTGCTGCAAGAATCTCCATCCTCTCCCTTGAAAGCGATGTCGGAATCCTGGGAGAAGAAGGCCTTTAGAAGACGTCGTCACCCCTGCACTCCTGGTTCGCAGAGGAAAGGACAGCACACTCCTTGCCTCTCCAGCCACCGGCGGAGAGAATCCTCCCCTGCACTCCCAGAGCAGGCTGAAGCAAAGGGTCAGTCCCCGGTGGGGGATGCCAGTCAGCCAACGTCAGAGGGGAGCCAGTTGTGAATGGCCGGCTGGCCACCTGCACTGAGGAGCCTGTCTGCGGCCCTGCAACAACCAGTGGAATCGAGCGGGGGAGACGAGCCTTAGCGGTTCCCTAGGACCCGATACGCAACAGGCTACTGTGTAAGTGACAGGTCCGATCTTCCAAACCGACAGACGAACCCCTCCCAACCCTAATAACATCCGCCTGGTCGGAGGCATCAACGCAGGGCGGTCGATTCAATTTGAATCGACCGCCAAACCGGCTCCAGACTGGTCATCTCCCACCTCCTGCCCGTTGCCCTGCAACCCTAACTCCGCCACCAGCACCACCTTCTCCTCTTCTAAAAGCCACACCCTAACGACCACTTGAACCGCTTCGATGCCGACAGAGATGACAACTGGGATCTCTGCCAAGCTGGCCACCTAAACAACGGCAGCCACGGCCGTCTGAGAGCTCATGGGGAAGAAGCTCAGGGATCCGGCCTCCACCACCCCGAACCCCCTAGCCAAGAAGGAGAGGCCCCCATGATCGCAGTTGCAGAGATCTACCGGGACGCCTTCGAAGACCACCATGCATCTTCTAATTGGTGGGTTGGGGAAAGTCCCTCTCACCGGTGACCATCGCTGCAAATGGGTCAGAGCACCACCCACCGCCAGATAGCCCAACTCTGCCAGCCTCCACCGCTTCTACCACATCTCCCACCACCAGGAAAGAGGAGGAAGTAATTCTAATGACCTCCCACCCACTACCAAAAGCCTCCACCAGCCTCCTCCGGACCTCGTCAGCTTCTGCGCATCCTTCAAGCATGGCAACGTTGAGGCAGCTCCGCAGCCAGGCGTTTCTAACCTGCAACTCCTCCACTGCGAGTTGACCAGCATCCGACCACCTTCTACTAGCCACTCCCAACGCCAGTGAACGAGACCTAAGAGCATCACGATAGGATCGTTGGCCCCTTCTACCTCCTGTCTCCCTAGCAGGCTGCCCCCTAGCAGGGGACAGAACCGCCGGATGTGACCACAGTGGCCACAGTTGTAACAGGGGGGTGGGGGGGCGCCGGCCATCTGCCCCACTGCGAAATGCACACCCCCGCCAGATCCCCGCTCCGGCGGAGACCGAAACATTGACCCCAGAGCTTCTCTTTCTAGAAAAAGCTAGAGAGAAGAAAATAAGTCAGTCTGTCTGTTAGGGTTGGCAATCATCTAGACCCTGGCTGGACCTGCAAAGCTTTTGGAAGTCTGATTTTGGAACAAATTAGGCCAAAGGTCTCATACAATGAGGCTGTGCGGAACTTTTTTCAGCTAAGTATTTATTGATTTCAGCTTTAATCCAGGTTGAAAGCTTCACTCCTGTTTTCAACAAAAACCCTACAGGCTGGATGTTTTTCTTCTTATTTCTATACCTAGTCTTTCTTCTTCTTGTTTGTCCTTATGAATGGCTTCTCTATATCAGCTATCTTATGCCCCTTATATCAATCTTATATACTAAATAGCAATTGGGTATATTTTGCAACGAAAAAAAATGATAGGATACAACAAAATACAATGCCATAGCCTCTGAAGCCTCACTAATTGGTCTCTGTTAATGATTAGGAAAGGTTACACTTTGAGCAAATTCTAATGACTAGCTGTCAGATGTCAATCTCCTTGGCCTTGCTACCAGGTTCCTGGACAAGAAATATCTGAACAGGGGAATCTGAAATAAATTACCCAAGGTCAGTAGGCAGGTACGGATATTTAGCTCAAATCAACTGGGAGACGTCTGAGAGAAGTAATTAGACATAGAATTTCAATAAAGAACCGGTACCCGAAAAATATGGTCATAAAAATGGTAAAATGACGTGCATTAAATGTTGACATCCATGCGCAAACTATCCAAAAAGGATATATCAGGTCCACATGGGCCTGCATATCATAGTTGGTGTATCTTCAAGATTTGATACAACAAGAACATAAAGCTGTTTGTCCCAACAATCATGTTGAACCAACAATTGCCAAAAAGATTAAATCTCAAATCTTCAATAATGCAAATAATAAAACAAGTGAAACCATTGAGGAGTGAGCTATATCATCCAGGAAAACCTCCCTTAATTGAAAGATGGAACACAAGATTTTCAACGGCTGTAAACTAAACACAAATATGTACACAGATATACTATTATTTATTTAATCCTATTGAACTATTTTTTTGAAAGTTAATCCTACTGAACTATTGGTCCATAGGAAAATGCAAAAAGGGGAGGAGAAATAGAGGAAACACCTTCAAGTAGAAGCCTAATAAGAGGTTGCAGTCTACCATTTTCAGCCATTTGCATCACATTTGTCTCACATTTCTCCAAGTTCTCAAGTGTCTTTTCAGCTCTCTCAACAGTGAGAACATTCTCCGATTTACTGCAAGCCATGCCAACTAATATAAGAATTGCTCCATTGACAGCGCCAATCTTTTCAGATAAGGATTCAGATTTTGAAAGCTCATATAACAGGAACACAGCCTCTTCTCTCTCTTGCGAAAGATCATGGGACAAAAATTTCACAATTGTACGTATGGTATTCCCAACAGCGATAGCTTCCTAAGAGAAGTAACATTATAAACATGTTAGAGGAAACACATCCATGATTTAGAGAATACTTAAAAAAGAAAGAAAAAGAAAAACTTCCACAACCTTATTATCCGTGTCCCCTTCTGCAACTATGCGCAGGGTTTCGAGGGCTTTACATCTAACTTTCCTACTACTGTTCTTCAACATGTCAGAAATCATTGGTATTACTTCTGCATTGCGAACAACATGCTTGTGGGACCTGCTTCTCTGGCAGATATTCTGTACATAATTTAGAGCCTGCAGAATATCTGTTTCTGAGCTCCCAGGAGACAGTGATCTACAAGCAATCTCTAGTTGTGCAGCTTCATTTCTTTTGGTCCATTCTTCAATGGTATTCCTTAAAGAAATACTAGGGTTCAGTTCTGTGCTGTTCAGTTCTTTCAATGTAAATGGGCAAACAGGCCTCCTTCCACTGTCTCTGCATTCTTTAAACCACTTCTCAATTGCCTCACGCTCAAATGTCTGCCCATTCTCTAAGGTAACAGGGTCTCGCATTACTTGCTTGGTAAGAGGACACAGAAATGCCTCATAAATAGGTTCTAGGTGCGATTTTTCATAGTAGACCTCATCAGAATGCCTCCCAGGGTCATCATTTGTGTCCCAAGTCTCTGCCATCTACTCAGAAGGGCTTTCTGCAATTAATAAATTAATAAGAAATGCAAGACATGAGGGTCAAGATTTTCTCAATGAATAAAATAAAAAGAAGGAAAAAATAAAAAATGTGAAGGAACTCAAAAGTAACAATAAGAAAACAAAGTTTAGGCTCTCGGTCTATATACATCTTCCTACAGTAGAATCTAGAATTAAATCTATAAGAATTATATTTCAGAAATAGTAAGTAGTTAAAGGCAAATGCCATTACAACAGTTGCACAAACATGGATTATCCAAAGCAAAAAAGTACATAAATTTTGAGAGATGAGGCCAAATGGAAAGCACTTATATGATCGAGCTGAAAAGGTGAAATTACAAAATTGTTTAACTTTCTCCACTAGTAGCTAGTATTCTACAGTTATGGCAATCTCCCTCTCTACTACCTATCTTTTTTAGAACATTTTTATCACTCAAAAGAGAAATAGTCCCCATGGACTGGTGTTGGAGTTCATTGAACATTGGAAAGATAATCATGTGTGACTATGGTCCTTAGGTGCAAATGTTTACTACAGAGTGAAGCCAAATCAGCCTGTCCTCTAGATCTGTCAACTTGAGCTGATACTCTACCCACTTACTGGCCTTTTGAACTCATCCTATCCAAATTTCTACAAATCCAAAGACCAATCTAAGTAATATGCAATGACATTGACCCGACTACGGTCTATGACGGTGAGGATGGGTATCAGTCTCAACAATACAACTCCTATCGGCTACCAAAGTGAGGTAGCAGTGGAGGTTGGGACCACTATTAGCTTAGAAGTGAGGAAGATGTTTCCGTGGTTATGGTTGTTGCATCTCCATATGCAAACTTATCACAGCCATGATCTGGCTTAACAATAGCAGCAGCTTCAAATGTTTGTCTCCATTTTGCTTTATGAACCGAAAAGCTACGAGAAATAGAAATTACAAAAGATGAGTTGGGGCCAGTAACCAATCATTCTCTTTGAGTTGTCACTTTAGATATGACAAAAAAAAAGAATCCGCATTAGTTTACTGACAAGAAAGCATTTAGCAAAAGAAGCAAGTAACATAACCTGACATTCTCCTCAATTTTTCCTTTACCCATTATATCATTTTTCTCTGAGTTCCATTTCCAAATAACAAGAGGAAACATCAAAATCATTACATAATTATCGTTGGCTTCAGAAAATCTACTATGGATGCAGCTAACGACTAATATTCAGCATAAGGTATCCATGGTGTCAAAACTCACTAGTATTTTCACAGAAAGATAACTCAAGAAATTGCCTAAACCGCAAATTAAATTGGTCGACAGCCCTATCCTGCTTTTATTCAATAATGGGTGGAAGTGGTAACTTATAGGGTGTTTGGTTGCTATTTTTTCTCTCTTTTTTCTCTCAAATTTTTAAAAAAAAGAGTAAGAGACTCTCTAACCCCGTTTGATATTCCTTTCCTAAATTTTAGGGAGAGAATCTCATCATGTGTAAATCTTCCTCAAAAAAAAAAGTCTGGAGCAATTTTTTTTTTAAATCAACCACACGTCTCGGGATCCCCCCTCCCTCCCACGCGCGACCTCCCTTCCCCTCCCCTCCCCCGCGGCCAGCATCCCCGGCGGCTCCCCCTCCCCTCCCCCGCGGCCGGCGCCCCTGCGCAGCCCCCCTCCCTCCCCTCCCCCGCAGCCCCCCTCCGCCCGCCGGCCTCTCTCCCTCCCCCCTTCCTGCTGGCGTCGCACTCCGCTCCCTTTTCTCAATGCCGTTAGTGGCATCACAGCCACCCAGCGGCCGCCGCTGCAACCTGCCGTCTGCCGGCCTCTTCACCCCACCGTCGTCCTCCACCACGCCGCAGTGGAGCCCGCCGTCGCTGGCCGCCGCCGGTCATCCCGCGAGCCGGAGCCGCTGCTGCCGTCCCACGCCGTTGGCCACCCCTGCCCGGCCACCGGCCCACCGCAGCCAACGTGGCCGCACCCCACCGCAGTCGCCAGCCACCTCCCGCCGCAGCACCTCCCGACCACCCCGCCGGGGACCTCCGCCACCGCCTGCGTCGGCTAGCCCAACTGCTCCGCAAACGGCCGCGAACGGCCCTGGTCGCCCCAGCCGCAGACCCCGCCTTCGGCGCTGCGTCGCCCACCTCTAGCGGCCGCAGTCCCTCCGCCGGGAGCCGTCCCACACCCGGGAGGCACAACCGGAGCAAGGACCGGGGCAGGAAGGAGCGGCGGGAGGAGAGGGTGGCTGTGATGCCACTGACGGCAAAGCAGTAGCACAGCGCTCCAATGGCGTCGCACTCCGCTCCCTTTTCTCGCATCCGTCTCGTCTTTTCTCAACGCCGGCGACGGCACGGCTTCAGAAATCGGAAGGAGGCTTCTCTGGGCAGGCGTGTCAGCTCGTCCCCAACAAGTTTATATAAATTTTAAAAATGAAGATATTGTTACCAAACAGGTAATATCATTTTTTTCAATTTTAAAATTTAAGTTAAAAATTGACACAACACAATTTTTTAGGTAGAAATAGTTTCTTTAAAAAAATTGTTCCCAAACACCCTATTAGCCTCTTGAATCTAAAAATAACTGCCTCTTCGCGGAAAGAGGAATTTTAAATCAGAAATTCATGGCAGGACAGAGAAAAGATATGTCAAAGTGTAACTCAATTGAAGTGATACTTAAAAAAAAACTCAATTGAAGTGAAGTAGTTCAAAAATACTGAAGGATAAGCATACTCAGGCTTGATTATGTAAATGAAACTCCATTCGTGAAATCACTTATTGGACTCTTTTAATCCTCCAGAGGATGGATGACAATGCAACTATAATTCGTGTACACCATGTTCAGTCACTCAAATCAATCAGCAGACGAGTTGATTTAAACTAGGCAGGGAAAGGAGTCAGATAGATATGTGCATGTTTAATGGACTAAAAAGACAAAGCAAAATGAGACAACTCAATCAAGTCAGATCCTCCCCAAGATTGATCCAAGGATAGAGATGCATGAAAATGTTTTAAGGATTACAGTCATTGAAACTATAGCATAAAAGTTGGGTACTTTAAGAAAATTTCTCTATGGTATGACTAGCAGTCATTGGTGATGAAGCACTAACAAATTAGGTAGGGCTATATTGAACCACTCCAAAGACACCAGATCATAGGGCTTTTCCTCTCTCTGTTAAGAAGTTTCATTATGTCTGTAGAATCTCATAGCTCTGAGTACTCATTGCCTTGATTTTACTGATTAAGGAGTAAAAAGGGAGGTAAAGCAGGTAAATTAAGGGTTAGCCAAGACCACCTTGTCAATAGCTTAACCATTTTCAGGTTAGAATCTGGACCATGAATCCATTCTTTCAAGAGACGTACATGATTTGTTAACAGAGGGATATGGTTCAGCCAGCAGGAGATGAGGTATTACTGGCAGCATATGCATTTTATGAAGTTTGATGCTGATTAACATGAAAAATTAGGTTATTCTGCATGACCTGTCTTTCTCTCAACTCAATTGCATTTGCTGTCCAAGAAAATAGAATTTCACAAAAAAGCAACAAGATAAAGGATCTAAAACAGATGAACCTGACTTTGAATCTACTTTCATTATTGTGGCATCATGTTTAACCTTGAAGCATTTATACCAAAAATAGCGGGAAAAAAGATCTACTGTCTGGATTCCAATTCTTAAGAATAATGGGCATTAACTACTTGTTCAAAGCATGCTACTTGTAGGAAGTAGCGCCCAATCAAGGGCATTTTTGTCATCTATTTTCTCTTATTTTTACTAGTTCTCTTGCTGGTTGGTCTTTTGCCCACTAGTGAGGGGTATTTTTGTCCTGAAGTAATCTCCATTTAAACCTAATTATATAAGTGATTTGGGAGCCCATGGCTACACTTCTTGAAGCTGCAGGTTATTCCCTACACAATGCCTCTCTCTCCTCTCTTCTTCCTCTCTTCCTTCCTCCTCCCTCTCTAGAAATTCTTCATGGTATCAAAGCTCATTGGATCCATATGTGAACACTTGGCCCTACCCGTGATGCGCCCCAAACCAGTTGGTTCAACATGAGTGGGGGGTGTTGTGGTTTAGTCCCATATCGGATATCATGGGAGTCTCACCTCTATATATGTAGAGGATCCTCAACTCAATACCTAAGTTTTGGGTTGAGTTCGGGCCTTTAACATGGTATCAAAGAGATCCATGAAGAGGATGCTGGAGATCTCTTGCGCGGCTGCTTGAAGCTGGCTGCGCGGCTGCGCCTCCTCCTCTCCCCTGTTTCGTACTGGGCAAAATAGGGAATCGGCTCGTTTGGTTCAACGCCCTCCTCCTCTTCACATGGTGACTTGCTGCAGGGTCCGCCCCCTTCTCTCTCTTCCTTGATACTGTGCGCAACCTATTAGGGTGTCTTTCAGGGCTCTGAAACCTTCTTTGCTGCCTTGCAAGTGGAAGGGAGTCACCGTCACCCTCCTCAGCCTTGTCTTGGTGCAACTACCTTCTCCTTTGTTCCCGGCTGTGAAGGATGACGATTGTGATTGCTTCTTCCACTACCTTTGTGAGCGACTCCCCGTGGCTGTCTCCAACAACCATTCGCTACAAATGATTATAGTTAAGTTGAATGAATCTAATTGTCAATTCTGATTTATTTCTGCTCTCATCTTCTTCGACGGATGAAGGATGCTCAGCTACATCGATGGTTCCAGTAAACGGCTCGCTGGCCTAAACATCCAACTTGGGGTGTTGTGAATCATCTTGTCGTGGGCTGGATTCTGAATTCAATTAGTGCGGAAATCCAGCATCTCCTTATGTACACTGAGACGGCTCATGCGATGTGGGCTCTCCTAGAAAAACTCTATGGTCTTTGTCGTCACATGCGCATGTCTATCAACTGTCTCGTGAAGTTCATGATTTTAAACAAGGTGACCTGTCTGTGACATCCTATTTCTGCGAGCAGAAAATAAAGTGGGAGGAGTTGGAGTACCACACTGCCTACAAATGGTCCTGTACTGCTGACCAGAACCTGCATCTGAAACATGTTGAGGATACAAATATTTTTCAATTCCACGGAGGTTTGAACTCTGAATAGGATATTCTGCATGGACAGATTCTCAGTGCTAACACTCAGCCCACCTTGGAGGATGTTTACTCCAAGGTTGTCAATGAAGAAGGTAGACGCCATGTGACACATCCTCCTCCTTCCTTGCCTTCGACTCCAGTGGGCAACAATATTACTACACTGTCTAGCAGTGCCAACAAAGTGAGCAAGGAGACCGCTCCTCCCAGCAAGTCAAAGCCATAAGGGCAATGGGCATTGTTCTCATTGTGGCCCCGCAATTCAAGAAAAGTGGCTCCACTACCAAAGGAAATGCAGCTGTCCCTTAGATCTTGGACATTCCTATTGGTGGCAGCTCCACCCCTTCTCACCCGCCTATACTATCCACTTTTGACACTGAGTGCCTCCAACAGGTCCTTTCACAGTTTGGCGCTTCTTCTCATTTAGCAGCATCCACGTCTGGTTCAAGTACAGCCGAGACGGCACTTAGTGCCACCACCTCTTTGTCAGCACCCTGGGTCATTGACTCTAGGGCAACAAACCATATGACTGGTATACCCACTTACTTCTCTTCTTATTCCTTGTGTTATAGTCAGGACAAAGTGACCATTGCCGATGGTACCCGCCTACAGTAAAGGAGAAGGGAACCATCTGTCTCAATGATCGTTTAGTCCTTTCTTTTGCTGTTCATGTGCCTACTCTTTCTATCAATCTTCTTTTGGTGAGTAGCATCACCAAGTTTTAAATTATTCGGTATTTTTTCTACTCATCGTATTTTCCAAAACCTGGAGACGCAGCAAACGATTGGGACTGATCGTGGAGTGGGTGCCCTTTATGATTTCGAGCCTAGAGGGTCAGTGGCCTTTCAGTCCTTTATCAATGGTCATACTAACCAGCAATTAGAAGATCTTAGGTTATGGCATAGTTGTCTAGGTCATGTCCCTTTCCAGTCACTTTGATTCCTGTTTCCCAAAAAATTTCAGTCTGTCTCAGTTGAACCCCTACAGTGTCAAGTCTGTCAACTGGCAAAGCATTGTCACACAACTTTTCTAAATTCCAATAAAAGTACTTTTTCCTTTTCAACTTGTGCACTCTGATGTGTGGCGGTATGTCCTATTGCTTTTGTAGATGGTCATTGTTATTCCTTCGTTTCATTGATAATTATTCACATTGTTCTTAGATTTATCTTATGCACTCACGGGAGGAGGTCCCTCGCCTTGTTCAAGTCTTCTAAAGATGGTTGAAAATCAATTTGATAGGAGGGTTAAAATTTTCAAGTCTGATAATGCTCGAGAATATTTCGAGAAGAGTCTCAATCTGTTCATGGAATATGTTGATCATCTGTAAGTCCTCGTCTACTTATTCAACTTGACAAAACAATGTCGTTCTCAAGAAATTCTGAGGTGCTACTGCTCTCACTGCCTCCTACCTCATCAATCGGATGTCATCTCAAACTTTAGGCAATCGTATTCCTCTTCTAGTGTTGCGCCCTTCTGAGACGTTATTTCCCTTTACTGCAGGGATGGCAGTACCGGTTTCGGCCGGGTCCGAAACCGAAACCGTTTCGATTTCGGTTTGATTTCGGTCCGAAACCAATTAAATTATTATTTTTTTCTTAAAAGGCTACATTTGGTTTCGGCCGAAACCGGGCCTTGGGTGTCATTTCGTTTCGGTCCGAAACTGCCATCTATGCTTTACTGCCTCTTGTGTTTGGTTGTCTTTGTTTTATCCACTATCTTACTCCTGGCCATACGAAGCTTGATTCCCGTGTTGTTCATGACATCTTCTTAGGTTATTCGTCCACCGAGAAGGGTTACAAGTGTTTTGACCCTCAAGCTGAGCCAAGTATGTCGCATTTTTTAGTCTCAATCCTATTTTTCTTTCCCTATTTCTTCTTAGGGGGAGCCACCTTCTACCAGTCCTTCGTTCTTTGGTATTCCCAAATCTCTGTGCCATGACATTCCCCTCTCTGTGTCTTCTTCTCCTTCGTTGGTTGCTCCTACTGATTATGTAATTGACTAGGTTCCTCTTACTTACTCCAAAGGTGCATGGCATTGGTTGAGGTCCTCTGCTGATCCACCATCCCATGACATTGTTGCGCCTTCTGGTCCTTCCCAGGATTTGTCTTCAGGTGATACTTCCTCTTCTCCTGATCTTCCTATTGTTGTTGGGAAGGGTGTTCACAATTGCACTAAACATCCCATCTCGAATCGTGTATGCTATTCTCATGTTCCCCCTTCTTATTTTTCCTTCCTGTCTACTATCTCTTCATACCATGTTCCCTCTTCTTCTGTTTAGGCTGTAAAAGATCCCAAGTGGCTACAGGCAATGAATAAAGAAATGACAGCTTCACAGAAAAATGACGCACGAGACGTGGTGGAACTTCCAGCTAGTCAGAGCTTGGTGGGATCCAAATGGGTCTACACTATCAAATACAAGGTTGATGGAACCATTGAGTGCGACTAGGCGCATCTTGTTGCCAAGGGTTTTACACAAACCTATCGCATTGATTACTCTAAAACCTTTTGCTCCTATGACACAGTTCAAGTCTGTGCGGGCGGGTTGTCTGGGCCCTTGTGGTTCAGTTCTCATGGGATATCTATCGGCTTGATGTTAAAAACGCATTCTTGAATGGTGATTTGCAGGAAGAAGCTTATATAACCCCCTCTAGGACTTGATGTAAGGGGGAGAGTATGCAAGCTGAAAAGGCTCTTTATGGTTTAAAGCAATCACCAAGGGTCTGGTTTGATAGATTCCAGGGGGCCATGCTTCGGTTTGACTATACTCAGGGCAATTCTGACCACACCCTTTTTACCAAATGGTAAGATTTAAAGGTGGCAGTTCTTCTTTGGTATGTTGATGACATGATCATCACAGGAGACAACAAAACAGAAATCAGCAAGCTTAAGCAGAGTCTTGCTCAAGAATTTGAGATTAAAGACTTGGGTAAATTAAAATACTTTCTTCTGATTGAGGTTGCTCGGTCTCAAAAGGGTATATACACTTGTCAGAGGAAATATGAACTTGATCTGTTGAAAAAGACAGGAAAATTAGGGTGTAAACCAATTGATACATCAATTGAAGCAACCACGGTCTTTGTGACAGAGGTGATATCATGTCTGAGGTAGAGAAAGGGAAGTACAAACTGCTAGTTGACTACTTTATATTGGCCTCACACGTCCTGATCTAACTTATGCAGTGAATGTGGTTAGCCAATTTATGCGTGCTCCGCGAGCACCTCATATGAGGGTTGTTGAGCAAATTCTCACGTATATCAAGCCCTGTCCTGGCAGAGGCATCTTGTTCTACAAAACTGAGCACTTAAGTATTGAAGCCTTCTCTGATGGTGATTAGGCCAAATCATGTGATGATCGTAGGTCTACAACAGGGTATTGCTTGTTTCTAGGTGGAAACTTAGTGGCATAGAGAAGCAAAAAGCAGACAGTGCATGCTAGATCCAGTGCTGGGGCAAAATACAGAGTTATGGCTTATAGTGTCATAGAAAGGATATGGCTGAAACTTCTATTACAGGAGCTTGGAGTACAACTCCATCTCCCGATGCGGTTATATTGTGACAACAAGGCGGCCATCAACATTGCAAACAGCCCAGTTCAAAATGACAGAACTACGCACATCAAAATTGACTGTCACTTCATTTGGGAGAAATTGGACTCGGGAAAGTGACTTCCATTTGTCCAGTTGCGGAATCAGGTGGCTGATGTTTCACAAAAGAACAGACTGTGGCCCACTTTAACTCTAGCTTGAGCAAGCTGAGCATGGAGGGAGTGTACGAAGTAGCACCCAGTCAAGGGCATTTTTGTCATTCATTTTCTCTTATTTTTATTAGTTCTCTTGCTGGCTAGGTTGACTGATCATTTGCCCTCTAGTGAGGGGTGTTTTTTTCCTCATGTAATCTCCATTTAAACCTAATTATATAAGTGATTTGGGAGCCTGCAGCTAGACTTCCCCCTGCACAATGCCTCTCTCCTCTCTTCTTCCTCTCTTCCTTCCACCTCCCTCTCTAGAAATTCTTCACTAAGACCATTTTTTGCATTTAAAAAGCTGTCCTCTGTATCCAGTCAGCCATATATTTCATGCCTCCAATGACCTAAATCACAAAGAGATCCCTGAAGACGCTAAACCCTTGACCCTTGATATTTTTGTTTAGCTTTATTTACCTGAGTATGAATATGGGATTAATCTAGCACAAGATCAAGTATGGATCGTTAAGCATTTGGAGACTTTGAACTGGACAATAGGATAGAATGTCATCAAATGTGGAAATGTGGATCCAGTACGGTTACTTGGTGCCCGTTGAAGAATCCAGGTAACTAGATGAAACACAAACTGAGACTGTCATCAGAGTTAGAAATTTTCATGTTGACGTTTTGTATGGTGATTCCTATCAAATGTGCGGTTTAATCAGAGGACACCTCATTGATAGATAATGTGATCTTACCATATTGATGTTTGGCATGGTACCTCTTGAAGCCCTTTTTCTTGCATATGTTTTTTGGAAGGTGGTCATAAAGACCACAATTTATTGAAAGCAAAAGTAGGTAAAGAAGGAAAATGGAAGATTTCACTACCAAGCAGGTAGATATGTATCCCAACCCATCCAGCTAATTACACCCTTAACCTATGATTACAAGATGAATTTCAAACAACCAAACATTCTCTTGAGGAGCAAGGAATCTGAAATCCCCCCGCCAGTATTAGAGACATGCCATTCTTGAAGAAACCACTTGCAGCACTTAATAACCTCTGCTCGCTGTCTGAATTCATTTCTGAAGATTCTGTTATTTCTCTCTTTTCATATTGCCCACAACATTGCTGGTAGCATGACTTGCCACGTACCCAATTCTTGTGCCACAGCGTTCAGATGTTTCCATGCTGCCATGAGTTCAGATAGTTGAAGGTCTTCAGAGTCTCAGACCATTCACTTCGGACAAGAGTAAAGAATAGCCCCCACACAGTCTTTTCGTGCAATATGTTATAGCTAATATAAAGTAAATCTCTATATGTCAAGCAAATTGTAATAGTGAGCCAGACCAGGTCTCGATTTCGTTGAAGTTCACCTTGAATAAATGTGTACATTGGTCTTGAACAACATTTGAAATGCCTAGCATTCTTCAGTTAAAATCATCCCAAAGAATGCTATAAGTTAAGAGCATTAATTCTGTTCCTATGTGTATTGTCCATCTACTTAAGACTGATGGACTCGACATCTCCTTGGACCTCACCACAAATGCCAATCTGAATAGCACCTTGTAGCAAAACCCCATCCCATTAAGTTGAGGAGACATGCAGAATTAATACCAAGACATCTTCAAAGCTTCCATTTTGGGATATCAACCTCAATCCAACCGACCATGCACACCAGCATGACACTATCATCATCATCATCAGAGCCTTATCCCAATTAATTGGGGTCGGCTACATGAATCCTGTTCCGCCAAAGATTTCTATCAAGTGCAATATTCATATTTAAACCCAAGAAACTAATGTCCTTCCTAATAACATCGCACCATCTCATTTTAGGTCTTCCTCGAGCTCTTTTACTAGCATCTACTAAGATTCGGTCACATCTTTTAACCGGTGCTGAGTTAGGGCGACGAAACACATGTCCAAATCACCTGAGTCTATTTTCTCTCATTTTACTATCAATTGGGGCTATCCCTAAGTCCTTGCGGATGCGCTCATTCCTAATCTTGTCCTTCTTAGTCTTGTCACACATCCATCTCAACATCCTCATCTCTGCTACACACATTTTGTGAGTATGTTCCTTTCGTACTGCCCAACACTCGGTACCATATAACAAAGTAGGTCTCACAGCCGTTCTATAAAACCTCCCTTTAAGTTTCACAGGCATACGACGATCACAAAGGACTCCTGATGTACTTCTCCATCTTAACCAACCTGCCTTAATCCTATGTGTAACATCATCATAAATCTCTCCATTCTCTTGTATGATGGACCCTAAGTATCGAAAGCTACTACTCTTCGGAATGTTATGTCCATCAATTAGAACTATGTCTTCCTGAACCACTCTCCCATTACTAAAATTACAATGTATAAACTTTGACTTACTCCTACTAATTTTAAAACCTTTAGACTCCAAGGCAAGTCTCCAACGCTCTAACTTAGCATTGAGAGCATCAATACTCTCATCAATTAAAACAATATCATCTGCAAATAGCATACACCAAGGGATATCCTCATGCAATTGTTTAGTTACTTCGTCCATAACTAAGGCAAAGAGATACGGACTTAGTGTAGAACCTTGATGCAAACCTATAGAAACGGGAAATTCACCAGTCTCCCCAGCAATAGTTCGAACACTAGTAATAGTACTGTCGTACATATCCTCAATCAAATCAACATATCCTTGAGAGATTCCTTTCTTTCTTAATGTCCACCAAATCAATTCTCTCGGTACTCGATCATACGCCTTTTCTAAATCAAGAAAGACTATATACAAATCTTTTCTCATCTCTCTATACTTCTCCATTAGCTGCTGTAGTAAAAAAATAGCTTCTGTAGTAGATCTATTCGGCATAAAACCAAACTGATTGTCCGATACAGTAGTCATACATCGGAGGCATTTTTCAATTACTCTTTCCCAAAGTTTCATAGTATGACTCATAAGTTTAATTCCACGATAATTATTACAACTTTGAATATCTCCTTTGTTTAGAAAGGAACTACAACACTTTTTCTCCAAACTTCTGGCATTCTTGGTTCCTTTAAAATTTTATTAAAAAATTTAGTTAGTCACTGAATACCGATATCTCCTAGGCCTTTCCATACTTCAATATGTAAGCCATCTAGTCCTAAGGCCTTGCCCATTTTCATTTTCCTTAAAGCATCCTCCACTTCTGACATCTTAATACGCCTGAAACATTGATATTTATCAAATATTGTGGACTCTTGGGTATCTTCTAAAGAGAAATCCTTGACGCAATCTCCATTAAGTAACTTCTGAAAATAGCTATGCCACCTCCCTTTAATCTCAAGATCCTTAGTTAAAACCCTTTGATCTTCATCTTTAATGCACCAAACATGATCTAAATCTCTAGTTTTCCTTTCTCTTAATTTAGCAAGTTTAAAAATGTCCTTTTCACCCTCTCGGGTTCCTAATTTATTATATAAATCTTCAAATGCCTTTGATTTAGCTTCGCTAACTATTTTCTTAGCTCTCTTTTTAGCGATTTTATAGGCTTCTAAGGTTTGATCATTTTTGTTAGTTTGCCAAACTTTAAAGCATTCCTTTTTTACTCTAATGGTATTTTGGATTTCCTCACTCCACCACCAAGTCTCTTTTTCTAAATTCTTTTTACCTTTAGATTCGCCTAAGAGTTGTTTTGCAACCTTTGTTATACAATTTGTAACATTATTCCACGTTACATTAGTTTCTTGTTCTAAATTCTAAATATTTTCCTTTAATAGATGATTTTTAAATGTTTCTAAACTTTTACCTTTTAAATTCCACCATTTAATCTTGGAATAATTATTTATAATGCTCTTTCTTTTGAATTTAAGGATAGTGACATCTATTACTAACAACCTATGTTGAGGGGCATGACACTATCGTAACTCAATTTGGTTATTCAAGGAGGATTGTTAGAACACACATTTTTTTCTTCTTAAAAATGGGCACCGGCTACTTTTTCTGTTCCATTGATTTAACTGTTTACTTGTCATTTTCATTTTCTTGTTAATGAAGTGGATTCATTGTGCCCTCCAATAGTCACCCTCCTCCATGCAGGGAGATACCCTTGTTTAATTGCCTCACCATGATGATGACACTCTCATATTTAGAAATTTAAGTGCGAAGGGGGGGGTCGGGTTGCGGGGGAGTGTGAGGGACTTGAGGGCCAACTAATGCACACAAGTTAACCTTTAGCAGAAGGATATTAGTTGTGTTCTGTTGCTTTAGCCCTCTTAGTCACTTTTAAGTGCCCTTTATCACATTCCCTCTCTATTTAATCCTTGCATCCCTTACTATCCTTTTGTCTACATCACCAGAAAGATCATCTTCACTACAGCGACCAATGTTTTTTCCTGCCAATATTATCCCTTCCCCTACCTTTTACTAAGTATAGATACCTTCATCCTATCTATTACCAATTTCCACCGTTCTCTATCCTTATCCTTCTTCTTCAGAGACAAAAAAAAACTTCAACTAGTGTCAGGCCACTACCATCATGGTATTGTTCCAAACAGTTTCGGTTTTAAGACAGCTACTGGAGCTAGGGTTTTGAAGTGGACTAACCTTTTATAGGACTGTGTACACCGGATACCATATAGGATTGAGAAATCCATCTTGGAATGGAGCAGGCAGTGAGCTCTTAGAGATGATCATCAGATGATCATGTAGTTTGGTGGCTGGTGTGCAAGAGATGCTATGGACTAGGGATGTCAAAAATACCCGCAAACTCGATTACCCGCATTACCCGACCCGTGATGGGTCGGGTAATACCCGAATAAACGGATATGGATTTGGGTTTGGATACATTTAAAATACCCGTTTCATATTCGGATAGGGTATGGATTTAGTGCACCCAAATCCGTACCCGATCCGAACCCGCTCTTAATAACTTATTGTGCATGTTAGGCTTATGATTTTGACATAAACCCAATCCGTTGCCCGTCTTGTTGAGTTTGTGAGTTTAGATTTCTTGCTAAAATTATAAGGATGCTTTTATAAAACATAAAAATTACTTTAGAAAGGAAAGAATTGACCGGATTTCTTTTTTTCTAATTCTCATAAATCTCACATTTATTTGGATGTGAATGTGGACTCATGTTTTATGGACGGATACGGATATCCGCGGATATATCCATACCCGTGACGGATATACCCGTATCCATACCCGCGAAAATAATAGGGTACTATTCGGGTATGGTATTAGTAAAATTTTCACGGATAGGGTATGGTATTGGTCTACCCGAGCCGAACCCGATCCATTGACATCCCTACTATGGACTATTCTGGGAGAATGGATGCGAGGATATTAAGAGGGAAAGCAAGACTACAGACAGGGTGTTTACTTCCATCTGTGAAAGGGCTTTGGAGTGGTCCAATCTTCTATATAGAGTGGAGAGATCTCAATCTTCAATTTTTGATTGCTTGGGTGGTCAGAGGGTGTACACACGAGCCCACAGCTTGCCGTGGTGGTCTCAGCAGGGTTTCAATCCCGGGTTCCCCCTCCCCGTTAGAAAAAAAAAAGTACCTAGCAAAAAAATAAAGGGTGTACACACCATCTAGGTGTGGGCTTGAATCTATATATGGGACTTTTGAAAGCATATCTAGTATGACAATTATACATTCTCTTGTGTTGTTCCTAATAAACCATCCACCCCCCAAAAAATGCACTATATCCCTTTTACGGGTCTTTTAATACCTTGATCGTTTTTTGATAAGTGGATGGTACCACAATTGTATTAATTTTAATACCTTGGTCATTGCCATCCTTTTAAGGAAAGTTCCTCCTAAAGAAATTGTGTAGGATGATTACCACTTTCCACCACATTTCCATTCTTCCCCATTAATCAACCATTTCCATAAGGCCACTGAGAAGAAAATTTTTAGCTTCACCAGAGGTGGCATCGCAGCTGCAGTCCAGCAAACAGAAAAAACGACAAAAAGAAAAGGCAAATAGTGTCTACATCGGCTAAATGGTTGTTACATCATAAGCGGTTAAAATGAGTAAAATTTTAATCTTGCTTTACTCCAATCCGACACCATTGAAATCGTGTCTATTTCCTTCCTTACAAAACTCCACAGCATGGCAGAGCATGTGCCAATAATTGCAGTTCCCCAAAAAACGAAGAGACCTGATGCCATAGAATCCTGCAATCCTTGTATCCCATATTAGCAAGGAGGCGTGCGTCAGATCCTTCCATAAAGATAATCGGTCAACATCCAGAATGCCCAAGACCATGTCCCAACCCCGAAAAGAAAAGGCAATATCCAAAAACAGATGGCTATATAGTTTCAAGTGCGAATGGACTCCAGACAAGACCTTACGGCCTTATCCTACAAAAGAACAGAAAGGGGAACATGGCAAAGACAGAAAACACCATTTTTAATGCTTCTATACACTCATGACAAATCCCACTCCCTAAACAATCAAAAATTGGCCATGATCCTGAATCGCAGTATCAACCCAAAACACTCCGGGAAGCGGAGAAACCGCCAGTCAAACCCCAACAGACACCCACTTAAACGCCAGAACTAAGAAGCAGTCGTGGGTAACGATGGATGCCCTGATACTAGAGAAAATTAAAACAAGAACACATCTTTCCGAAATCAAACTTTGCCACTTATGCTGTAGTTGTATCCTATCCCATCCTATACCACTCTCCTCGTCTCCTCCGCACTGCCCCTCCACTCCGAGGACGTCTTCCCAAGCATCAGAGAGCAACAAAAGGGCCTCCGTCAGCTGTCAATTACCATAATTCGCCAAATAGGACACTTCAACACTGTCGTTGCAGGAGGCAGGGGAATACCCACCACAATAGTATCTAGTTTGAACTACGAAATATGTGGAAAGCCAGCGAGCGAACTACAGAGAGAGAGAGAGAGAGAGAGAGCGTACTTGTTGCAGCGCCAGTTGCCGCGCCGATCGGGGAAGAATGGAGGCCGGTCGCAACGGGCGTCGACGGGTGGGGTTGGACGCGGTGGCCGTGACCAGATCAGAGAGAGAGAGGAGGAGGAGGAGGAGGAGGGTCACATGCGAATTCTGGTTTGCGGCAATTCGCGGAGACCGTGCCAGGCTGGTCTGGACTAGTCTACGGGAACCCGAATCACACCCCAGTCCACTGTGCTTCTGTTTCCTGGAGCTTTCCCACAATCCAAACGGATGGAGAAATAAGAGTACCGATGAACCTTCCCGGGTTTCTGTTTTCTTCCATGACCCAAACGGCCGGGATAAATGGGTCCGCCAAGGTGGGTGTGGTGTTGCGGAAACATAGATCAGGAAGTAGTGTTCCTAGCCATTCAAAGGGTGGTTCTATTGGTAGGACTCTCCGTTATGTATATCAAAATGACTAAGGTTTGAATCTTACTGCGAGATCATGTTTAAAAATTATTTGCAAGGAATCGTAAGAAAGATTGTATATTTGTATGCGAGATTAGTAGTAGAAATATGTAGGATTTCCAACAAAAAAGACAGGATATGGTGTTCCCAAGCTCATCCCAAGTTGATTGAAGTGGTCTCATTTTTTACATTGAAATATTAATTTGAGACAAAAATGGTACCATCACTTAATCATTAGGGGCCGTTTTATATCCGGATAAGATAAGAGAGAGAGAGAGCGCGATGGGCCCCATTCTCTTCTCACACACAAATATCTTAACTGAGTTCGATTAACGCAAACGACCTTTTTTCTGTTATTACAGGGAGGGTTATTCTTGACGTTTTCAAAATGTGTTTGGAAAATGTGTCAGAACTTATGTTATTAAATTATTTTCTTACTTAAATACACTTAGAGGATCAGAATTGGAAATAGTTGGTTTGTTTTTCAAGATAAGAAAGATACATCGGTGTTTGATTCTGATTTTATATCTGACTTGGCCGTTCATTGAATAACTAGTTACATAAGATTTCTTTATAAAATGAGATTTTTCATAGATATATTATAATTCAGGAAAATAATTTTACTATTTCTTACAAGCAAAATATGTGATATACCTTTTTCTATAAAAATTTTCTAAGTTTTCTTAATCCAACTATGCTTTAGTTAATTCTAATTTAAAGAGATTGGACGCGCTAGCAACGTTTGATAGTTTACAATGTTGACATTAACTTGGGTCTGATCAGCTAATGAGAGTCTAAATGATCAAGGCAAATGAGATTTTTATAATTAAATTATTGTTAAATATAAATTTGTAAAAAATACTCTTAAAAATATATTAACATACATATCATTACGTAAAATTATATTATGAAAATATGTCATTTTTATTAACATACGTACTACTTTTTTTGTCCAAAACTTACAAAACAACCACACTTACATAATCTTACGTGACATTTATACTCTATTTGATTTGACACTTTGGTGTGGTATGTATGGTAATATATTTTCAAAACTATTTTTTACAAATTTATTTATAACAATATTTTATTTACAAAAATCCCTATATAAATTATTTTGCAAAATAATCAATTAATTTAACTTATAAAATAACCCCAACACATATATGATTATGAGAATACTATTCTTATATTCATGTTAATCACAACAGCCTTACTAGATAAGTAGAAAAATGTTTAAAAAGTCCTTAGAACTAATTGTCCTTCAAAAAAAACATATGACATTGTATAATTGAGAGATATTTTTGCACTGATCTTTATAATTTCACGCTAACTACAGTTTAACTAGAACTAGCTACATTTACCTCGTGGTAACTTAGTGCTCACAAGAAGAGAATCATCTCTTAACATATAATTATATAAAGAGGTTACAGCAATCAATCTGTATTTTAGTATTTATAAGATACTTACATAATTATACATGCAAATTAGTTCTTTATATTATAATTATATTTATTAAAACATTTAAAAATGATTATAATGATTGCTTTTCTAGAAAACTTAAAATAAATAGTTAATCTATTCAATTCGATTTGATCTCTAAACTTTTTGCAATTGAACCTAACCAATTTATATAATATAATTTGACGTCAAACTGCATTAAGAAATGTTTACTTCTGCATCAAATCAAATCGAATTGTGGCTTCCTTTTGGTCACCTTTCAAAAAAAACATCAAATCAAATCGTAATTTCCATTTTAACGAAATAATGAACCGTCGAACGGTGCAAATGGATAGTACGCAGAGTTGCGTCACGTAATGGCTACCTCTCTTCTCGTCTGCCATTCTTGTCTCCCGCCCAACAACTCCATGATGCATCCCACCAGACACAAGTAGCCCACATGAGAGATCATCTTTTTTCTCATTTCTCCAATACATTCGTTAATGAAAAATGCCTCTCCATTATCTGATAACAGATAAGCTCTTTGTTTGCAAATTAAATAGTCCTAAGAGCATATTCCCCTTGATCCAATGGCATTAGGAGTGGCATGGGCGCATGCGTGTATAAGAGTCTAAATCAAGATGGAAACAATAAAACTTTTCTGGAAACTAGAAATCAAGTACAGTGCGTCCAAAACTCAAAACTGGGCACCTAACACTTGAGTTTTAGTAGGGTCACTATCAAAAGTATTGACATTTTGCAACCGAAGTGCATTGACTGCTCTGTAAAACAGGTAGCAGCAAATTCTCACCTTCAAGAAGCCAGACGACGGGTAAAACATAATCCAAAAGTCTGATTACAACTCAATTGAATTAAAAAATAAAAAACAATGTTCTGATGGGCACTACATATTCCAGAACAAGAATCCAGCAGGATAACTGGATAAGTACTCTCTTCCCAAAATGGACACAAAATCAAAGAGTTCCTCTTTCTCCCTTTGAAAAATGGAACAGTATCTGAAAAAAGGAGACCAAATGCTGCAAATTCCTTGCCGGTGGAAAATGTGCACATTTTGTCAGAATGTCAGCCATCTGGATGACTCCAAGGTCGAAGATGCAAGTACACTCACTCGTTTTTGTTATTATAACTTTTCCCCCTCTCTGTGGGGTTTTGTGTGTGTGTGTGTGTGTGTGTTGGGGGGAAGGCGGTTCCGAGTGGCTCCAAGTTCTCGATATGTACAGGTATTGCACTGCTTTTTTTTTGTTGTAATAGTTTTTAAAGCTGTACATTACTAGTATATATGCTATGCTTTGTTTAATGACAAATTGGCAACTATCAACAGACCAACGCATAATGTTCCGCAGTTCTTGCCTGACGAATAAGAAGTGCATAATAAGTAACAATCCTGGGAACCTGTTTTATTAAATTAGAAATCCACCTGATCTCCCTTTGGATAAAACAATATGGTGCCAGAGCCTAAACCCTGTTGTATGCAACAGACTTGCTGAACAACCGCCGGATATAAACTACCTGGAGTCCACTGGCGCATGCAAGTGCAAGATACTCCGCCAGGGTGTAGAAGATGAGACGTCTTCTGGTGCTCTCATTTGCTGCAAGGAGGGGAAAAGGGGAAAAGAACTCAGACAATAAAGTACAGACCAACTTCTACATTCCTGTCCAAAACGTGAATATACTAAAGGTTCTGAAATTTTCCTACCAAAGAAAAGTATGGTGACAACAGATTACCAAAATCTATAGATGTCAGATGTAGAACAGGATATCCCACAAGTATCATAGCAGTACCACTGAAAGGTATCTAAGTCGACACTTGATTAATACATATAGATCGAACATTTCAACATAAAAAATAAATTCAATTTAGATAAGCAATAAAAAATAATATCATTAACTGCTTGAGCATACAAATAAGCCAAGAAGCTTATGTGCAAGATTTACTGTCAATGTTGGTCGTAGGATCCATCATCTCAAATACTCTATTTCCTGTTTGAAAAGAACATTGATCCTTCCCGCATTCGCAAAGGTACTGTTTGGTAACATTTGGTTTGATCTCTATTACGAAGTGTTGGTAAGGATGAACAAGAGATGGAAGCTAAAATATTCAACAAAAATACATGGGGCCTGTGCACAACCCAGTATCTTTTTTAGGGGTCATGGAGCATAACCCAGTGTCATTCAGTCAATCAAGAACTCAAGATAATGGTGCTTACTGTGGCGATGACGAGCTTCACGTGCTTTCAGATATCGTTGCTCTGCAGTAACAGACTCCAATGCCTCCCTAAGTTCTGCAATCTTCACATTGATAGGATCCAAATGCTCTACAACAAAAATAGGCCAAGAATAAATATGCTAAGTGCCTAAATTTAGTCATAGACTTGACATTTACTTTAAAATTTGACTGCATATTATAATAAAAATGCATGCTTATAGAAGCAATTGCATAGACCATATAAATGAAGTTTCAGGCTAACCATCCTTAGCGAGGTCATGCTCATTAGGAATATGACCAACATGTATGTAGAATGATACAGTTTCCGGCGTTGAATAAGGGTTGTGGAAACAGAATTTGTACATTCCAGCCCTTGGAGCCTTAAATTCAAACTTGTCACCAGATGTTCCTTTCAGTGAGTGTACTACATTGCCGGCTGGAGATGTCACCTGCACAGGATCACAAAAAAATTAAGTTACAAGAACATACGTCATTAACAAGATGACACAAATTCTTCGGCCACTGTCACCTGCAAAATAAACTAGTTTCTTTGATGTGTCTCTTAGCTGGAGATATGCAGTTTGGATAAATAAGATGCAAAGATAATTAGATAAGTAAAAAAAAGGTAGTAAAAGATCCTTCAATTGCAACCCAAGCCATAAGCCTATTCATAGTACCTACCCTACATTGGAGATGCCTGTACTGTCTCAAACAGATCCCTCGTATCTTTCAGTCAATAGGTATCACTCAAACTACATCGTTTTCATTCTAATCATGTCTTGTAGAGCCTTCTCAGAAATCAGTCTGAGCTTTCTCATCCCACTAACCTTCACTTTGTTTAATGGATTTTTTTCACTGCCCAGCATTCAGGGCTACACCTAACTGTTGGCTTATAGAAGTTACCTCTCGACCACAACAAAACACAATTTCATCCATTCAATCTTAAATTTGACATCATCCTTGATACCCTTACTGGTATCATTAGAGGCTTCCAGGCCAGGCATCACAGTCTTAGTTTTGCAATATGCCGATGACACAATGCTATTTCTAACAGATGAGGAAAGCCAATTGTATGATGCCAAGATGATACTAGAGCTATATTGCAGGAGATCAGTGGCCTGAAGGTGAACTACAACAAAAGTTGTATAGCTGGGGTCAACATCGAGGAGAGGTCACTCAGGAGAGTAGCATTTATATTAGGATGTCAGATAGGAGAGTTTTCATTCTCCTACCTAGGCCTACCTTTATCCCCAAGAGCTCTCCACTGTAGGGACTGGCGGGTGGTGGTGCAGATGTATAAGTCAAGGCTCGCAGGCCGGAAAGAGAGGCTACTCTCTTATGGGGGGAGAATGGTTGTATGCAAATCAATGCTTAACAGTTTGCCTATCTATTACCTCTTCATTTTCAGGATCCCCAAAACAGTTACCAAGAAGTTGGAGTCCCTTCAAGCTAGATTATTCTGGCATGATAGTGGGGAGAGTGGCAGAGGGTGACATGGCATCTCCTGGGGTAAAGTTTGTATGAGCAAGGAAGCAGAAGGAGAGGGCATCAAGAACATCAGAGACTTCAACCTGACATTACTGTGCAAGTGACTATGGAGGCTCGGAACGGAAGACAACAAGTTGTGGCTAACTCTTATCAGGCAGAGATACTATAACAGGACCAAAGAGTGGTATCTGTCACCCGCATCTATGTATAATGTCTCACCAATTTGGAGAGGCATCATCTAGTGTGGCGACATCATCAAATCCAGTGTTCAAGTCACCTTGGGTAATGGACAGAGGTGTCTATTCTGGAAGGACAGGTGGTGCAGGAACTTCACAATAGAAGAATCATTTCCGAAGTTTTTTGCGATTTCGGTCACACACGGGGCCTCTGTGGCACTTTCCTTCGACACACAGCTATCTGGGGGCACATGGTCGCCTACTTTCAGGAGGAACCTTGCACATGAGGAGATAGACCAGATGGAGGGTCTCCTGCTACTCCTCCTAGACTATAGACTGGTGGACAGCAAGATCGACCGATGGGTGTGGAGATGGGAGGACGAGGGAGTCTTCTCAGTCAACTCTGCTTACACACTCATTTCAAATGGGGGAGTGCGTCAAGACCCTGCTCAATGTGAAGTTGTTGATATGGCGGATCTCTCATGGTCAGCTACCCACATGCAATAGGATTGCACCATTCCTTCATGATATAGCTATTTTGTGTTACTTGTGTGGGAAAGAGGAAGAAGATTTTAACCATCTTTTCATATGATGCCCCTTCTCCAAAGAGGTATGGACAAGGATCGGGGACAGAATTCACCACCCTTTAGGTCAGTTTGAGAGTGTGCACCACCTCCTCAGATGGCATAAGAGGTGGGACCTAAAGGGGGACAGAATAATCTGGTGACTCATCCTTCATACTACTCTTTGGACTTCGTGGAGCCGAAGAAATAGTAGAATCTTCGGAAAGCAAGCAAGAGTAGAGGATAGGATTGTTTCTTATGTTTGTGAGAGGGTGTGTGCTTAGGCGAAGCACCTTTGTAAAGTGGAGTCTCGTAACTCCTCACTTTTCTTTTTGTTAGGAGGTTAACTTGGGCCATACCTCCTTGGTATGGAGACTTTCGTATAGGGGATTTTTGGGAGCTGACGGCTTATACTTGTAAATCCCTCTATCTTTTTACATTTAATACAATTGTGGTACTATCCACTTCTCAAAAAAAAGAATACAAAGCTTTTGGAGTATGATTATTGCTTAAACACTAAGTCAAATAGTTTGACTCCTGAAGTTCAGGATTAAATCAAAACACTAAGATGGACTAACCGGGGAGGATTGTTCAATGATTTTCTTTGGATATGCTATATGAAGCATAACCATGGCAGCTCTAATAGGTTAGCAGAAGTTAAACACATTAGAAATCCTGCACATTTTCATTTTTCTTCCTTTTTTGGATTGGGTGATTTTGTACACATTTGCAATGCACCTGAACTATAAATGCATAATCATCCCGTGAATGAAATTCTTGTTTATGTATTTCATCAAACAGAGTCCAGTTTTTTGGATTTTATGGAGCAAACAAGTATACTAGAAAATTGCTTTTGCCATATAAAATGTATCCAAGAGAGAAATTCTAGATCATGGAAGCATTGTTCTTAATGGCACAAGCACACATCTAACGGAGTTTATTTTCAGCACTTCTAAAATGATGCCTATCTTTGGTTGCTCCACAGGTGATAAATATCGCTTTTATGCTGCAACACTTATTTAGCATGACAATCAGATAACCAAAATGAACATTGCCAACGACCATTTGAAGGCAATGAGTCACCTCTGATCTTAATGTAAGCTACAAAAATAGCTACCACAAAAAGTCTAACTTCAAGGTGGAAACTTCAAAACACTAAGCCGTCTGATAAGACTCACTTGGTGAAACAGGAGAGAAGTGTTCGCTGGCCCAAGCAGGGAAGGAAAACAAAACACGAAGTGGTACTCTGTGGAAACAAGATAGCATTATCCATAGAACTAAGAGGGGACCACATGACAGTAGAAGCCCCGTCTCCCAGAAAGCCTGAAGCAGCAGATCATCACCTGGAACTGAAGTCTAAGCCTCCAAGGGGTTGTTTGTTTACAACATATGAAAAACAAGATTGTGGTTGCTGCAATCTAAGTTTACAAAATCATGTACAATAACTGAGTTTTTGTAAATTATCACTCTTTTTTTTTCTATGATTATGATTGCAATTATTGTAAACTCTATTTGGTTGAGAAAGATGATGGCTACAGGAAGAGACATGACCACAACATTGATCAACATTATAAGGGCCTTTTTTAAGTGGTTGGTACCACAATATTGTATTGAAGTAAAAAGAAGGGGTTTTTTTTTTAAGTGGGTAGTATCATTGTTGTATTAAAGAAAAATATATGGGATGTACAAGTGTATTCAATGAGATCACAAAAAATCCCTATACACCAAAAAAGAGCCCACACCAAGATGGTGTACCCAACTCTAACCCTACAACAAAGCCAAAAAGGGGGAGCTGGTTGGGTTTACATCACACAAAGTCCTTGCCCAATCTATGCCTTGATCACCAACAAAGGAAACAAGACCTCCCATCGCCCTGGCCTCTCTTCTGAAAATTCTATTGTTCCTCTCACCCCAAATAGCCCATAAAGTAGCTTAAAGAATGATCCACCAAGTGAACTTGTCTCCTTTGAGGCACCATCTCCTACCCCATCTCCCAATCAACTGGTGCACACTCCTGTGTAAGCTGAAAGTGACATGAAGGCTACGAGCTAGCTCTCCCCAAACCTCATGAGAATAAGAGCACTCTGTAAAAAGATGGTCCAAGTTCTCATCCTCCTATCTGCATAGAGAGCAGGTGGAAGTGATACTCTGCATGAAAGAAGCTAGCCTATCACAAGTAGACAGTCGACCATGAGAGATCTTCGACACCAACACCTTCACCTTCATGGGGCTCTTGGGAGACCAAATCTGAGGAGCGAGCTAATGCTGGAGTCCACCATCGGATATGAGAATAAGAGCACTCTGTAAAAAGATGGTCCAAGTTCCCATCCTCCTGTCTGCATAGAGAGCAGGTGGAAGTGATACTCTGCATGAAAGAAGCTAGCCTATCACAAGTAGACAGTCGACCATGAGAGATCTTCGACACCAACACCTTCACCTTCATGGGGCTCTTGGGAGACCAAATCTGAGGAGCGAGCTAATGCTGGAGTCCACCATCGGAGATGAGACTATATGCTGAACTGACAGTGGAGGAGCCTTCCTTCTCCCATCTCCACCAAAATTGATCCTCTTTAAATAGCCGTGGTGCGAAGTCAAGGAGGAATCCTAGCAAGTCTTGAAGCTGATCAATCTCCATCCCACTGAGGTTCCTTCTGAGGACTGGAGTCCAAGTACCTCTTGAAGGGTGATACTCAAAACAGTGAGCAACTGACACCAAAGGGGCTGAAGCAACAGCAAGGAGTCTCAAGAATGAGTCTTCCAGAGTGAAATTCTCGCACTATTTGTCCTTCTAGAATAGGCATTTCTCACCACTACCCAGGCAGGCCCGAATACTGGCTGGCATGACCTCCCTACACAACAGAACACCCCTCTAGATGGGTGAGATATGGCGTCATGATGCCGAGACAAAATCAAATGCCCTGCCTCTATCATAGTATCTCTACTGATGATTTGTGCCCAAAGACCATGCTCGCATGTTCCTAACTTTCAGAGCATTTGCACATAAGTGGCATGTTGACGTCCCTAATGTTCTTAATGCCCAGACCTCCCATTTTCTTGCTCTTCGCCACTTTACCCCAAGCAATGTCATGTCACCCCCTCGTCCTCTCTCCAATGCCATGCCAGATGAACCTAGTCCGGATGGACTCAATCTTCTTAGCCACCATGTTTGGGATCTAGTAAATGAAAATGAAGTAGACCGGAAGGCTATCCAACACAGAGTTACACAGCACCAATCTCCCCCCATAAGCGAGTAACCTCGTCTTCCAGCCTGCCAATCTAGATTCATACCTCTGCACCACTGTCTGCCAATCCCTATAGTGTAAGGCCCTTGGGTAAAGCGAAAGCGAGAGCATCAGGTAGGAGAGGGGGAAGGTCCATGAACTGCAACCCAAGATGATAGCTGCCCTGGCAAGGACTCCAGTGTCCATGTTCACACCCACCAAAAGTACTCTTGTCAAAGTTGACTTTTAGCCCACTGACCTCCTCCAGAAGCTCAAGCATCCACCTGTGTAGAGCCAGGGCTCATCCTATGCTAGGAAAATAATGGTGTCGCCTGTATACTGTAGATAAGTGATAGAAGTGCCACCTCTCCCAACCTAAAAGCCTCTAATCAAGCCCGCAGCCTCTGCTCTGGACCACATCCGACTGAGAATGTGCACAACCAACACAAACAGCAAAGGAGACATGGGGCCTCCCTGACGATGACCTCTGCCACTATGAAAGAACTCAGTCTATTTCCCATTAACCATGACTGCAAATGTAGCTGGAGAGGCATATCCTTGAATCCAACTAATCCATCTGCCATCAAAGCCCATTTTGTCAAATAAATCAAATAAGCATGCCCAGTTAACCCTATCATATGCTCTCTCAAAGTCGAACTTCAACACCACCCCCTCCTCTTCTGAAGCCTTGTAACAAAGAGACACTCATGTGCAACCAAAAAGTTATCCTGAATGTGTCCCCCTTTATTAAAGGCCCCTTGAAAACCACTGACCATTCTGCCAACCACCCTGTCAAGTCTGTTAGCCAGCATCTTAGTGATGATCTTTTATGTGTCGTTAAGGAGACTAATGGGCCTGAAGTCCCTAAAACATTGAGCACCTTGCTTCTTGGGAGTGAGGACAAGAAAGGAATGGTTAATACCCCTAAGGTGAGCCCTCCCTTCTTGAAACTCTCTAAAAATTGGCAGAAGATCCCCCTTAACTGTATCCCAACACACCTGAAAGAAAATCATAAGGAAGTCATATGGGTCTGGTGGCCTATCATCTGCAAGAGAGAAAATAGACGGGTGAGCCTCCTCATCTGAGAAGGGGAGGGAGAGGGCTTCTTTATCCTCTAGAGCAAGACGAGGGAGGAGGTTAGAATCAATCACCGGTGTCCTCCTTCGTGAAAAGTGTGGCATAGAACTCCTTCGCCAATGTGGCATACTACTCCTTCGCCTTCCCCCTGATCTCCAACTCCCTAGAAAAGAGCTAATCTCCTACTTTGATGCAAGTGATAGAGTTCAATCTTCTACCTGAAGCAATGCGCCGAAAGTAAGAAGTGTTCATGTCCCCTTCTTTAATCCATCTATCCCTAAACCTCTGCTTCCAGTAGATTTCTTCCTTAGTGAGAATTTTCTAAAATCCAGCCGTCTATTAGTCTCATCAAGAAGACCTACCTCCTCCAAACAATCCAACCCCTCAATGTGTTGAAGAATCTTGTCATTTGCAGCCCTTCCAGGAGACTTTATCTGCACCCCAGGCCTTGAGAGCTTGAGTCACCTATTTCAGTTTGCCCACCAACCTGGCCATAGCTGAAGTCTCATATCTGCACACATTCCATGCATGTCTGACAGTCACCGTAAAATCTGACTCTCTGAACCAGAACCTCTCAAGTCTGAATATCCTCCTCATCCTCTGTGAGTGGCTAGTCTTCGACAAAATAAGTTTGTGGTTCAACACAGATATGGCCAAAGAAGACACCTACACAAGGGGGCAGTGGTCTTCCCAATCCACCGAGATAAGGAATCTATCTAACCTGGAACAAGAAGGGTTTGTCCTCAAGTTAGACCAAGTGAATTGGGCATTATCCATACCCACATCAATGAGAGTTGTGTCCTCTATGACGTCAACAAAGTCCTCCATGTCTCCTTGGTTGAAGTGAGTACCTATCCTCTCCCAAGTGGCAGCAATGGCATTGAAGTTACCCCCTAGACACCAAGGCCTACCTAAGCTGAAGTGATGTCGTGCCAAATCATCCCACAAAGTCTTCTTCTCCTCCCTACTTTGGGGCCATAAACCCCTGAGAAGTCCCAAGAGAACTTGCCCCTAACATTCCAGAAATATAGGGAAAGGGCCCCCGACTCACCCTCCTGTCATACTCCACCTCCTCGACCCCAAACTAGTTCCAAAAGATCATAATGCCTGCTGGTTTCCCCTCTATCGAAGATGCCACACACTTAGCCAATCTGGTACCCCCTCCCTCACCACGTCCACCACGTCCCTTTCACATTTTGTTTCTTGCAGACAAAGGATGTCGATCTTGCATCTTCTCACTAACTCCTTCACCGCCCTCCTCTTCTCTCCCTCACAAATCTCTCTCACGTTCCACGAGATAATCCTCATTTGGGCACTAGAATGTCCTCCCCCTCCCTCCCTGCCTCACTCTCCCTCTCTCCCCTCAGAAGTGATTTCTCCTCCTTCGCCTTCCTCGCAATGAGCAGGAACCACCTCTTCTGAATTCTAGTGAAGGCTCCCTTCGCATCCTTCTCCACCCTCGCAAATGAGATGCCCACCTTGGTTGCTAAGTCCCGCATATGTTCAGCTGACATCTTCTCTAGCACCCCCATCAGCTCCCTCACCTCCTCCTTCCTCAAAGTGGCCCTATCAAACTGGTCCCCCTCATACTACACCCGTAAAAAGAAGGGATGTACAAGTGTAGATTGTGTGCCCCAAAAAATGCCTATACAAAAAGGTACTACATCAAGACGATGCTATCCCCCCAACAAAGCCAAAAAGGAAGAGTTGTATGAGTCCACTTTACAAAGGTTCAAGGCCCACTCCCTCACTCTCTCCAAAATAAAATAAATGATCCTATCAGCCACTGTCGCTTCTCTCCATAAGGGCTTATTTTGGCAAAATCCAACTCGAGTTTGAATTTGGTGACTCCAATTTTTGAAACCTTTTTGACATTACCCTAACCAAGACTGGAGTTACAGAAATATTATTTCCGTTAGACAAACAGAGATCATGAAGAACCAGAGTTAACATAATCCCAATTGTGATTGCATAGTGCAACCAAACAAGGTTTAAAGATCCAGCTAGTGGAAAACAGATGGATGCACAGAGCTAGAAGCAGCTTCCAGCTAAACATACCCTATTTCTCCGTTATCAATTTATTATTTCCATGATGTAAAACTTCACCGATGCTCCTTGGGTTCTTTAAATTCTACCTTAGCCAAAAATCATCATAATATAGGCTGCAACATGCCACATGAAAAAACATAAAATTGGAAGCATGTACAATTATTTTGCAGCATCCTTCTTCCATGAACCTGGATAAGTGCAAGTGTGGGTTCATGGGGTCAAGGAATCCTCATGAGAAACAATTATCTGGAATGAGGAATGTCAGGATTTCCTAAGTGGGAAATAATATTCACTTCCTTGTTACAAATTATTTAAAAAAAATGCCATTCATCTTTAGCAAGAAAGGGAGCAAAATTCAACATAGATATTAAGTATTAAAAACAAGGAACTTGTAATATAAATTTGAACATTAGTTTATTTTTGCAGTGGAGGATATTGTTTAGGTTTTTCTTTCCTTAGTTGCTTTAAAATATGAAGATAGATGTTGTATGCCATCCCATGGATGAAGATTGCTTAGAAGGCTAATCAACTTTGAAGGAATTGTGTCATGGATACCAAAACCCTTGTGGCCACATATCCCTACATTACTTCTTTACCTCATTTTGATTTTTATCACAGAAAATTAGGTCTGCATCTTCTTTCAGGAAGAAAAAATGAATAGTAGGTCGGCATCATTTGGTATTAGATTCTGCATTCTGCCACCCTTTTACAGAGAGCTGATGTAGAATCGCGTCACATAAGAAGCAAGCTGATAGTTTGGCAGACAAGTGCGACTTCATTGTTCTGATAAATTAAGTATAACTTTAAACCCTCTTGGAAATGTGGGCCATATACCGCAATCATCATTGACAACCCAATATCTCTTGCATTGCTCTTACCGTCGCCATCCGCAAGTCCTGTCACTAACACCTCTTAACTCTCTGTCATTGCGAATGTCACCATAGCTGCAATCATCATGCCGTGGCCTTTGCTGTCACCAAGCCTCACACCATCCCTTTTACCTCTTCCACAGTCCCCATCACTACCGTCAATGCCTAGTGTCTCCACCATGATTTTTCTTTTTCGAGGAAAGATGCAGACTGCACCACCAATTAGTGTCTCCGCCATGATATTTCTACCGAAGCCAATTATCATCTCTACTCTTACAGTCATTGTCATTGTGGCATCTGCATGTGTCTGGTGCACCGAAGATTGCCGTTGAGACATGCACTTCGCTCCATTTCCTTGAGACATACACCTTTTCTTAAACAAGACAGTGACGAATGAAGCATTTCTTGGCGGACCAGATGTGCCACCACTTTTACTTCTTTTCAAGCACGATTCAACTGTGAGAACTTACCTTACAAGTTACAATTACCCCTCCCCCCCACTATCAAACCCAACTCTTTCGAGGTCAAAGGTGCGGATCGTGGCATCGGTGCTGCCTTCCTATTATCGACTAAGGAGGACAAAGATTACGGGTTGCTTAGGCATAATCCATTGACGAAGATGGCCACTGACGCTACCTTGGCATCCTCCCCACCTCCTACAATCCATTTCCCTTCTTCCTAAGGGTAACAATTCAGCTAACAACAAAGTTCCGGATCAAGAGAAGTCGGGATCGGGAAAATTGAAGACACGGGTAGACAGATCGAACCCATCGCCGGAGAACCCAGAGCCTTCGAGATGACAAATTGAAGAATCATAGCTGCCCTGACCTCTAAATCGATGCCGGGATGGTCGGAGCTCCAGAAGATGTCGTGGTCGACGACGACGAAGTTCCCCGAGACGGTATCCCCTTCGTAGAGCACGTACTCGTACACGCACTCCTTGTCGTTGACAGTCACCGATAGCGCGGCGGCGCGGCGGACGCCTCCGCAGCTCGCCGCGAGGAGCACCAGCAGCAGGAACAACGCCCCCTCGCACGATCTCGCCCTCCTCCGGCCCTCCATCGCAAAAGGGCACACGTCCACCGCACCTCCTGCTAACAGGGAGATTAACGTTTCCTGGATCGGGCAAAATTAGGGTTCTAAGAGGCTGCTCTCCCTCTACGACAAGAAGAAATCGAGCTAGAGAGAGAGATAGAGTTGTCTCGCGACTCTCGCCGAGGAAGAAGGTCCAGAGTCCGGAAACACCAGGGTGATTAAAAAATAAAATAGTAACGTTACAGATTTGTCCTAACCTTGTCGTGTGTATGAGCTATACCTCTGATCTAATGCAAGCGACCTTTACATTTGTATCCTCTCGGACGAAGACAATGGAACTCATGGTTGGTTGATGCTAAAGACGACTCGATCAGTTGTCCTATCGAGGGTTCACTGATGCCAAACTTAACATGATTACCCGCATAATGATTGATACTGTTAGGGCCATTTTGCGAACCGGGCAAGGTCATCACAAGTGACCTATGAAGGTCGGTTGCACTAATCTACCTCGGTTAATTTATATGTGTGTGAGAATAGTGGTAAGATTCACTAACTCTCTCTCTCTCTCTCTCTCTCTCTCTCTCTCTCTCTCTCTCTCTCTCTCTCTCTCTCTCTCTCTCTCTCTCTCTCTCTCTCTCTCTCTCTCTCTCTCTCTCTCTCTCTCTCTCTCTCTCGTCAGTTTGACCATCCTAATCTATTATCAAACATGTCTTTTAAAAGCCACTTTGACAATGGGTTAAGTTAGGAGAAGATGACCTATACAGGATGGCCCACCCGACCTCTAACTCTAATCGGAGTGGATTAACTCATTCCATCTATTTCTTAAGAATGAGTTAATCCACTTTAACTCTATCCGACTCCGATTACGAAAAAATATCAAAGAATAAATAATTCATCCGACCCTGATTAATTTACTCTACTCGAGCTTAACTGATTGTCAAACATAGCCTAAGAGTTTAACTTGACATAAGTGATCTCAAGAGGTCGATTGTGCTAATCGACCTCGGTTAACCTATTTGTGTGTGAGGAGAGTGGTGAGACCCACTGACTCTCTCTCATCGATTTGATCATCCTAATCTATTATCAAGCATGCCTAACTTAACACTCAACTTAGAGTCAGTCAAGGTTATATGTATCTTTGGGACGGATCAACTCCCATCTACTCTAGTACTATAGAAGTAAGCCTGACTGAGATTAACTCGGGCTGAGCTATCCAATTAATTATTTTTTTCTCACAAGACAGTTTGAACCAATTCGTTACAGTATCACTTACTGGATTCTCCACGACAACTCGGACCATCGATGTTGACATAAGCATGATAGTCTAAGATTGGATGATGATATTAGCCCAATGATGTACACATCTTGCGTGGACAATCGTAGTGAAACTTTATCATACATGTTAATTCCAAAGTGGACCTTTGTTAATCAATCACGCTTAGTGTAAGCGACCTCTGAGATCGTTTGCGTTAACCGATTCTGATTAACGCATTTACAAGTGAGAGAGTGACGAAGTCCACCGCTCTCTCTCTCGTCGGATACGTTAATTTAATCGATTAATCAACACCCTCAAAATGAACCCGATGGAATTCATAGAACCCACCGGTGTTAAAATCGGCATGGTGGATTGTAGAGGTTTAGATACTAACATTAGCTCGTGTGTGGACACCCAAATCAATTTGATAGTGCGTGTCACACACCAATGCCAAAGCTAATCTGCTGGAACACACGCCATGTATGGATATCGAAGGTATGTGGTAAAGTCGGTTGAAGATTTTTGCAGTTGTCTCAGAAGATTTAGTTGTTTAAGAGGATTCGAAATGGGTCGAACAGTTGAGACTCATGCCAAAGAAACAGGAGATCTCAAATTAGATTCACTCCGACGTAATTTTATCTGATCATGTGTTCAATTCTCGAGAGATATGTGACTAGAAATTTAGTGGTTAAACATTGGTTAATAAAAGGTTGAGAGCGAACGTCTACACATATCGAACCTAAGTCATCTGACTCTATATCACTTTATCACTCCGTCAAATTAGTCATCGTTAAAAATTTTTTTAAAATCAGACCAAACTCAACACGTAAATCCAACATCGAAAGCAACGAAATACGTGCCAATCTCTGTTGAGGGGTTCACAACTGACCCATGGAAAACTATACTTAGATATTGAAAGGCATTTCAAGGGTAACGGTCATACAAAAAAATGTTAAATTATATATTAATAAAAATATGTTCAAATTCATAAGTCAACGGCAAAAAAAGGTAGCGGCAATCTATCGTCGGGATGCAACATAATAGCTATCCAAAGCGAGAAATATCATGCCCGACCCGACAGAGCCCCGACATGAAGGCCGTACAAGAGGCACCAAGTGAAGCCCACTCTAGATAAGTCATCAGCCTATTTACCTACCCTCTTTTAATCAAAATATAAAAGTTGATAGGGTATTTGGTTGTTATTTCTTTTTAATTTAACGATAAGAATAAGAGACATATCTAATTTTGTTTGATATTTCTTTTCTAATTTTTAAGAAAAGAATCACATCCCATTATAATTTATTTCTAAATAAAAATAACTCTCTACTATTATTTTTTTGAGATCGCTCTCGTTCTACCTCCCCCCCCCCCCTGCGTGGCCGGCGTCCCCCCTCCCTTGTGGCGCCCCTCCCTCTCTGGCGCGTCCCCCCCCCTCCCCTGCGCGGCCCCCCTCCCCCTCGGTCGGCGTCTCCTCCCTTATCTCTCTGCTGTCGATTTTCAACTCGATCATTGTCACCAAACAGGTCAATATAAAATTTAAAAATTATGACATTTTTATCAAATAAGTAGTTACATTTTTTTAATTTTAAAATTTATGTTAAAAATTGATGTATCATAATTTTTTAAATAAAAATAATTATTTATAAAAAATTACTCCCAAACACCCTATAATAACCTTTCCACGTCACCCCCAGTCTCGAATTGCATTGAATATGTACTCCTCCAGGAAAAGGGAAGATAAGGTCTAGGTGAGTCCAGGCCCAGCCCTCACTTCCGTCCATAGGCCTCATTACTCTCGGCCCCAACCCACACTCAAACGGGTCCAACCGCACGCCCGGGCCATTCACATCCCTGATAGGTACTAATAACAGCCCAACCGACCAACCAACGATACCGCATCTCTTTAACTTCTCCACCGTACGATCCATGTACAGACGGAACGCCCATCACCAGCATCTCAGGAAACCGCGTAAACCCTAGCAACAAAGAATTGGCAGTCCATAAATGGGGATCGGGGTTTGCGGGAGAAAGAGACCTCGGTTCATGCATGATGATTGATGAGACTTTCATATTATATAATATATTCCCATGATTCCATCATTGAAAGAAAAAAATAAAAAGGGCCGGGCCCCTCGTCGTGGCCTCCGACTTCGAACTTTGAAGCCTTCAGTGGGGGATAACGGGGGAAGCCGCCTCAGTTTATTACGCGTTTCTCCCTCACCTTCTGCCGTGGGATATTTGGAAACAAAGTTTGAGTTTGCAGGGAATCCCCTGTATCCAATTGCGCCCTTAAGAAAGAGGCACGTCACCCATGCTTGGTCCACGTGGACTAGTGAAAACGGAGGGTCAAAAGTAACGTCCTCTATTCTCGTCATGCGAGGAGGGATGGAGGGGGGGCGTGATTAATCACAGCCTGGCCGCGGCGCACGTTTCTGTGCAAATCGACAAACACAGCCTCCAAGCATCCGAATGGGGAGTCTTCCATTGGGAGCGGCGCCGGTGCGTGTCCGTGAAGACGAAGGGACAGTATATGCGGGCCCCACGGGAGGCTCGGATCGCGTGACCGACGACGTGGGAGATGTGGTATGAATTAACCTTCCGCCGCGTACCCCATGCGAAGCGTTGGTTCCTTCCAAAAAAAAAAAAAAGTCGTGATAAACTGGGGCCCGTCGCGTGGCGTGGAGAGGGGCATCAGATTATAGTATACACCCTCCACCTTCCAAAAGTCACGAGACTGCCACACTTTCTCCATGAATGTGAAAGAGTGGTATTTCAAAATGTGCAGGTCTATGAGATTCTAAATGGGAAAACTGATTCATAAATATATATTTATATATACTTGGGTTCTTATTAGAAAAATTCAACATGTTTTAATTCTACTGAAATATGGGATGTTACAAAATGAAATTCAACTTTTTCAAAAGATCTCGTTAAGATCAGTTACGGTACAGAAGGAGAGATTTTTTAAAATCTGCATAGACCAGAAGTGTACTCAAACGTGATCTTACTCTCATCCTCTCTCCTGTTCAGTAAAATTTAGTTTATTTTTTAATTAAGATAAATGAGATAAATTAACTGATAAAAAAGAGCGACGTGAGTCTCACCGCTTCTCTCACTCACTATATGACTACGCTGGGCCGATTAGCACTTGACAAAGCTGCCCTAAATCATCCGTATCCTCTAGTTATCAGGTTAATTAAGACCATTTACTCCATATTTTTACACGATCATGTACCCCACTTCATCTGACCCGCATATTTTATTTTTGTTATAAAGTTTACAATCTCTTTGTCTTGATTGTGAAAACCAAAATCCTCAAAAATGCGGAATAGTATATATAAATACACGGTTAAAAGAAATAGACTATAAAATGGTATAAAAATTTGGAGCGCAGGATCTCAATTGCCCGATGTCAATTGAGGTAAAATGGGACAGCAGACGATGGGTGGTTAAAGCCAACGGAAATAACGGCGACGGGGTAGGTGATGTGAGAGGGCGGGGTGAGGGGGAGAACCGGCCACCTAGTTTGCAAGAGGAGGGAGGGCACGGTCGTCCGTACATGATTTTTCACCTGGATGGGTGAAAGCGGAGCGTGAGAAATAACATCTTTTATCTGCATCATCCAATTCCAAGCTGCTGTCCATTCCTTCGTGTCGGGATAAAGAGGGTGGTGGGACAAGAATCAACATGTTTTGTGGCTCAAACGCTCCAAAGCTTCCCACCATGCATTTTTTATTAATTACGAACAGAGACAGACTCAGAAGTTCTCCCGGGCCCGACTGGTAATTTTCTTAGCGAGGCGCCGGCGTGGGCGTCCCAGAGAGATAAGAAAAGTTGCTCCCGGGTCGCGGTGCATCGTCATCTAGTGCGGCGATGCAGGCGAGCGGCCGGACGTGATTGACGGGGCCGAAACAGCGGGATCCCACCGTAAAAATTTTACAGTCAAGTCCCTTCTCCCACTGGAGGCATATTTATCGATACGTCCCTGTCAGTGTTTTCTCGAGGACAAAATGCGAAGCAGCTTCGGCCACGTCCGCGACCGCGACGCATCACGTCCTTTTAAACTATAGTGTTCATCTTGTGTTTTGGCAACCTGCGTTTGACCTGGTTGGGTGCCGGCAGCGGGGGGCGGTTGCGTGGGTTCGTTGATTCCTCTCTATTAAAGAATCCTGTGTTAGGAAGGCTGCGTGCGTCGCTTCTTTCTTTTGATCCGGTCGCTTACTTTCCACGCTTTGGGTTCGGTGAGGCCCCGAATTGGCCCTTCCCTCGCTTAATGCTCGCCTAACTCGCTTGGATGCACATGGTGATACTTTAGTTTAGATGTCTTCGTGTCCCCCACAATATCCATATCTCGTTTATTATGTGGAGGGAGTCTCAGTCGGATTCTTTTCTCACATCCCCCTCTGGGTCTAATATTCTATCCGTGATGCTACCGTATTTGGGTAGTGCCCCTCTTACTTTTTTATAACCCTTAATATTTTAGATTAATTTGTTATACATCTTTTTACATGAAAAATATCAAAATTACTATCATTGGTTGTCAAATATGATATATAGCATAGTTATTAATCAAAAGTTTTAGAACTGCCACTAAATGATGAAAATACCCTCATGTTCTTTGTGGGAATTTGGGATTGACGTGAACGTTGGGAATATTTTCACCATTTAGTAGTATTTTTAAGAAATAATTAGTAATCATTTATGTGATATTCGACATATAATGATGGCAATTTAAATATTTTTATATAAGAATTATATGTATATGATTTATCCCAATAATTGTTTAGCCTGCCTTTATTACCGCGGTTGCAATTTGCAATGAGCCAGGCAAGAGGATAAGAGCTCCGCGGTACCATCAACTCTTTCATGTCCTCGACGGGGTCAAGACACTTGGTCTTGATTTTGTGGGGGTGCATCCTCGAGTCGGGTTATGGGAGGAGTTTAGAGCACGCAATCGCGGTGGTGAAAGATGACCGAAGTATGACATTCGTGCACATAATGGGCCCTCCTTTCATCACAGGCTCAACTGGTACTCCACGATATACATAGATACATATACATCTATTTATTTATGATGGAGAACCGAATGTAATGATACTCAGATATCCTTAGGGTGCGAGAAATATGAACTCAAGTTCAACATAGTAAATGGCCGATTAAATAAACAAGATCGTTGATATCTCAATCAAATTAATAGATATGGTCATAGATGGCAACCCTTTTACATAAGATAAGCTAATAAATGTAAATACGAATTTAATTGATAAGTGTGGTATATTTAAAATGAATAGATTATATTATTGAAATATATGAAACGAATTCTGCTAACTTTACTCTCATGAGTTGTCAGATTAAATTTGATGGTTTCCTACGAGCCGCCTTATTTAACGCGAGGTAGGACGTTCTAATAGGCATCACTCATATGATCCGTTCGATATGCGTATAGTTTTGAGGATGGAGAATAAGATCCAACATCAACCGGCTCACAGTCCAGAACCTAACAACAATTGGTTGACGGTCGAGTATGTAGCCTACCAAGGCATGCAGGATGACTGACCCGGAGTCCATTTCCCGTATGCCGTGTGCGCCTCCATCGTTCGGCAAGAGCGGCGCACGTCTTCGGCGACCATCACCGCATTAATGACAGAACCACTAGACACCGAAGGAACGGTGGGTCAGTGCCCATGTCTCTGACAAAGGAATAGCGGGTCAGCACTGTGCCTCATCTACCTTATCAGGCGAGCAGGCAGACGACTCACATTTTTATGGCCAGGACAACCCCGACAACACCAAGTCAAAAGGTAAAAGTCAACGAAGAGAATTTTAGAAATATCCTATAAATAGGACCCTAGCTATAAGGTCAGGGAGGTATACAATCTTCGCCCCTCAAGCTCTCAACTCTCTCTCTCTCTCTCTCTCTCTCTCTCAAGGCTTCTCTCACCTCTCCCTCTCCAACGCTCGTCCGAGCACTCTCCCCTTCTCCACCGACGATTGCATGACTTAAGCATCAGAGAGTTATCCTATGGGATTACTCACATGGCTCCTTCTGACATTTTTTGTGATCGCAAGTTCCTCTCGGGGAGGGCCTCTTCTTCCGGCACCTAATAAATCGTAGGGGTGTAGCTCGCAGTTCAAGGTAACCAATCTCGACCCCTAAACTTCTTGGCCCTATATGTGGGAACTAAAGGACTAATAATCATGGCACCCTGAGGAAACTACCGCAACGTCAGCAATCGCCGGAGCACTGCCGTCTCTCTAGACATCTCGTGATGAGTCAGCAAGTGACGACCTCTCCCAGGGGGGACCACCTTTATCCCTCGGCCCACTCCGCAACCAAGGAGCTGGCAGAGATGCACCGTCAGCTCCAAATGCTGACAGAGGCCTACCAAGGCCTCCTCAAACATCAAAAGGAGTAGGACAACGCCACGACGATCCCCCACCCAAAAAGTAAAGGCCAATTGGCAACTGGCGACCAAGCGCCCTCAGTCACCTCTGCGACACACACTCCGTGTCTACGTAGATAATCTCCATGTCACTTGGCGAGCCCTCTCCACTCCAACTTAGGAATGGCCCGCCGCCTGTGACACTATGACGACGTCGAGCGAGAGCTTGAGGGGAAAGTATGTTACATGGATGACATCATCCAAGACAAAGGGACTAGCCAACGATGATGTTGACTTTCAGGCCCCCTTCTCCCAAGAGATTTTGGAGGCGCCCATCCCTCCAAAGTTCTAGATGTTAGCGTTCGTACCGTACGATGACACCACCGATCTGGCTGACCACCTCTACAGTTTCAAGTCCAACTTGATCTTCTACCGGGTCTCACATGTTGTGAAGTGTCTTGCCTTCACTACCATGCTCTAGGAGAATGCCAGAACGTGGTTAGAGTCCTTGTCGGCGAGCTCGATAACCTCCTTCCAACAGATGAAGTGGATGTTCAAGGAGAACTTCCATGGCTACAAGAAGGAGACCTACTCTACCATCAGCTTGCTCGCCATATGGCAAGGTTCTAAGAACCCCTTTAGGACTTTGTCGCCCGCTTTCATAATGAGGCACTTTGCGTCTCCCGTCTCGATGTCAGCATCGCCACCACCACGCTGACTCAAAGGATGCATGACCACATCCTTCGCTGTGCATTGGGGGTCCAGGCCCCCACTGTAGCGACCCGATAATCCGATTACCGGGAAGGCCCGATAACCCGAGACTCGAACCGCCGCCCACGAGCCGGAAGGGCTCGGAAGGGCTAAAAGGAGTGTGGAGGCACAAAGAAATAGGAAATAAAGTAGGACCACCAACAACAACAAGCTGAAAGAAAGAACAACTACAACTACAACAGAGTCCAGTCCAACAGAAAGTACAGTCTAAAGCAGTAAAAACGTATCACATGCCGAGTGAACACTCGGCCCGACGAGCTGGCAACTGAGAACCTCCGCACCGCGCCCTCGAACCTCGAGGAAGAAGAACCGCCTCACCTGAAAAGCAGGGAATGAGTCTCCAAAACAGAGACTCAGCAGGGATCCCGCGGAACCCTAACCGGAAACAACGGCGGTAGCGGAAAGGAAGGCTACAAGAGCAACCGCAATAGTAGAAACAGTAAACCCGGTGGCCGGTCGGAACCCGGCATTACAACTACTCCTACTGTACCGGAAACACACCCCGAACTCACAGTCGAGGCTACCGAACTGCACTAGTACCGCTTACCGAAGTAAAAACCCACGGCAACCACGTCGCAGAGGCCTGTCTCCCCGGACACGGCCAACCTGGACACACTGTCCAAAGTGCAACCCCGACCATCCGGTCGTGGGTACCGCACAACAAGACGCAACCTCGGTAAAGCCACTAGCACTAGTCTCACGGCGCGAGAGACGACACACGTGCCACGGCGAAACAACCGAAACTCGACGGTCAACACGACCGAGAACCCGAAGGTCAAAGTCACAGAGACTGACAGTCTGTCACTCCCTATGCAGAACAGGAGTACCTCCCACTAGAAGCAAGGCCGAATGCGTCCACTGACGTCTTAGTCCGCGCCTCAGGTGTCTCCATCCGGCCCAGCGGGAACTGAGACACCGTACAAGTAACCACAAACAAGTGACTAGCTGGGGTCACGCCCGTCGACGTGGGTCCAACCGCCCCCAACCACGTGTGCACACACAGACCGTCCGTCCCTGGTCTGGTCCTCTAACCGGTTTTCCCCTCAGCCGGACTCTGGCTGCTAGATGTGGGGCCCGACGCAACCGGTCCACAAACCGTCTCTAAGGGTCGGCCCGTACACCACTCCCTGGTGAGACCAGCACCGCGTACTGGTGGGCTACGACTAGTGGAGGGTCACTGAAGGAGTAGACTCTCAAGTCAACGGAAAATCACGTCCGCATCCGACGACGTACGGGGGCCGCCTCACGTACCAACACCGTCGCACGGTGACCACAGTCGGAGAAGAAACGGGACTCACAGTCCACGGCCACGCACGCACCCTGAGCGAGAGTCGAGAAAACCCAAGTGACGCTAAGCCACTGGACTCCGGACAGTCCTCTAGACGCACTACAGCCAACGGTCCTTAAGTCAGAAGACTCGGGGTCAAGACCGTCGCACGCAACAGCACAAGGCCGTCAATCTAGTCCAAACTCTAGGTCTAAAACCACGGTAGCACGAATACCGAGACAGCTCACGAGCCGCCGAGACTATTCCCTCGGGAAGGGAACTAAGAAGCCTTCCAGCCCCAGGCAGGGCAACTGGACTCACAGTCCAAGGCCACACACATGGCCCACGTGGAAAGTACAGAAGCACGATTCCCAAGGCAGCGCCCAAGCCGCCACGTCGATAACTGGACTCGCAGTCCAAGGCCAAACACATGGCCCACTCGGGAATCATCTTCCAGGAAAACTCACGACATGCGGGGGAACCCCACCACATACACACCGATACACGGCGACTCGGTCTAGTGTAACACGAAAGCCCGACACGCGAGAAGTCACCCGGACTCTCAAACCCACGGGCACGCTAAACGATGTAGCACGGTCCTCCCGACACCCTCCAAAACACAGACACAGAATCTCACGGGTGTCTGGGGCACTCACAAGACCACAAGTCGACCACTGGGTCCCAACCGGGTCGACCGGGGATCCACACGTCGCGGAACAAGGCGGAGAACACGAAAACTCACCTCGGCGCAACATAGAGCCTGACAGTCTGGCCTTGGGCCGTCACAGTATGTAACGGTCCAAGCCCGACCGTCACAGCCCTCTAACGGTCCAACACAGGAGCATTACGCCAAAAGGAGCAAAACTAGCTGTGACGCACCCACCCTGGGGCGTCACACCTCTAACGGACCAAGCCTGGCGCGTTAGAAGACAGGTTGTGACGCACACCCCTCGGGGCGTCACAACCCCTAACGGACTTACCCAGGCGCGTTAGAAGAGGGGATACGTCAACTCTGACGCACCCAAATGAGGGCGTCACAGTGCTCTGACGTACCAAGCCTGGTGCGTCAGAGACTCGTGACCCCAACGGTCCGAAACCACGGAAACGGACGTAACGGTCGGACCCAGGCGCGTCACAGCGCCGTGGCGGTCTATCGTGGGACCGTCACACCCACAGACCACCAAAAAGGCTAACGGGCCCTGTGATGCACCCACCCTGGGGCGTCACAGGCTGTGACGGTCACTGGAAGGACCGTCACACCCGTCCGAGCGCGAAACGGCGGGAAACGACCCGAAAAACATCCCACGCCCCCATACCTCCACGGGAGATGGGGAAAATAAGGGGGAAGCCCCCAAATAGCCCCTAGCATGCATCTAAGGCCTCGGATCGGCCAAAAATGCAATGAAACAGGAGATCGGCCCACGAGCCCTAAAACATGAATTTTTCCCAAAATTCCCCGATTACGCCCGCTCGGCTCACCACGGCCTACAAAACTTGCGGGAAAAGAAGTGCACGAGCTGGGGGTCCATCTCCCTACCTCCACTGAAGACTTCGCGCCCCGAGCTCGCCAATCCGCGAAGAAAACGCCGTTGAAGCCTCGCCGGCTCGCGACCGCGCCACGAGCTCCCACGCGCCTCCACCGCCTCGATCCTCGCCCATCCTCGCCCGCGCCGCCTCCGCCTCGCCCCCACCTCGCTCCTTCGGCCACCGGAGAAGAGAGGGGAGAAAGAGGGCGTGAGAGAAGAGAGAGGGAGGGAAGAGAGAAATGAGAGGGGAGAGAGAAAGGGTTAATATATATAGAAAAATCCAAAAATTCCAGAAATTCAGATAATTATGAAAAATTACCTCTGCGATCCTCGGGAGGAGCACAACGCAGTGGTACTATCCCGGAGTCGGAGAACGCCACGGTTCGCCCTGCACAGAGTTCCGAAGGCACATCGGGGAAAAACATGTGTAAGGCACAAAATACACTCCGAGACCCACTAAAAGATCCGGAAAAAAATCCGGGGCATTACACCCACCACACTCATGGATCTCCTCGCACTGGCCCATAAGCATGCCAATTGCAAAGAGAATAGGGATGCTCTTAGACTAGCAACTGGAGGTGACCCCACCGAGAGGAAACGTTCAGCCGAGCATCCCAGACATGATCGTGAAAAGAGGGAGTGCCACGATCATGACATACCAAAGATGAGGCCGGTTTCTAAGCAGTACACTCCCCTCACCGCTCCCCTCGAATAACTCCTTATGGAGATCCGGGAGGAACCCTTCCTCCGATGGCCCAAATGGTTGAAGACCAACCCAGGTAAGATGAACCCAAGGAAGTTCTGTCGCTTCCACCGCGACGAAGACCACAACACTGAAAATTGCGCACAACTCCAGGACGCGCTCAATGACCTCATCCGACGAGGGCTTCTCGATATGTTCCTGGCCAAGGCCATGGAACAATAGTCAAAGAGGGATGACACTCCACCCCCCACCCCCCTCGACAAACGACCACTTGGAAGAGAGATGATGATGATCTCTGGTGGGCCGACTTCCGGTGGGGATAGCTCAAACAGGCTCTGAGCATACGCCTACAAGGTAAACCAGGTTGAGCGCACCCATGCCACATCCTCGAGAGCCTCGATGAAGGGGCCTCTCAAAGAGCCCATCACCTTCTCGGATGAGGATCCCGAAGGCGTGACCACTCCCCACACTGATGCACTAGTCATCTATGCTATTGTAAACCAATGTACCATGCATCATATTCTTTTTGACAATGGAAGTGGTCCATATGTTATTTTGTAAGACTGCCTCCTCCTCGTGGGCTGAGATTCTTCTCGCCTTACTTCCTTGCACACCCCTGTCTTCCGGTTTTATGGGTCAACTATTTATCCCAAGGGACAGATCTCTCTACTTATCACACTAGGCACTGTCCCGTGACATGTCACCTTCATGGTCAACTTTATGGTCATAAAGAGAATGTCCGGTTACAATGCCATCATCGCTCAAGGAGTCCAGAGAGTACTCATGAGAGTCCCTTCATAATATCACCAAAAGCTTAAGTTCTCCACTCCTCACGTAGTTGCAGAGGTCAGAGGTGATCAGACGGAATTCCGACAGTGCTACTTGATCTCTTCCGTGCCCAAGAAGAAGCCTAAGGTGGATGAACTTGGAACCAATCGAGGGACTCCAGTCGAAGACCTATCCCTCGTACATATCGGAGAAGACCCCTACCACACCCTGTGAGTCGGTTCTCTCCTATCCGAGGAAGATAAGAAGGCCTATCGTGACTTCCTAGAGACCCACCAAGACGTGTTCCCCAAGTTCAAGGACGAACTCCCCGTCATCCCTCACGAGGTAATCACTCACCAACTTAGGCCTGACCTGCACTGCCGCCCGGTCCAGAAGCGAAGGAGATGCTGCAATCTCGAGCGACAGGCCATCATCTTGAAGCAAGTGAGTGAGAAGTTACACTCTCAATTGCTAAGGTCCACTCAGTTCCCAGAGTGGATCGTCAACGTGGTCCCAGTCCTCAAAAGTAATGGAAAGTGGTAGATGTAAGTCGACTACACCGACCTCAACAAAGACATCCCAAAGGAGACCTTCCCCATGCCGCGCATCGACCATCACGTTGATGCGACATTCGGGCACAAGATGATGAGTTTTCTAAATGCGAACTCCGGGTACCACCAGATCAGCATGCATGACCCCGACCAAGATAAGACTTTCTTCATCACTTACCACAGCCTCTACTGCTACACAAGGATGTCGTTCGGGCTGAAGAACACAGGGGACACATACCAATACTTGGTTAACCACATGTTCGACTCTCAGATCAGCCACAACATGGAGGTGTACATTGATGACATACTCGTTAAAAACTTACATGCGACCGAACACCTGGAAGACCTCGTAGAGATGTTCACCACTTTGTGAAAGTACAACATGAAGCTCAACCTGAACAAGTGAGCATTCAGGGTGCGCTTCGACAAGTTCCTTGGGTTCTTGGTCATCCGCCGAGGATAGAAGCCAACCCAGAGCAGATAAAGACAGTGTTGGAGATGAAGCGACCCAAGCGCATGCACGACATACAATGCCACACTGGTCGCGTTGCGGTGCTCAGTTGCTTCTTGTCAGGAGGCGTCGAGCGATGCTTCCCATTCTTCAAGGTGATGAAGCAAGTAAACAAATCGCTAGAGAAGAAGGGGCATGTCGAGTAGAGTCGAAAATGCGAGAACCCCTTTGAAGAGCTTAAAAGGTACATGTCCTCACCACCTGTCCTCTCCAAACCCCTACCTAACAAGCAGCTTCTACTCTACTTGTTCGTGACGTCGAGCACGCTTAGCGTTGTGCTCGCCCGAGAGGACGACAGGGTCATGAAGCCCGTATATTACATCACCATGGCACTATAAGGAGCAGAGCTATGGTACTCCATAGTTGAGAAGTTCACCTTGCCCTGGTGATGGTCGCACGAAAACTGCAACCATACCTTCTCTCTCACTCGGTTGTGGTCCCCACCGATCAACTCCGGTGCCAAGTTATCTAGAACCCTGACGTCTCAGGGAGATTAATCAAATGGGCCACTGAACTAGGGGAGTTCGACATCTACTTCTACCTAAGAATGGCCATCAAATCCCAGGTGCTGGTAGACTTCATCGCCGAGTGCACTTTTCCCAACAAAGGAGACGACATCTCACCATTGACGCCTACTGGGAGCTGTACGTGGGCGAATCATCATGCTCGAGCGGCAGCAGAGCTAGCTTGGTCCTCTCCTCGCTAGAGAAAATTAAGCTCCAATATGCGTTATGCTTCAATTTTCTGATTACAAATAACATGACCGAGTACGAAGCTCTCATCTCTGACATTCGCATAGCCAAGCACTTAGGAGCCCTCCACCTACAGACCTATAGCGACTCACTCCTGGTCGCTAACCAGGTCAAGGGGGAGTGCGAGGACAGGGAGCCCGCCATGGCCAGTTATCTCCAAAACGTCAACGAGGCCTCTTCAGGCCTCAAACACTTCTAGATAGTGCATATCCCAATTGTGGAGGACACTCGAGTAGATGCCCTATCTCGCCTCACCTCATCCACAACCCTAACGAGCTCCTGGTCAGTCCTGATCGAGGAACTCCAGTGGCTGAGCATCGTGAAGTTGGACCCACAAGGTAATGCCATCCTAGATAGACCCCATCCTAGACTGCCTTTGTCAACAACAACTCCTCAAACATCACACAAAAGCAAGACATGTGAGGACCCGGGTTGCTCCCTTCACACTGACCAACAAATGCCTCTTCAGGAATTCACACTCCTCGCCCCTCCTCAAGTTTATGATCCCCACTGAGGCTGAGCAAGCTATCTGCGAAGTCCATGTAGGGCTATGCGGCAACCACGTTGGGCAACGAACACTCGCATGGAGTCTACTCTGACAAGGATATTGGTGGCCCACCATGCAGTAGGATTGTCTTAACTACATCTAGTAATGCGATCAATGTCAACAGTTCGATCATCTTCACAACCAACTTGCGACTCCGCTCTAAACCCTGATGGAGACCCGTCCCTTCGCTTGTCAGGGAGTGGACATCCGTAGTCTCTTCCTAGAGGCCCAGGGATGGAAGAAGTTCCTGATCGTTGCTATAGACTATTTCACTAAGTGGGTGAAGGCAGAAGCACTCTCAAAGATCAATGGCGAGGCATCCTAGAAGCTCATCCTATGGTTTGGGATCTCACACCTCCTTACCACCCACAACGGTCGTCAGTTCGATAGTACATTCTTCCGAAAGAAGTGCTCGGAGCTAGAAATTTGGAACCATTACATGTTGGTGGAGCACCCTCAAGTCAATGGACTAGTGGAGAACACAAACCAGACTCTTCTGCATGACATCAAGACCCACTTGTAGCAAGCTGACAAGGCACGGGTTGGCACTGTACCCAGTGTCCTATGGGCGCATCGTACCATTGCTCGGGCAGCCACCGGTGAGACCCCCTTCCACCTGGCACATGGGGTAGAGACAGTGATTCCAGTGGAGATCTCCAACCACACACTCAGGGTGAGCTAGTTCGATGAGGCATGCTACAACTAGACACTACGGGAGAACTTGGACTTACTATTCGAAGACAGAGCGTGGGCTCAAGCACGTATGATCACCTACTAGCAATGGTTGGCCCAATACTATAACGGTTGAGTGAAGGAACGCCACTTCCTCGCTCGTGACCTTGACCTAGCTCTACGATGCGCTAGTGTTGTCGACACGCGAGTAACCGTGGGGAAGCTAGCTTCCAACTGGGAAGTCCCATACAAGATCACAAAGGTACTCGGCAAGTGTGAGTATAGGCTTGCCGCGCTAAACAGGCAAGAAGCCCCTCGCATCTGGAAATCTGTAAACCTAAAGGCCTATTATCAATGAAAGGTTAGAGTCCACTCTTTTATAATGTCCCTTCTAATTTGCTCGTAGGGACCTTATGGGTAGCGTCATACTTCCAAGTGAGAGACTAACTAGTCAGCTCTCCCGGGAGACCTGACTACCTAACTCCTTTCAAAACGATGAGTGCTATTTGATACCTCCCAGAGGAAGGCTAAACAGTCCACCCCTGACCAAGGAAGAAGGACATAACAACCCCTCAGAAACAAAGTCTCTGGGCTTACACCTGTTGAAAGGCAAATCGAGCCGCTCGCTACGAGTTAGGCCGGAAAGTCCCAATAACGGGGGACCAATTAGTCAGCTCCTTAGGGAGAAATGACCAGCTGGTCCGCCCGGAATAATATACCCTCATTTGTTGGATAGGTAAACTGTGTCAATCACCAGAGTTGGCCAAAAAGCCACCATCAGCGATGGGCTAAAAGGCCCCTTGGAATGATGAACCGATAGTGGACCACACACCACTAGGCAGAGATAGGACAACCAAAGACCTATCCAGTCAAAAAATGACTATGGGCCATAGGCCGCTCGCCAAAGCTAGGTCAGCCAAGGATTCATCCAGTTGATACACTTGGAGCCAGTGGACCCCAACAGAGACATAGGTCAACAAGCCCAAGTGTAACCACATCATCCCCTCGTGACTTTTGTAACACCGTGCACCCAACCACAAAAAGAAAGAAGAACAAATTGAAAGTGTAGCAACTGCATGAACGAGAAAGTGGGGAACAGGGGAGAATCATTCATTGGATAAGGAAGGAGGGATATTATAAACATGTCCTAATCATCGGACTCGGGCCCAGACATATCAAAGGAGAGAATCGTCACCCCCCTTCAGGTCATACAGTCGGTGGACCTTGTACAGAGTAGTCTTGCCAACCCGCCAGGTAGCCCCTCCGAAAGGCATCAAACTCCTCTTTTGCTTGGGAGCTCTGCAAGGTCAAAGACGAGCTTTGTAATATCCCAGACCTTTCAGATCTTTCCTCGTGGGTCTCGGATCTGGTTTCTCGGAGTGTCAAGCTCCGTTGTGTCTGAAATTCTATTTCGGACATCTTTCGTGTTCGGATCGGCACGACCCGGAGTTGTTTCGGAGGCCCATAAGCGTTCAGCGGTTTTTTTGCGTGTGTTTTCCGACTCCCGGTGTGTGTTTCGGTAATACCTTCGGAATCTCGTTGCGGGTGAATCGGGTCGTTCACCTAGGCGAGAGTAGTACCGTTGCGATCAGTGCATTCCGAGGATCGCGAAAATGTGATTTTTGATTTTTCGGTATTTTCTGAAATTTTCAGATTTTCTATAAATACCCTCTCTTTTCTCTCTCTCCCCCACCCTTCTTCTTCTTCCTCTTCTTCTTCCTCCCACCGTGACCGCCCCCCTCTCCCTCTCTCTCTCCCATTTCGACGCGGCGGGCCTCTCTCCGGCTGCAGACGACGGCGGGGCGACGGCACGTCGACGTGGGCTGCGGCGAGGCGATCTCGTGGGCGTGCGGTGTTCGTGGGAAGCATGAAAGAGCGGGGTTTTCAAAAGCGTTCTTCGTGATTTGAGCTCGATTCGGCGGAGCTTTTGCTCCATTAAGGTAGGGGGACGAATCCCTATGCTCATCCCGTCATCTCCCGCGTTTTGTAGGCCGAATGGGAGCCGAGAGGGGTGTCTTTGAGCGTGTTTGGGCAAAAGCATGATTTTGGGAGAGTTGGCCCGATCTATGTTTTTAGGCTGCGATTCGGCGTTTTGATGGCTTAGAAGCATGCTATGGGTCCCCAGGAGTCTTCCCCTTTGATTTCCCCCTCTCATATGGAGGCATGGGGGCATGGTTGGAATTTTTGGGCATTTCACACCGTTTCGCCCTCGAACGGGTGTGACGGTCCTTCCAGTGACCGTCACACCATGTGACGCGCCTAGATGGGTGCGTCACAGTCCTGTTTTCATCCAACTGGAGTCTGTGAGCTGTGACGGTCCCAAGATAGACCGCCACAGGTGCTGTGACACACCTGGGTTGGACCATCAGGGACGTTCGACCATTGGCTTTTGACCGTTGGTTCTGACCGTTGGGGGTCAAGGCATGTGACGCACCAGGCTTGGCGCGTCACAGCCTTGTGACGCCCCTGTGTGGGTGCGTTAGAGTGGACGCATTCCCACCCTGTAACGCACCAGACTTGGTCCATTACAGTCTGTGACGCACCGAGTGGCACGCGTCACAGTTTGTTCCTTCGTGCCTTGTGACGCACCAGGCGGGGTGCGTCAAGGCCTGTGACGCACCAGGATAGGCGCGTCACAGTCATTTTTACACCGAGGACCTGACGCCCCTGTGTTGGGCCGTCAGATGACTGTGACGGTCCAGCCTTAGACCGTCAGAGCCTGTGACGTGTCTAGGGTAGACCGTCATGCTCAGGGTTGCCCCGGGTGGTTTGCAACCCCGTTTCTTTTCCGACCATGGTCACCGTGCGACGGTGCTGGTACGTGGGACGGTCCCCGTACGTCGTCGGATGCGGACGTTATTTTTCGTTGACTTGAGAGTCTACTCTGTAGTGACCCTCCACTAGTCGTAGCCTGTCTTCACGCGAGTGGACCCACCAGGGAGTGGTGGAGAGGCTACCCTGAGGACGGTTTTAGACTGGTTTCCGTCTGGCCCCTCGTCGGTAGCCAGAGTCCGGCTCCAGGGGAAAACCAGTTAGAGGCCAGACCTAGGACGTACGGTCTGTGTGTGCACACGTGGTTGGGGGCGGTTGGACCCACGCCGACGGGCGTGACCCCAACTAGTCACTTATTTGTGGTTACCTATTCGGTGTCCGTGCCTCTGGTAGGAGCTACCACGTTAGGCAGTTCACATGTGGTGCGGTGTAAGACGTCAGGGGATGCTACCAACTGTGCTTCTAGTGGGAGGTACTCCTGTCGATTCGGGAGTGACAGACTGTCAGTCGTGTGACTTCGACCTTCGGGTTTTGTCGTGTTGACCGTGGTGTTTCGGTCGTTACACCGTGGCACGTGTGTCAGTTTTCGTGCCGTGAGATCGGTGTTTTGTAGATTGCAGGGCTTCCCTTTCTGAGGTACTCGCTTACTGCTAGCGTAGCGATTTCTCCGTTTGCGAGGTAGGGTTCGAGTGATCCCTACTGAGTCTTGTTCTGAGACTCATTCCCTACGTATTTTCACCGTGTTTCAGGCGAGGCGTGGCTTCAGGGGAGCGCGTCTGAGGCTCCGCGTGGTTCAGGTGCCCAGCGTTAGTGCCAGAGGTCAGAGCCGGGGTATGCCCCGTGTAGCTGTACTTTTCTTTCTTATTTTTGTACTAGTTGTGGACTACTGGTGTTGTTTATTTTGTTATATCTTGTGGACCATGTATCATGTAAAATGTTAATTTATTTCCTGCTTAATTATATAATTGTTTAACTTCTGCAATTATTTGTGATACTTGTGTAGTCTCCACACCATTTTTTTTACCCTTCCGAGTCTTCGGACTCGTGGGTGGCGGTGCGAGTCTCGGGTTATCGGGTCTTCCCGGTAATCGGATTCTCGGGTCGTTACAAGCTTGGCAAGGGCTCCTCACAAAGGCGAGGACACATGGAAAACTCCTCACCCTCACTTGATGAAGAACTCGACACCTAGTACGACATCCTCTAGCACGCAAGAAAACTCCCTAAGGCATAGAACTTCTATAGGCGCTACAACTCAGGGGCCCCTTGGCAGACCCTACTTATAGGGGGGATCATCTAGTGGAGATCATGGGAAGAGCCCATCTTTAAATGGCCGCCATAAGCCAAGGCGCCAGCATTAAAGCTTGTGCTAGTCACGAGGTCAGTTACTCAGCCACTTAAGTAGCACAGACGTGACCATTTTAGAAGACACGATGCCTGGGAACCACGCGAGCCCTATAGAAGACATACCGACCTCGGAGACCAATAGTCTATACAAGAAACCCACTCAATGGCATAAGGTGAGCAAAGGGTTCTCATTCATTGAAGGTAAAAGTCAAGTACACTAGGCACGCCTTTTCGGACGTGCCCCTTCACATGAAAGAGAGAGAGAGAGAAAAGTGAAGTCGAGGGTGAGCATTCCATCACTCGGCGAAGGCCTCCTCACGCCTGGTGGGCGGAAGAGTTGGGTCCCGCGGGGCTGCTCTAGGCGCTACAGGGCTATCAGGGAGAATGATCGGTTCTCGGTCACTCCCTTAGGCTCCCCTGTCTCCTCTGGCATCGTTTCGCCGACAACGACCTAGGCAGTCGATGCCTCCTCCTCCTCTCCTTCCTCTCCCTCCACGCAAGGGATATGTCAGACCCTTTCTCGGGAGGTTGTGGCTCTAAAAGCATCACACCCCACAAGGGGGAGAGGGGGACTCAACTCCAATGACCTAAGAAGGGTGGGGGTCAACGTCAAGTCAATCTTGTTGACCCGCTCTTGAATAGTCACTTCGACGGTCGACCTCTCATTGATAGTCAGTGTCGGCGCTGCATCAGATATTGGAAGGTAACGAAACATGGAGAAGCTCTAGTCACTATACCTCCCTGCCCCTCTGACCTTTGTCAATATGATAAAGCACTTCTGCCAGTGCTTCATGTTCGAGATGATGGGGGGAAAGTCAAGGAATTACTTACCACACGGGGATCTGAAGTGGAATTCTAAACTACCTGAGCTAGTGCAACGTTAGAGATAGAAGAGGCAACAGAAGAGATCGACAGATGGGGTGGCACCTATAATGCTATAACGACAGACAAAGATATATAGAATCCTCTAAAAGTTGGGCGCCAACTACCCTGGCTCCAGCCTGTAAAAACACAGGTCTTTGACGAAGATATCAGGGAGGGGGAGACATAAGCCAACATAGAAGGACTCAACGGAGATGCTAACCCCCTGAGGTAGTGGTCTTTCGAGCGCTTCTCCGTGGTGGGGAAGATGACGTCATACTCCGACGGGATCTGGAGCGCCTTTCTTAGACCTATGACGACGTGGGTAACCAGAGGATGAGAATGATGAGATGGATCCCCAGAAGTACTTGGAGCACTCTAACAGGTCGCATCCAAGCTGTTAGTGGAGGGCTCATACTCTTCAAGAAGGATGAGCTTCCTACGAGGAGCCATGGAAGGACTGTAAAAAGAAGGAACCTCGCCAGAAGCAGAGAAGGAAAAAGAGTAGCGAGAGCCGACACCGGAGAAGACAAGAAGGTGCCCCCTTCAGCCACTTCCTACGCCCATTTAAAGAAGGGAAGACAGTTACGGGAATTTTGGCTTCTACGGCCCAGATTGCGCCACCCTCTAGGAGACGGATCGCCATCACTGGTCCAGGGAGGACGTGGAACCCTAGGGTGGTGCCACCACCGTTCAATCCTACACCCCTATAACTGATGAGACACTGCCATGATGAGGGTGACGTCACACCCGCATAAATGGGGGCCACCCTGCTCTCTAAGGGAGAATGGCGACCGACGCAACAAAGAGCCTACGCCTTCACCTTGACGCCTAGGAGTGTAGGGGCGTTGAGAACCATCTTTATGTGGGCACGTCCGCACGTGACACGAAACCTCCTCTCCAAAGCCTACCAAATTCTTTCCGAGCACCGAACCACTCTCACTGCTCGGAAGTGGGGGGTTAGTGAGGAGGGGAAATTTCGCTTGGACTAATAAGGCCCAACATCAATCGGCCCGCAGCCCATGACCCAACAATAACTAGCTGACGGTCCAATATGCAAGAGGACTGGCCCGGAGTCTTTGTCTTGTACGTTGTGTGCACCTCCATCGGTTGGGAGGAGCGGTGCACGTCTCCGTTGACCATCACTGCATTAATGGCAGAACCACTAGATGACGAAGGAACAGTGGGTCGGTGCCCACGTCTCCGACAAAGGAACGGAGGGTCAACGCTATGCCTTCTCTACCCTATCAGGCGAGCAGACGTGCGACCCACGTTTTGACGGTCAAAACAACCCTACTAGCACTAAGATAGAAGGCAAACGTCGATGAAGAGAACTCTAAGAAGACCCTACAAATAGGACATTGGCCAAATGACCAGAAAGATATGCAATATTTGCCCTTCAAGCTCTCAGTTGTTGAAATCTTTCTCATTTTCAAGGCTCAGCCACCTCTCCTCTCCAACGCTCATTTGAGGACTCTCCCCGGCCCTCCTCCATCGAATGATTGCTTAACTTAAACATTGGGAGTTTATCCTGTAGGATTACTCCATGAGTTATTTTTGATGCCTTTATGTGACTGGAGTTTCCTATCGGGAATGACCTCTTCTTCTCGTAATCTGAGGGTTCTTTTTGACGCCTTTATGTGACCGCAGGTTCCTATCGGGAACGATCTCTTCTTCTCGCACTTAACAAATCGTAAGGGTGTGACTCGTTGTAATGCCCTGAATTTTTCGGATATTTTTCGGATCATTTTTGTGGGTCCCAGAGTGTGTTTTGTGCTTCATGTGTGTTTTTCTCCTGATCAACCTTCGGAACTCTGTGTAGGGTGAAGCGTGACGTTCTGCGACTCTGGGACCTCGCCAGTGCGTTGTGCTCTTCCCTAGGATCGCGGAGGTAATTTTTCAAAATTTTCTGAATTTCTAGAATTTTTGGGTTTTTCTATATATATTAACCTCCTTTTCTCTCTCCCCATCCCTCATTTCTCTCTTCCCTCCCTCTCTCTTCTCACGCTCTCTCCCTCTCTTCTCCGGCGGCCGACGGAGGTGGACATGGGCAAGGCGGCGAGGATCGTGGGGCGTGGAGCGGCAAGGATGGAGCGAGGATCGCGATGGTGGAGGCGGTTCGTGGGATCGCGAGCCGGTGGAGTTTTAACGGCATTTTCTTCACTGGTCGGCAACCTCAGGGTGCGAAATCTTCGGTGGAGGTAGGGATATGGACCCCCAGCTTGTGTACTTCATTTCCCGCGAGTTTTGTAGGCCATGGTGAGCCGAGCGGGCTTGTTTGGGCATTTTGGGGAAAACTCATATTTTTGGGGAATGAGCCGGATCAAGAGTTTTGATCGCATTTTTGGGCTTAGAATGGGTCCTCTCAGTGCTAGAGAGGTTGGGGAATGATTTCCCCTTTGTTTCCCCTTCACCTGGGGGTGAACGGGGCGTGGAATGGTTTCTTTCACGATTTTTGCCGTTTTCGGGCGCGGACTGAGAACGCGCTCGCCAAGATGGGCGCGTTCTTGGAGAACGCACCGCCTCAATAGGGCACGTTCATGGGGGAAGATGAACAGTAAGGCGGTTTTTATCGCACTAGGGGTAGGTAGCATGGTCTGTCTGGTCGCGCTATAGTAGGTAGCGCGTTCTGTTTGGTCGCGCTATAGGTCTATAGCGCGTTATGTTATGAACGCGCTATAGAAGTATAGCGCGTTCTGCGTTGTCGCGCTACGGGTGGGTAGCGCGTTCCGTTCTCATCGCGCTATAGGAGTATAGCACGTTATGTCTTAACGCGCTATGTAAGGGTAGCGCGATCTTGAGGGCGACCAGTCGGGCAGCCCAGGGTGGGTAGTCTACGGCTGATCATGCCTCCTTTGACCGTGTGTGTCTCGGACACCTCGTGAGTACCGTGACCGTGTTTTGGGGTGTCCGGAGGTTATGTTTACCCTCGATTAATGTGCCCATGGGCTTAAGGGTCAGGGTGACCCTCTTGTGTCTCGGTTGTGTTGTGTCGGCCCCCGGTCGACCCGGTCGTGACCCGGCGGTCGACCTTCGATCTCGTGAGTGTCCCGGACACCCCGTGAGTTCCGTGTCCATGTTTCTAGGGTGTCTCGAGGTACCGTGCTATATCGATTAGCGTGCCGAGAGTTTGGTGGGTCCGGGTGACCCCACGTGATCCGGGCTTCCGTGTTCTTGCTAGATCGAGTCACCGTGTATCGGTGTGAGTGCGGTGAGGTTTCCCCGCACGTCGTGGTTTCTCCGGAAGGTGGTTTCTGAGTGGGCCATGTGTATGGCCTTGGACTGTGAGTCCTGTCAACCAGCCTGGGACTGGAGGTCTCCATGTGTCCCTGATACGAGGGATTGCTTTGGTGGCTTGTGAGCTACCTCGGTATTCATGCTACCGCAGTTTCTGACCTAGGCATAGGCAGATTGACGACGTGGAGCTGTCCTTGTACGACGGTCTTGACCCCAAGTCCTGTGACTCAAAGACAGTTGGATTTAGTAGGTCTAATGGGCTGTCCAGAGTCTGGTGACGTCGTGCCACCTGTTACTCCGTGTTACTCGCGGTGGGTGCGCGAGTGGCTTACTGTGTTCGCGTTATGTGACCTCCCACTGGTTGTAGCCTTCTTACGGCACGCGTGTGTTGACCCACCTGGGAGTGGTGGAGCGGCTGACCCGAGAGAGACGGTTGTTAGGCTGGTTACCGTAGGGCCCCCACGCGCAGCCGAGTCCGGGCTTCGGGGGAAGAACCAGTTAGAGGACAGGCCTAGGGCGTATGGTCTGAGTGTGCACACGGGGCTGAGGGCTTCGGGCCCACGCTGACGAGCGCGACCTCAGCTAGTCCTTGTTTTGTGTTCTTGGTTATTGTACGGTGTCCTTGTCTCCGCCTGGGGTGTGGTAGCGAGACACCTGAGGCTGCAGACTAAGTCGTTAGTGGACGCATCCGACCTTACTTCTGGTGGGTAGGTACTCCCGTCACGTGATGTGAGTTTCTCGTGAGTCAAGTTCCGCTTCCCGTATGCGAGAAGTGGTTTTGCGTGGAGTTTCGGGTGCTTTCTCGATGTCGAGGTCTAGGGGTTCCGGTGAGCGTCACCGATTTTCCTAGTTGCGTGACTAGGGTGGTCCGTGGTCTGGTGGTCCCCCGACGGTGAGATCGGGGTGCGTGTTTTTGTGTACAATAAGAGTAGCTATAGCGCCGAGTTTCTACCGGCCACTGGTTTGTTGTTCCTGCTGTTACTGTTTTTCTTGTTGTTACTACTTTCCGTGCCACCGTTGTTCTCAGTTGGGGTTCTGCGGGATCCCTACTGGGCCAGTGATAGGAGGCTCACCCCTACTTTTCAGGTACGGCGGTTCTTCCTCGTGGTGCGAGGGTGCTGTGCGGAGGTTCTTAGTTGCCAGCTCGTCGGGTCGAGTGTTCACTTGGCATGTGGTACGTTTTACTGCTTTAGACTGTACTTTCTGTTAGACTGGACTCTGTTGTAGTTAGATTATTTATTTCTGTTAATTGTTGAATTATCCTGCTTTATTTCCTATTTCTTTGTACCTCCACACTCCTTTTTAGCCCTTCCGAGCCCTGGTTCATGGGCGGCGGGCCAGGATTCGAATGGTATCGGATTCCTTTCTCGGTATCCGGATCTTGGGTCGCCACAGTTGGTATCAGAGCGTGGTTGTGCACGTACATGGGAATTCAAGATATTGCAGTGATCAGAGTCCGTAAGGTCCAGTACAGTCGGCAGCTGGCTTAGGGTTTTGTATTTGTTTTCCATTTGGTTTCTCGTGTAAGAGCTTGAGTGCGCGGCGTTGGCGTTGTGAACGTGGTTGCTGTTTCATGGAGTGCCGGTGCTGGGGCCCGAGGGACGTGATTGAGATATTTCTTCCGGATGGGTGGTGGCCCCGGTTGTGCTGTGTTCGGCATAGGGTGCCGATAGGTGTGTTGCTGCAGTGCTACGGTGCTGCGTTCGAGGATCTGCGGCAAGGGCTGTTCGTCGTTAAGTGGCTGTGGGTGTGCTCTGGGGGAGCTGTTATAGAGTTTGCCACTCCAGCTTGAGATTTATCCAGCCCCTTGAGGTGTTAAGGTTGTGGTTTGAGGTGTCGGAGCGGGTGCTCTGGTCGAGAATTGTGCTCCGGTGAGCGGAAGGTCTTCTTTTGAGCTGTTGATTTGTCAAGCCCGATGTCCTTGTCATGCTCGGTGGCGTCAGAAATGACGTGTCAGTCCCGGTTGCTTTTGCGGACTTTGAGGTGGGATTGGACGGAGTTGTCCCAGTAAGTTCCTGCTCCTGCGCTTCTGCGTGTGAATGGGTTGTGTTCGCCCTGGAGTTGGCTCGATATGTGAAGGTTTCGCGGTGAGTTCGGGACGCGAGGATGAGCGCTGGCGGTTGCCGGTTATGGCTCGTGTTGCGGCTCTTGGCGTGGCGTGTTGCAGTTCGAGGAAGTGTAGTGGTGGTGCATCAAGAGATGCTGTGATTGTGGTCTGACGGAACACTTGGCGAGTGTTGTCGGAGGAGCTAGCCTGACGTGAGGCAGTGGCTTTCTAATGTTGGAAGGTGCTGTTCCGAGCGTGTGCGAGGTTCGAGGTCAGGTCGAGCGTGGAGTTTTCCTTCCGTTGGTCGGAAGTGTATTGAGTTTTTCCCTTGGTTGGAGGAGGTCGCGTTTTGGCTATGGTTTGTCGTCTTGCATTGTGTGCCCAGATTGGTTGGCCTCTATGTGCCATGAAGTCCGTGCGAGATGCGTCCCGTGTTTTGGCAAGGTGGTTGCCTGTGAGAAGCGTTGCCCGTCCCCTACTGCGTAAGGGTGCGTTGGCACTGTTCCGGAAGGACGAGTGCCGGCCAGGCGGTGTGTGTGAGAATTTATGGTTGGTGTTGTGGATCCCGATGTGTGGAGGATCGAAGCCTGCGGAGTTGCAGAGGATTGTCGGGATGGAGGATCCCACGTTGTCGTTGTGGTGGTTGTGCATGTGGATCAGGGTGCGTGATTGTAGCGTTGGTTGCTGCAGGTGAATTCCCGAGGAAGTGTTGAGCAGCGGAGGATTGGTTCCTCGATATGCGTTATCTTCGGTGGTGTGAGACGTGTTGTTGCCGTGCCGTTGCTTAAGATATTGTGGTTCATGGCGCTGGCAGGATGGAGAGTTGGGGAAATATGCTGGCGAGGTTGCCGCATGAGTACCATGTTCTTGCGTTGGAGGTTGTGTTCGCGGATGAGATCGTGTTTTAGAGAAGTGATCTCTGAGAGATTATGTGTCCCGGTTGGTGGCCGTGAGTGGCTAGTCTGGTTGACCGAGTTGTCGACCGTGGTAAGATGTGTGTTGTCTAGGGACCCGTGTGCTTTGGTCACAGCGTCATTGACCTGCTTGCTGTGGAAGCAGGCGGCACTTGTCAGTTCTGGAGAAGTGTGCCGTGGATTGTAAGAGGTTGTGTCCCGTGGCTCTGTGATAAGAGCGGAAATCGGGATTGGCCGGCGTCCATTTGGAGTGATTGATATGAGATAGGATGTGATGAGACGGGATGATGGACGATGCCTGTGCAGGGTCCGTGAAGTGAGGTTGACGTGGGATGGTGATCCCTGGTCTGCGACCAGCGAGGGAGGATTCCCCGTAAGTCTGAGTCGAGTGACGTGAGGACCGAGGGGAGATGGTGTCATTGGGTCCCGCCGTGCTCCCCTGAAGGGTAGAGTGGGCGTGGGGATCCATCTGGATGTGGCATCCGAGGGAAGGTCGGGTTGTGATGTGGTGTTGGTCTGTGCGTGAGTCAACGGATGGCTTGTCGAGGTTTGGAATGTTACCTTCAGATCTAGTGGAGGATCATGAAAGAAGGAAGAAGCTGAGCAAGCGGAGGTTCCCCGTTGACGTATGTATGGTGACCAGTGGATGGTCTTTGATAGACAAAAGATGCTGGTTGTTGGGGCTCAAGAATGGCGAGAGCCGTGTGCAAGTGAGGCCTTTGGTGGCCGTTTTCTGTGATGTGTTTTTCCGGATAGGATATGGGCTTTGTCGAAGTTTGTCTTCTGGCAGAGTTGGTCCGGTGCTGTTGTGAGCTAGTGGAAGCTCAGTGATTGGTTGCCCCTGGTGCATGGTGTGAGATCGGTCAGCAGGTTGTGAAGCTGGCATTTGGTTGGTCTGCTGAGCATGGGCGTTGACCGGTGGATTGATTATTGTGGCGAGGATTGTGTTCCCTCGGTGGGCGAGTGGGTGGAAGCGATGCCGTGAATGGTTTTTTTGTGTTGTCTGAGGTGATGCCAGATTTGCACTTTTGTGTTATGCCTGCTATGATGACCGATGTGTGTGGCGTGCGGAGCATGGCGTGTCCGTGATCAAGGTCTGGCGGTATCCCTCATGGTCGGTGCTTCCGTGAGATTCGAGGTTTATGTGCTGGGGCTCTGACAGTGTTGTCAGCCGGTTAAGGTGTTCTCCCCCAGTGGCTTGGCGCTTGTCCTGAATTTCGAGGACGAAATTTCTTTAAGGGGGGAGGGCTGTAATGTCCTGAATTTTTCGGATATTTTTCGGATCATTTTTGTGGGTCTCAGAGTGTGTTTTGTGCTTTATGCGTGTTTTTCCCCTGATCAGCATTCGGAACTCTGTGTAGGGTGAACCGTGGCGTTCTGCGACTCCGGGACGTCGCCAGTGCGTTGTGCTCTTCCCTATGATCGCGGAGGTACTTTTTCGTAATTTTTCGAATTTCTAGAATTTTTGGGTTTTTCTATATATATTAACCTCCTTTTCTCTCTCCCCATCCCTCATTTCTCTCTTCCCTCCCTCTCTCTTCTCACGCTCTCTCCTCTCTCCCTCTCTTCTTCGGCGGCCGACGGAGGTGGACAGGGGCAAGACGACGAGGATCGTGGGGCGTGGAGCGGCAAGGATGGAGCGAGGATCGCGATGGTGGAGGCGGTTCGTGGGATCGCGAGCCGGTGGAGGTTTAACGGCGTTTTCTTCGCGGGTCGACAACCTTAAGGTGCGAAATCTTCGGTGGAGGTAGGGAGATGGACCCTCAGCTCGTGTACTTCATTTCCCGCGAGTTTTGTAGGCCATGGTGAGCCGAACGGGCTTGTTTGGGCATTTTGTGGAAAACTCATGTTTTTGGGGATTGAGCCGGATCTAGAGTTTTGATCACGTTTTTGGGCTTATAATGAGTCCTCTCAGTGCTAGAGAGGTTGGGGAATGATTTCCCCTTCACCTGGTGGTGAACGAGACGTGGAATGGTTTCTTTGGCGATTTTCGTCGTTTTCGGGCGCAGATTGAGAACGCGCTCGCCAAGATGGGCGCGTTCATCGGGGAAGATGAACAGTAAGGCAGTTTTTATCGCGCCAGGGGTAGGTAGCGCGTTCTGTCTGGTCGCGCTATAGGTCTATAGCGCATTATGTTATGAACGCGCTATAGAAGTATAGCGCGTTCTACTTTGTCACGCTACGGGTGGGTAGCGCATTTCGTTCTCATCGCGCTATAGGAGTATAGCGCGTTCTGTCTGAACGCGCTATATGAGGGTAGCACGATCTTGAGGGTGACCAGTCGGGCAGCCCAGGGCGGGTAGTCTACGGCTGATCATGCCTCCTTTGACCGTGTGTGTCTCGGACACCCCGCGAATATCGTGACCGTGTTTTTGGGTGTTCGGAGGTTCTGCTTACCCTCGATTAACGTGCCCGTGGGCTTAAGGGCCAGGGTGACCCTCTTGTGTCCCGGTTGTGTTGTGTCGGCCCCCGGTCGACCCGGTCGTTACCCGGCGGTCGACCTTTGGTCTCGTGAGTGTCCCGGACACCCCACGAGTTCCGTGTCCGTATTTCTGGGGTGTATGGAGGTACCGTGCTACTTCGGTTAGCGTGCCAAAAGTTTGGTGGGTCCGGGTGACCCCACGTGATCCGGGCTCCCGTGTTCTTGCTAGATCGAGTCACCGTGTATCGGTGTGAGTGCGGTGAGGTTTCCCCGCACGTCGTGGTTTCTCCGGAAGGTGGTTTCCGAGTGGGCCATGTGTGTGGCCTTGGACTGTGAGTCCAGTCAATCAGCCTGGGGCTGGAGGTCTCCATGTGTCCCTGAGATGAGGGATTGCTTTGGTGGCTTGTGAGCTGCCTCGGTATTCATGCTACCGCAGTTTCTGACCTAAGCATAGGGCATATTGACGACGTGGAGGTGTCTTTGTACGATGGTCTTGACCCCGAGTCCTGTGACTCAAAGACCGTTGGATTTAGTAGGTATAATGGGCTGTCCAGAGTATGGTGGTGTCGTGCCACCTGTTACTCCGTGTTACTCACAGTGGGTGCGTGAGTGGCTTTCTGTAACGACCCAAGAATCCGATTACCGGGAAGGCCCGATAACCCGAGACTCGTACCGCCACCCACGAGCCCGAAGACTCGGAAGGGTTAAAAGGATGGTGTGGAAACTACACAAGCATCACAGATAATTGCAGAAATTAAACAGTTATAATACTAAGCAGGAAATAAACTAACAATTTACATGGTCCACAATAGAAATTAACAATAATAACAATAGTCCACGACTAGTAGAGTGACAAGGAAGAAAAGTACAGCTACTCGGGGCATCCCCCGGCTCTGACCTCTGGCACTACCTCTGGGCACCCGCACCACGCTGCACCCCCGACGCGCTCCCCGAAGGTGGCGCCTCACCTGAAACACGGTGAAAACACGCAGGGAATGAATCTCGGAACAAGACTCAGTAGGGATCACTCGAACCCTACCTCGTAAAACGAGAGACTACTACACTAGCGGTAGGAGAGTACCTCGGAAAGGAAAGCCCTGTACTCTACAAGACAAGACCCTACGGCACGCAAACCGACACACGTGCCACGGTAAAAAGACCGAAGCTCAACGGCCAAACCGACAAAACCCGAAGGTCGAAAACACACGACTGACAGTCTGACACTCCGTACTCGACAGGAGTACCACCCACTAGAAGCACAGCCGGTAGCGTCCCCTGACGTCTTACACCGCACCGCAGGTGAACCGCCTGACGTGGTAGGTCCTACCCGAGGCCCAGACACCGTACAAGTAACCACAAACAAGTAACTAGCTGGGGTCACGCCTGTCGACGTGGGTCCAACTGCCCCCAACCACGTGTGCACACACAGACCACGCGTCACTAGGTCTGGTCCTCTGATCGGTTTTCCCCCGTAGCCGGACTCTGGCTATCGATGATACGGTAACCGGTCCACAAACCGTCTCGAAAGGTGGGTGCCCGTACACCACTCCCAGGTGAGACCAGCACCTCGTACTGGTGGGCTACGACTAGTGGAGGGTCACTGAAGGAGTAGACTCTCAAGTCACCGGAAAACGACGTCCGAGTCCGACAACGTGTGGGAATCACCCCACGCACTAGCTCCGTCAAACGGGGGCCACGGTCGGAGAAAAACGGACGCACCGCCCACGGCCAAACTCATGACCAAGGCAAACGGAACCTCCGGACACCAAAGACACGGTCACGGAACTCCACGGGGTGTCCAGGACACACACACGGCCCAAGAGGAACACCCGACAACAGGACAGAACGCGCTAGGACTCCCTAGCGCGACAGGGAAGATCGCGCTAGGGCCTCCTAACGCGACAGGGAACATCGCGCTAGGATCCCCTAGCGCGACAAGACAGGTCGCGCTAGGGCCTCCTAGCGCGACACAACAGATCGCGCTAGGGACCCCTAGTGCGACAAGGCAGGTCGCGCTAGGACCCCATAGCGCGACAGGAACCGCCTCCTGTTCATCTTCTCCGATGAACGCGCCCCATCGGGGCAGCGCGACGAACAAGAACGCGCTACTGGAGTATAGCGCGTTCTCAGTCAGCGGCGGAAAACGGTAGAAACTCCAAAAAAAACCAACCACGCCCCCATGCCTCCACAAGAGAGGGGGAAAACAAAGGGGAAGACCCCTGGGGACCCCTAGCATGATCCTAGGCCATCAAAACACGAAATCATGCATCAAATCCATAGATCGGGCGAGCTCTCCCCAAATCATGGAAAAACCCCCAAAAGCTCAAACACGCCCCTCTCGGCCTCCCCGCGGCCTACAAATCACGGGAATGAACGGCAAGAGGCTAAGGAACGTCACCCTACCTCAATGGAGCGAATGCTCCGCCGAATCGTCCGCGAACGCAAGAAATCGCTTTGGAGAACCCTCGTTCCTCAAGCTTCCCACGAGCACCGCACGTCCCCACGATCGCCTCACCGCCGCCCACGTCGCCGCGCCGTCGCCCCGCCGCTGTCAGCAGCCGGAGAGGAGCTAGCCACGCTCGAACGGGAGGAAGAGAGGGACAGAGGGAGGTCACGGTTGGGGAAGGAAGGAGGAAGAAGAAGAAGAAGAAAGAGAAGGTGGAAAAGAAAAAGAAAAGAAATAGGGTTAAATAGAAAATCCGATTTTTCGTAAAAATACCGAAAAATAGAAAAATACATTTCCGGAATCCTCGGAACGCACCGATCACAACGGTACCACTCGTGCCCGGGTGAACAGCCCGGTTCGCCCGCAGCGAGCTTCCGAAGAAAAAGCCGAAACACACACCGGAAATCGAAAAACACACGCGAAAAAGCCGCGGAACGCCTCCGGGCCTCTGAAATGACTCCGGATCGTGCCGATCCGAACACGAAAGATGTCCGAAACGAAATTTCAGACACAACAGAGCCAGACGCTCCGAAAACCAGATCCGGGACCCACGAAGAAGGATCCGAAAGGTCCGGGATATTATAGCTTTCCTCCCTTAAGAAATTTCATCCTCGAAATTGAGAACAACCAAAGGGGAAAGAAGAGGAAGACTCACTCAAACAGGTACGGGAATTGCTGACGCATCTCGTCCTCACGTTCCCAAGAAGCCTCCCCACCAGAGTGCCGCTGCCACACCACCTTTACCAAGGGGATGACCTTGTTCCGCAGGCGCTGCTCTCGCCTCTCCACCCGGATCGGAAACTCTGGGAGAGAGTGATCGGGAGTCACCTCAGGCCAAACAGAATCCTCGAGCACGTGAGAGTCATCGGGCATATACTTCCGCAACATCGAGACGTGGAACACGTCATGCACCGACGCCAACTCAGAGGGTAACTGCAACCGGTAAGCAACCTCACCGATGCGTTCCACAATCGCGAAAGGACCAATATAGCGGGGACTCAGCTTCCCCCGCCGTCCAAAACACATCACCCCCTTCATCGGAGAAACTCTCAAGAACACGTGATCGCCCACGGCGAACTCGAGGGGCTGCCTCCTACGGTCAGCATAGCTCTTCTGCCGACTCTGGGCCGCCACCATGTTCTGACGAACCAGGTGCACAACATCCACACATTGCTGCACCAATTCCGGTCCCGTCAAAACACGCTCACCCACCTCAAACCAATCAAGTGGAGTTCGACAAGGACGCCCATACAATGCCTCATAAGGAGCCATGCCGATGCTCGAATGATAGCTGTTGTTATAGGTAAACTCCACCAACGGTAGGTGATGAATCCAACTCCCCTGCCACTCTAGGCAGCAGGATCTCAGCATGTCTTCCAAAGTCTGAATGGTCCTCTCATACTGACCATCTGACTGAGGATGATACACCGAGCTAAATGCCAACTCCGTGCCAAGAGCTCGCTGGAAACTCCACCAGAATCCAGAAGTGAAGCGCGGATCCTGATCCGACACGATCGAAATGGGAACCCCATGCAACGGCACGATCCGCTCCACATAAAGACGAGCCAACTTAGACACGCTCCAGCTGACCTTGACCGGTAACAACCGAGTCACCTTCGTCAGCCGATCCACCAGCAACCAAATACTGTCCTGCCCAGTCGGGGTCCTCGGCAACCCCACCACAAAATCCGTGGTCACATGGTCCCACTTCCAAGCAGGAACATCCAAGGGCTGGAGAGTACCGCCTGGTCGCTGATGCTCCGCCTTCACCTGCTGACAGATCAGGCACCTGGCCACAAATTCGGCAATATCTCTCTTCATGCCAGGCCACCAAAACTGCCTCCGCAAGTTCCGATACATCTTCGTCGCACCCTGGTGTACGATGTACCTGCTCCCATGAGCCTCGCGCAACACCGCACGACAAACCTGCTCCTCCGCTGAGACATACAGCCTGCCACGAAACCTCGCAGCACCGTCCTCGCAGAGCTCCACATCAGCCATCGCAAGAATCCGGGGCAACTCAGGGTCCGCATGCTGAGCCTCTGTCACCTGACGACGGATAGCAGGAGTGACAGTCAGACTCGCAAGCACCGCCAACCCTGGCTCCTGGGGAATCTTGAGCCTGAAAGATACTTCGGGCACTTGTTCCCAGAGCCTCCACTTCCTCAACATCAAGGTACTGATCGCAACCTTCCGACTCAAGGCATCGGCGACGGCATTCATCCTGCCCGGCTGATAAGACAGGGTGAAGTCATAGTCCTTCATGAACTCCATCCAACGTCTTTGTCTGAGGTTCAGGTCCTTCTGCGAGAACACGTACCTCAAACTCTGATGGTCAGTGAACACCTCGAACTTCTCGCCGTACAGATAGTGCCTCCAGATCTTCAGCGCGAAGATCACTGCCGCCAACTCAAGGTCATGGGTAGGGTAGTTCTTCTCGTGGGGCTTTAGCTGCCGATATGCATAAGCCACCACTCTACCATGCTGCATCAGAACAGCACCCAACCCAATGCCGGAAGCATTTGTACACACCACAAAACCTCCCGATCCAGAAGGCAAAACCAACACCGGAGCCGAGGTGAGCAATCTCTTCAGTTCGCTGAAGCTCTGCTCACACTTCTCGGACCAAACGAAAGGCACATCCTTCCGCGTGAGCCTCGTCATCGGGGTCGCAGTGTGAGAAAAATCCTGGATAAACCGGCGATAATAACTCGCAAGTCCCAAGAAACTCCGGATCTCCGTCACCGACCTCGGCCTCGGCCACTGCATTACTGCCTCGACCTTGGCGGGGTCCACGGAAATGCCATCACCAGAAATTACGTGCCCCAGAAAGTGCACCTCGCTGAGCCAAAACTCGCACTTGCTGAGCTTCGCATACAACTGGTGATCTCGCAACGTCTGCAGCACCACACCCAAATGGTACGCGTGCTCCTCGGCAGACCGCGAATAAACAAGGATGTCATCCACGAAAATGACCACGAACTGGTCCAAATACGGATGAAACACCCTCTGCATCAAGTCCATGAAGGCTGCTGGGGCATTGGTGAGCCCAAACGGCATCACCAAAAACTCATAATGCCCGTACCTCGTACTGAACGCAGTCTTCTCCACATCGAACTCGCGAATTCTCAGCTGATAGTAACCTGACCGCAAATCAATCCGCGAGAACACTCGCGCAGACTGCAGCTGGTCGAACAAATCATCAATCCGTGACAACGGATACTTATTCTTAATGGTCACTTCATTCAGCTGCCGATAGTCAATGCACAAGCGCAGACTACCGTCCTTCTTCTTCACAAACAACACAGGCGCACCCCAAGGGGAAAAGCTAGGACGAACATACCCCTTGGCCAGCAATTCCTGCAACTGTGCCCTCAACTCCCTCAACTCAGCGGGGACCATACGGTAGGGAGCCTTCGCCAAAGGTCCCGTACCAGGCACAACCTCGATCACAAAATCGATCTCCCGCTGGGGAGGTAATCCAGGCAACTCCTCGGGAAAAACGTCGGGGAACTCGCACACCACCGCAATGTCCTCGACATCCGGCTCCATCCGGTCAGACACAACCATTGACGCGAGAAAACCCTGACAACCTGAATCAAGCAATCGACGGGCTCGAATAGCAGAGATACGGAATCGGGAAGAGGTGGAACGGATACCTTGAAAATAGAAGGTCCGCTTGCTCGGATGCTGGAAGTAGACCCTCTTCATCCCACAATCCACCACCGCTCAATGAGTCTCGAGCCAATCCATGCCTATAATCACATCGTAATCCCGAAGCTGCAACGCATAAAACCTGCCTGGCATACTCCGCCCATCGATCCACACCGGAACCTGGTCGAAGCAATACGGAGTGATCATAAAGTCACCCGAAGGCAACTCCACTGTCAAATCACAGGACAACTGGGTCACCGGCTCCTCGATGCTCGACGCAAAATCCTCCGAAATAAACGAATGAGACGCGCCAGAATCAAATAAAACCCGAGCCGCACAACCCAAAATCTGAACGGTACCTTCCACGAGCTGCGACGCCACTGCCTCTGCCCTGGTCATGTGCGTGATCTGGCCTCGAGCCCTCTGCCTGCCTCCCACGCTAGCTGACCTGGGTAGCGGCGGATACTGTCCCTGCTGCTGCTGCTGGGGAACCTGCTGCTGCGGCGGCCTTTGAGGACAGTCACGCGCCATATGCCCTGGCTGGTCACACCAAAAACAGATGATCGGAGCCGTGCACTGCCTGCCTGGGTGGGTCCCACCACACCGTGGACAAGGTCCTCGCGATCCACCCACTGATCCCTGACGCTGCAACGGAATCGGCTGCTGTACACTGCCCGATGAAGCCTGCCCCTGATCCTTGTGCTTCTTCCGGAAACTCTTCTTCAAGAACTTCTTGACCTTCGAGCCGAAGGACGCAGATCCTGTCACCGAAGCTGCAGATGCCGGTACTCCTGAACCACCCGACGCATGCTGGAAGGAACCCTGCTACTGGGTAGCCGACTGATGGCCGCGACCTGACACAGACTGCCCCTGGCTGATCGGTCCTCGAGTCCTCTGCATATCCATCTCCAAGGAAATCGCAACACGAGACGCCGTCTCTAGATCAGTGGCCCCGTTTGCGATCAGATGGTGCCTCAGCTCTAGCCTCAAGCCCTGCACAAACTGCGTGGTCCTCACCCTCTCATGCTCCATGATGTGAGGTGCGTACCGACCCAGCTCGACAAATCGGGCCCTGTACTGCAACACGGACATGTCACCCTGCACCATCTCCAGAAACTCCCGCATCCGCTGCGTGGCAACAACATCTGGACAGTACGTACGCTCGAAAGCACTAACGAAGTCATCCCACTCGATCTGCTCAAGTGGACGAAGCTGAAAAGACGTCTTCCACTCGGAAGACCACCACCTCCGAGCCGTACCCTGCAACTGGTTGTAGGCCAACACAACTCTGTCCTCGGCAGTACTCCTCGCCGAACTGAACACCCGCTCCATCTCATCAAGCCAATCACGAGCCGCATCAGGGTCTGTCTGGCCGCTAAAGTAAGGTGGATGGAACTGCATGAAGTCCCTCACTGCTCGGCCTGGCCCACCCCTGACTGACGAGCCCTCACCAGGCTCTCCTCCGAACTGCTGAGACATGAGATGGTACATGCCACGGAAGAAATCCTCGGCCCCCGGAACTCTCGCAGCATCCGTGGCCTCGGTTGCCCCTAGTGGCGCTCTGCTATGCTCCTCCTGGTCCCTCTGGACCCCCTGCTGGATCTCCTGACCTCCAGCCGACTGCCCCTGCTGAGAGCGAGAGCTCCTCCTCGGCGCCATACTCGCTCCTGAAGCAAAAGATAGAAAACACGAAAACGGCAAGGTCAAGAAAAACACACGATGCCCAATGCCAGCGTCATCTGTACATCATCGCTGTGGACTAGTGGACCACTACAATTACCTATGACTCTCATGTAATTCCACAACCACGCTCTGATACCAGCTATAACGACCCGAGAATCTGATTACCGGGAAGGCCCGATAACCCGAGACTCGTACCGCCACCCACGAGCCCGAAGACTCGGAAGGGTTAAAAGGATGGTGTGGAAACTACACAAGCATCACAGATAATTGCAGAAATTAAACAGTTATAATACTAAGCAGGAAATAAACTAACAATTTACATGGTCCACAATAGAAATTAACAATAATAACAATAGTCCACGACTAGTAGAGTGACAAGGAAGAAAAGTACAGCTACTCGGGGCATTCCCCGGCTCTGACCTCTGGCACTACCTCTGGGCACCCGCACCACGCTGCACCCCCGACGCGCTCCCCGAAGGTGGCGCCTCACCTGAAACACGGTGAAAACACACAGGGAATGAGTCTCGGAACAAGACTCAGTAGGGATCACTCGAACCCTACCTCGTAAAACGAGAGACTACTACACTAGCGGTAGGAGAGTACCTCGGAAAGGAAAGCCCTGTACTCTACAAGACAAGACCCTACGGCACGCAAATCGACACACGTGCCACGGTAAAAAGACCGAAGCTCAACGGCCAAACCGACAAAACCCGAAGGTCGGAAACACACGACTGATAGTCTGACACTCCGTACTCGACAGGAGTACCACCCACTAGAAGCACAGCCGGTAGCGTCCCCTGACGTCTTACACCGCACCGCAGGTGAACCGCCTGACGTGGTAGGTCCTACCCGAGGCCCAGACACCGTACAAGTAACCACAAACAAGTAACTAGCTGGGGTCACGCCTGTCGACGTGGGTCCAACTGCCCCCAACCACGTGTGCACACACAGACCACGCGTCACTAGGTCTGGTCCTCTGATCGGTTTTCCCCCGTAGCCGGACTCTGGCTATCGACGAGGGGCCTACGGTAACCGGTCCACAAACCGTCTCGAAAGGTGGGTGCCCGTACACCACTCCCAGGTGAGACCAGCACCTCGTACTGGTGGGCTACGACTAGTGGAGGGTCACTGAAGGAGTAGACTCTCAAGTCAACGGAAAATGACGTCCGAGTCCGACAACGTGTGGGAATCACCCCACGCACTAGCTCCGTCAAACGGGGGCCACGGTCGGAGAAAAACGGACGCACCGCCCACGGCCAAACTCATGACCAAGGCAAACGGAACCTCCGGACACCAAAGACACGGTCACGGAACTCCACGGGGTGTCCAGGACACACACACGGCCCAAGAGGAACACCCGACAACAGGACAGAACGCGCTAGGACTCCCTAGCGCGACAGGGAAGATCGCGCTAGGGCCTCCTAGCGCGACAGGGAACATCGCGCTAGGATCCCCTAGCGCGACAAGACAGGTCGCGCTAGGGCCTCCTAGCGCGACACAACAGATCGCGCTAGGGACCCCTAGTGCGACAAGGCAGGTCGCGCTAGGACCCCATAGCGCGACAGGAACCGCCTCCTGTTCATCTTCTCCGATGAACGCGCCCCATCGGGGCAGCGCGACGAACAAGAACGCGCTACTGGAGTATAGCGCGTTCTCAGTCAGCGGCGGAAAACGGTAGAAACTCCAAAAAAAACCAACCACGCCCCCATGCCTCCACAGGAGAGGGGGAAAACAAAGGGGAAGACCCCTGGGGACCCCTAGCATGATCCTAGGCCATCAAAACACGAAATCATGCATCAAATCCATAGATCGGGCGAGCTCTCCCCAAATCATGGAAAAACCCCCAAAAGCTCAAACACGCCCCTCTCGGCCTCCCCGCGGCCTACAAATCACGGGAATGAACGGCAAGAGGCTAAGGAACGTCACCCTACCTCAATGGAGCGAATGCTCCGCCGAATCGTCCGCGAACGCAAGAAATCGCTTTGGAGAACCCTCGTTCCTCAAGCTTCCCACGAGCACCGCACGTCCCCACGATCGCCTCACCGCCTCCCACGTCGCCGCGCCGTCGCCCCGCCGCTGTCAGCAGCCGGAGAGGAGCTAGCCGCGCTCGAACGGGAGGAAGAGAGGGAGAGAGGGAGGTCATGGTTGGGGAAGGAAGGAGGAAGAAGAAGAAGAAGAAAGAGAAGGTGGAAAAGAAAAAGAAAAGAAATAGGGTTAAATAGAAAATCTGATTTTTCGGAAAAATACCGAAAAATAGAAAAATACATTTCCGGAATCCTCGGAACGCACCGATCGCAACGGTACCACTCGTGCCCGGGTGAACCGCCCGGTTCGCCCGCAGCGAGTTTCCGAAGAAAAAGCCGAAACACACACCGGAAATCGGAAAACACACGCGGAAAAGCCGCGGAACGCCTCCGGGCCTCCGAAATGACTCCGGATCGCGCCGATCCAAACACGAAAGATGTCCGAAACGAAATTTCGGACACAACAGAGCCAGACGCTCCGAAAACCAGATCCGGGACCCACGAAGAAGGATCCGAAAGGTCTGGGATATTACACTTTCCATGTTCGCGTTTAGTGACCTCCCACTGGTCGTAGTCTTCTTACGGCACGCGTGTGCTGACCCACATGGGAGTGGTGGAGCGGCTGACCCGAGAGAGACGGTTGTTAGGCTGGTTACCGTAGGGCCCCCACGCGAAGCCGAGTCCGGGCTTCGGGGGAAGAACCAGTTAGAGGACATGCCTAGGGCGTATGGTCTGAGTGTGCACACGGGGCTGAGGGCTTCGGGCCCGTGCTGACGAGCGCGACCTTAGCTAGTCCTTGTTTTGTGTTCTTGGTTACTGTACGGTGTCCTTGTCTCCGCCTGTGGCGTGGTAGCGAGACACTTGAGGCTGTGGACTAAGTCGTCAGTGGACGCATCCGGCCTTGCTTCTGGTGGGTAGGTACTCCTGTCACGTGATGTCAGTTTCTCGTGAGTCGAGTTCCGCTTCCCGTCTGCGAGACGTGATTTTACGTGGAGTTTCGGGTGCTTTCCCGATGTCGAGGTCTAGGGGTTTCGGTGAGCGTCACCGAGGGCTTTCCCCTATACAGTGGTGAGTTCCCGACAGCGTGGTTGTTTTCCTAGTTGGGTGACTATGGTGGTCCGTGGTTTAGTGGTCCCCCGATAGTGAGATCGAGGTGCGTGTTTTCGTGTACAGTAGGAGTAGCTGTAACGCCGAGTTTCTACCGGCCACTGGTTTGCTATTCCTGCTGTTACTGTTGTTCTTGCTGTTACTGTTTTCCGTGCCGCCGTTGTTCTCAGTTGGGGTTCCGCGGGATCCCTGCTGGACCAGTGACAGGAGGCTCACCCCTGCTTTTCAGGTGCGGCGGTTCTTCCTCGTGGTGCGAGGGTGCTGTGTGGAGGTTCTTAGTTGCCATCTCGCCGGGCCAAGTGTTCACTTGGCATGTGGTACATTTTACTGCTTTAGACTGTACTTTCTATTGGACTGGACTCTGTTGTAGTTAGATTCAAGGTTTGCCGACCCGGTGCGGGTCGCCCCGACCCGCACGACCCGACCCGACCTAGGTCGAGATCGGGTCGACCGGGCCGTGGGTCGCCACCGGGTCGTCCCCATTAATTAAATAATATAATATATATGAAGTATATTTTTCTATTTTATTCTATTATTATAAATATATATTATATATATAAAGTGTTTTTTATTTAAATATGGACTGGGACGGACCGGGTCGGACCGAGACGGGAGCGACCCGACCCGACCCAGGCCGAGACCGGGTCGACCGGGCCGGCAAACCTTGGTTAGATTATTTATTTCTGTTAATTGTTAAACTGTCCTGCTTTATTTTCTATTTCTGTGTACCTCCACACTCCTTTTTAGCCCTTCCGAGTCCCGGTTCGTGGGCGACGGGTCAGGATTCGAATGGTATCGGGTTCCTTTCCTGGTATCCATATCTTGAGTCGCCACACTCGTGATTCGAGATAACTAATCTCGACCTCTAAAATTTTAAAAAACAATTCTCAATTGTAGAGTTTGCAAAAAAATATATAAATTATATATTCATAATCGGGACATCTCATCGTGTGTCAAGTAAGTCACTCTCTTTCCCAACAAATGGCATTCTTATTAATGAATGCTCGCGAGGGTCACATGGACTCGTGCCTCCATGGGCATGATCCTCCCATATGCGAAGTGCAGATGCGGGTGGTGCATGTAAGAATCTTGCTAACACATGGTATGACGTGCGTGAACTTCCCTTGACAAATTATCATGGAAGGATGAAATTGTCCGATTTATAACTTACACGAGACAGACTAAAGTCTCTCTATTTATTTATTCTACGTAGCATGTGTTATTTTATATTTTTTTACAAATAGATTGGCATTAAATATAATTTTATAAAAAGTACTCTTAAAAATATATTAACATATGTATCGCTACGTAAAATTACATTATGTAAATATATTATTTTTGTTTGCATGCATATCATTTTTTACTAAACATAAGGTTTGGGCCCTGGCCTGTCAAGGAGTCACGATGCCGAGCTAATCTTGGGAGGAGAGGAAGGCTTCCCTCCGTTCTTGTTGGGGCCTCAATCCAGCCCTAGAACTGCTCGGGATAATCGACATACTTTTTTTGAGACATGAGAGGGCCGACCGATCCGATACCGAACTAAAGCGGATCACGCCCAGATCAAATGAGGTCTTAAGATAAATGCATCCTGAATGGACTGTCACTTGTCGAGTCAGGTAGACCTCGATGGGCCATTTGAGACGTATGAATAGTGTATCATGAATTTCTCCGTCTCCACTTTTTAATATGAAAGTCGTGAAGTGTAACACATGCCCACTTTATCCTATTAACATACACTAAGAATCCTATCAACATACACTAAGGAAATCGCTAGTAATTATAAACTACGATTCCTGTAATTGTATATTTGTGTGAGATATGGTTAGGATGTTACAAGAAGTGTCTCTTTTTTTCCTGTTAACTCCGCGGTTGGTAGGTGATCCCTACCGACCGCATAGAGGGGTGTTTCCATAATTTTCTTCGATCGACGCGCAGACCGTGCGCGGCTCGCACGTCCGGCTCCGTCCGACCCTCGTGCCACGTGGGGAGATCGCAACGTCCGATGTGGCACCGGGTGACGTGGATATAGTGCGACAGCAGCACAGAAAAGGGTAGAGACAGAAAGCTAGGGAGAGCGGGGGAGAGAAAAAAGAAGACCAAGAGGAGAGAGAGAGAGAGAGCGCCATTGCGAAGCACTCTGACAGGGGAGGAGAGAGAAAGAGAGGAGGGAAGAGAGAGAGAGAGAGAGTGTTAGCCTTACGCGCTCCGTTCTAACAGAAATCGCGTCTCGCCTCCACGCAGGGCGCTCCGTCTTCCCCAGCCAGCTCTCCCTTTCCCCCTTCTCCCCTCCTCTTCTCTTTCTTTTCTTTCTACCCGGAGTCTCACAACGGCCAAAAAACAAATAGATACGGGGCAAGAGCTTGGTACGCAAATTGCACCAGGGGAAGAAGAAATCTGGGGGACGGAAAGCGTGGGCGGCCGTCGGGGCGACCCCGATTCACCTCCCCGATCGAGTGCAGCTGAAACCGATCGGGGTTTGATCGGTTCCCGGACTGCTTCGGCCGCCTATCCGGATCGTGGGATCTCTCCGGGGAGGGACGGATCTAGGGGTTTGGTTGTGATGACGAGGAGGGTGGTCGGATGAGATCGGCGACCGCAGATCGGACCACATGTTTCATTCTTCTCGGAAAACGATGAAATGGTCGTCTCTGCTTAAGGATATCAAAGAGAAGGTCGGCCTCTCCACATCGTCGCCGTCGCCGTCGCCTCTGTCCCCCGCTGGTGCCGTCGTCGCGGCTGCCGCCGCCGCCGCTGCAGGAGCCGATTCCGCGTCGCCGGGGAGGAATGGGTCCGTGGTGGAGGCGCAATCCCACACCAGGTTCTCTCTCTATCTCTCTCTTACGTTTGTGTGTATGCGCGCGTGTTTTTGTCTGTAATGTTGGCGTATCCTCGTTCTGGTACATTTCAACACGCATTCAAGTTGTGTGGATTTATTTGTAGCCTTTCTTCTTGAGAGGTTTTGGTCCATCCCGGAATCAGTGAGCGTTCCATCTGGTTCCTCTTTCAACGCATCAAGTAATGCTTTCAACGCATCAAGTAATGGTGTAAATTCTAATGACGAAGGATGCTACGATTTTACCATACAAAGAATACTAATTATATGTATCAATTATGTGTTAAAAGCTGAAACTTTTGAACCACGGTATGGTTACATTTATTTAACTTTTTCGAAGAAATTTACTTGTAGCAGTAATAAATTACTGGTGGCGAATTATCCATTTTGTCAATCATATCAGCTAACCCACACTGTTTTTCATTGCTTACTTCTGTACTTCAAACTACTTTTGCCGGCAGCTGACTTCACTATAGGATATGCCCAAACTTTAATTTTTAATATTCTATTTTGTGCTTTGTGATTAATTTCTAGTGTCAACGAAGTGGTCTTATAACTCAACAACAACTCATTTGGGATATCTGCGTACTTGAACAACTTGTTTTACCATGATTCTGAAAGGAAAATACAACTCTGAACTGCATATCTAGTTAAGGTGCCAGATAAATTAGAAGTGGTGATGAAATGCTGATTATACAATAGGCATGCAGTTAGTTATTCCTTATGCTGCTGCCGTAGCAATTGTGGTTCTGTACAACTTAAATTTTAACAGTACTTTATTGAAATGGCAGTGGAGACATCAAATTTATGGAAGCATCTCCATGCCTAAATGAAGCAGAAATGAAAGAAAAATAACAACATACCTATCCCTTTTACATTTTTTTAAAAACAAGGTGTTGCCTACTCAAGAGGGGGAGGGAAGGGGACCGGGGTGCTTATGAAAGCGTGCATGGAGATGCTCATCCAGGAGTCTTTGTATGTTTTGCTAGGTAGTTTGGCTCCTTGGTTGCCTTCAGAAAAAAAACATGCTCTTTTCTACTTTAATGACTTCTCTATAACTGTTATAGTAAGCAATGTTTCCATTGCACACAATTCTTCTTGTAAAGGGTCTGTGGAGAAAAAGGAGTTAGGAACGTGTTAGTACTGTATGAGACTGGAGGTGATGACGTAAGCCACTCTCTTGGGATGTTTGCCCTGATAATTATCTACTCTGCATTTTAGTTTATCTGACCAACTTTCCTACTTTCATATCAAATATTATACTATCCGACAGCCAACTAACCAACACAAGAAAAGCTGGGGAGATACTTTTTGTAGAGTGGATAGGTGTAATTATCATATTTTACTTCTGCTTTAAAAGTAGGGAGTTTTGTGTATTTTCTTTTGTGTAGGGGGGTCTTTTGGGTCCACTCCCCTCATACTCGCACATCTTTCACTTTCATATATGATGTGGTATACCATCCACTAAAAAGGAAACACATGAAAGATTATTTTTTATTAAGATCAGCAGAGCAGCAAGGCAGAGGCATGGTCTCGCTCAGCTCGGCTGTTTTGATAACTATGGTCTACTGAGTGTGTTTATTTTAAAGCTCAAAGCTAGAGGGATCACAGACATGTCCATACTCGGTAAAGATGAGCTAAATTATAAAGTTCTGGTTAAATTATTGTTATTGGCATTATATTGCATGAAAAACAGTTGATGATTGATGCACTGAGATGTATTTCTCACCATGTTGGAAAACCAGGAAAGGATATCCATAAATTATGTAAGATGTTCAAGTTTTATGGAAGGGCATTCTCAGAAATGCCCCTTTCACCACGTCTGGTGTTTATATGGAAGTTTGAAACAAAATGTGCAACAGTTGCTCTGTAAGTCAATGGTCAGATGGATATATATTTTTTCTAAATTGTAAAAGACAGTGATGGTCAGATGGACAGGTTCCTTTTATTTTTTCCCCCTTCCAAGGAATGGATTTCTGCCCTTTGTGTTTTTACATTGAGGGGTTTTATTCATTTTGTTTTCTTTCTTCTTTTGTTTTCTTTCGTGCTTTCTGGTTTATTGTGTGCCTAGCGTGGCAGAAATTCTGGGGAGAAGGGAGCTATTTCCCCATTTGACTGGTTTATATGTGTGTTTAGCTTTCTCCAATGCAAACTTTTGCTTCTTTAATGTGAGGGGGGCTGATGCCGGGGGCTATTTCCAAGAAGATAATTAAGCAACACTTAATCCTCTTGTTCTAGAAGTGTCTTTAATTTAGTGTCTTTTACTATTCACCATGCATACTTATGAGGGAGGAGTTCAGAGGGGTCGTATAACTGTAATCTAAGAGTATTTTTTTCCCAAGTGGTGCTTAGTTAATAGTATGATAATGGGGTGACCTTTGGGATGATGTGTGGTCATTAAGAGGAAGTTTTTGTACTCCAATATAAGCCCCCTTTGTGCGTTACGAATTTGGCAATGAGAATTTGAGTTTATTTCCCTATTGTTAGTTCTGAGAGTTATCTCTTCTATTTGGTGCTAGAGAGTGCTCTACCCTTGTCACTTTTTCAACTCTGGTTAAGCCTACTCTTGGCAGTCCTGTTATTAGTTGATATCAGAGACTAGGTTTTGTTGTGTAGCTTGGCGATCTCACAGACTTCATGGCCGACCAACGGCGTCATGGATGAAGGGCATCACAGGTGCGTGAGCACGACATCCGTGACATAGAGCTTGGCGATTTAAGGAGTAAAGTCTAACAACTCCAAGAACGTCTTGCTCACTATGAATCTTCGTTCCATGAGAGTTCATCTCATGAATCGGAGGAGCACGAGAATGACAATCCTTTTCACTCGGCTGCTCATAGGGAGTCGGATGAGGATTTGTCATCAAGGCAAGAGCATAGAAGGAACTTTCCTCGACCCAAACGGGATTTTGATATGAAAGTAGACATCCCCGACTTTGAAGGCCGAATGCGACCAGATGAATTCATTGAGTAGCTTAACACCGTTGAGCAAGTCTTTGAATACAAGGAGGTTTCTGAACATCGAAAGGTGAAGACTGCAGCCAAGGTTTTCTGTCTCAGAATGGTGGAAGAGAAGATATCTCGGAGAGATCTCGGGAGATCGGGTTTGGTGATTTTGGATTTTTTTTCATATTTATAACCTATTTCTAAGAAAATGCTATTTTTTTCTACTAATCACTCAATTTCACAAACATATTTTTTTGATGGACAACTTAATTTTACAAAATAAAGAGTAATGATAACAATAACAAATCCATTCACATGCACCTATGTCTATATACATCAAAAGTTACACAAAAAAGAGATACACAAAATGGTACATGAAACACAAATTGAGGAATACAACAAAAATTATAAAAATGGTACATGTATCTTTGTCTCCCTCTCTCTCGGATAGAGAGAGAGAGGGACTGGGGAGAGAGAGCTCAAGGGGCCTGAGATAGAGAAAGACAGGGGGAGAGGGAGGAGGAAACGAGGGGTGGGGTGGGGGAGTTCTCGGTCTTGGGGGGCTTTGTTTCTCGCGACCTTTTGAGAGACAAAGATCTCGGAGAGATCTCGGACATCTCGTAAGAGATGGCAAACCATGATTGCAGCCATCAAGTTAAAGAAACATTTTTCAATCTGGTGGGAACAACTTAAGGCTCGACGAGCACGAGAAGGCAAGCCAAAGATCGAATCTTGGGAAAAAATGAAAAGGGAGATGAAATGTAAGTTTCTTCCCGAAAATTACCTCGAAGATTATTTTCTCAAGGTACATCATTGCAAGCAAGGTGTTCGCTTCGTGGAGGAGTACACTAAAGAGTTTGATCAACTTATGGTTCGTTGTGGAGTGGCGGAATTGGAGGAACAAACTATTACTTGATTCTTTGGTGGCCTTCGTAAAGAGATTAGTGATGTTGTCCAACTCCAGTCTTATTGGCCTTATCACGATGTCTTTGAACTAGTTGTCCGTGTGGAGCTGAAGTCAACAAATCGGGCTTTTGAATATGGGCAATCTTCTAATCGGGGGAGTGGAGCCCAAGGTAAACCTTCTCTTCCTCCCTCGAAGGATCCTCCTATTGCAAGAAGGCCAACTCCTTAATATTCCAACCGCCGTAGCTCTTCGTGGGTTACTTGCTATAAGTGTTCGAGAATCGGCCACATTGTCTCCGAGTGCCCAAACTGCAAGATTGTGTCTCTTGTGGAAGAAGCACCTTTAAAGTATTATGAACCTAGGCCTTTACCACAAGAAGATGAAGATGAAGAAGGAATTACCTACGGCGATCATGGAGAGGCCCTTGTGATTCGTCGAGTCATGAATGCTACTCGACCACTTGATGACAATGCTTGACTATGTGGAGCCAACTCCAGTCTTATTGGCCTTATCACGATGTCTTTGAACTAGTTGTCCGTGTGGAGCTGAAGTCAACAAATCGGGCTTTTGAATATGGGCAATCTTCTAATCGGGGGAGTGGAGCCCAAGGTAAACCTTCTCTTCCTCCCTCGAAGGATCCTCCTATTGCAAGAAGGCCAACTCCTTAATATTCCAACCGCTGTAGCTCTTCGTGGGTTACTTGCTATAAGTGTTCGAGAATCGGCCACATTGCCTCCGAGTGCCCAAACTGCAAGATTGTGTCTCTTGTGGAAGAAGCACCTTTAAAGTATTATGAACCTAGGCCTTTACCACAAGAAGATGAAGATGAAGAAGGAATTACCTACGGCGATCATGGAGAGGCCCTTGTGATTCGTCGAGTCATGAATGCTACTCGACCACTTGATGACAATGCTTGACTATGTAAACAACATTTTTCACACCAAATGCACAACCTATGGCAAGATATGCAATGCCATCATTGATGGTGGAAGCTGCGAAAATTTTGTCTCAACGATGATGGTGGAAAAGTCAGCACTTCTTACGGTACCTCATCCTCAACCTTACTCTTTATCTTGGTTCCGAAAAGAAAGCGAGGTAAATGTTTCTAAACAATGTCTTGTTCAATTCTCTATTGGAAAGCATTATAAAGATGAGATATGGTGTGATGTAATTCCCATGGATGCTTGTCATCTCCTTTTAGGGAGACCATGGCAATATGATAGGAGGACCATCCATGACGGCTTCCGTAACACTTAACTCTTTTGTGAAAGATGGTGTGAAGGTGATTTTAGGTCTTCCAAGATGTTGAATATTCTCAAGCCCGACTTGGGAGAGAACAAAAGTCTCCCTGCGGTGGTGGTGCTCGTTTAATCGTGAAGGAGGCCAATGAAGGTGACAACATTTCCCCACAATTACAATCTCTTCTCCATGAATATCAAGATGTCATGTTAAAGGAGATACCACCTTGGCTACCACCTATGCGGGAGATCCAACATTGTATAGACCTCATTTTTAGGGTCCACTCTTCCAAACAAGCCTGCGTACCAAATGAGTTCCAAGGAACATGAAGAGCTCCAACGCCAGGTGAATGAATTCATCTCCAAAGGAATAACAAGAGAAAGCATGAGTCCTTGTGCTGTACCTGCCCTCCTTGTGCTTAGAAAAGATGCTTCTTCGCGTATGTGTGTGGATAGTAGAGCGGTAACCAAGATCACTATCAAATACTGCTTTTCTATTCCATGGCTCAATGATATGCTGGATCAATTGGCAGGCTCTCAAGTGTTCTACAAGTTAGATTTGAGGAGCGGATACCATCAAATCCGTATCTGACCTGGAGATGAATGGAAGACAACATTTAAGACACATGAAGGCATGTATGAGTGGCTTGTAATGCCATTCTGGCTATCTAATGCTCCTGGCACCTTCATGCCCCTCATGAATCAAGTCTTCAAAGCCTTTATAGGCAAATTTGTGGTGGTTTATTTTGATAATATCCTTGTTTACAGTCGAGACCAAGAAGAACATCTCCATCATCTTCAACAAATTTTTGATATTCTTAAGGAGAAACTCTATCTCAACCTTGAGAAGTGCATCTTTATGACAAATAGCTTGGTCTTCTTGGGTTATGTTGTCTCGCACGAAAAGATCAAGGTAGACTCGAAGAAAGTTGAAGAAATTTCCACATGCTTGGCCCCTCAAAATATTCATGAAGTCAGAAGTTTTCATGGCCTTATAATCTTCTATCAATGTTTCATTTGAAACTTCAGCTCTACTGTTGCACCTATCATTAATTCTTTTAAAAAAGGAGTCTTTAGGTGGCTTGAGGAGGCATAAGCAAGTTTTGAACTAATCAAGAAGAAGATGACTGAGGCTCCTATTCTTGCCTACCCCAAGTTTGAGGAGGTGTTTGAAGTTGATTATGATGCTTCCAATGTTGGGGTTGGAGCTGTCCTAACCCAAGAGGGGCATCCCATCTCTTGCTATGGCGAGAAGTTGGGAGATGGGAGGAAGTGATATTCAACTTATGACAAATTATTCTATGCTATTGTGCAAGCACTCCGTCATTGGAGGCATTTTCTCATATAGAAGGAGTTCATTCTCTGCTCCGATCATGAAGCTTTGAAATACATCAATGGGCATTATAAGCTCAATGCTAGACATGCCAAGTGGGTGGAGTACCTCCAATCTTTCACATTCTCCATTTGACACAAGGTTGGACATCTCAACCAAGTGGCAGATACTTTGAGTAAGAGGCACACTGTACTTGCTACCGTCCAACTCAAGATAATTTGTTTCGATTTTATCGAAGATCTTTACTCAAGTGATGTTTATTTTGGTGATATTTGGGCCGGATGTCAAGATGCTCCCTATGAGAATTACATAATCCATGATGGTTTTCTATTTTGGGATAATCTTCTTTGCATTCTGGAATGCTCTCTTCGTGAAGCTATCATTGAAGAAGTAGATGATGATGGTTTGGGAGGTTATTTTGGGCGAGACAAGTCCCTTTCTCGCATTCAAGAAGTTATTTTTGGTCTAAGATGACTAAAGATGTGGAGAAGCACGTTAAGCATTGTCGGATTTGTCATTTTGAGAAGAGTAATGCTCCAAGCACCGGTTTATATTCTCCACTTCTTATACCCAATTCTTCATGGGAAGAACTGAGTATAGTCTTTGTTTTGGGCCTTCCTCATACTCAACGTGGGAAAGACTCAATTATGGTGGTGGTAGATCGCTTCTCCAAGATGGCTCATTTTGTGGCATGTGAGAAAACTTATGATGTTTCTAAGGTGGCGGATCTATATTTCAAGGAGATTGTTCGACTTCATGGTATACCTAGAACTTTTATTTTGGATCGAGACCCAAAGTTTGTGGGACATTTCTGGAGGACACTATGGAACAAGATGGATATGAAGCTAAATTTCAGCTCTTCTTATCATTCTTAAACTGATGGCCAGACTGAAGTTTTTAATAGAAGCTTGGAAATTTGCTGTGGAGTTTTGTTGGCTCCAACTTAAAACATTGGGACTTAGTGCTGCCCCAAGTTGAATTTGCATACAATTGGTCTATAAATCAGACCACCGAGCTAGTCCAATTGAGATAGTATATGGAGTAAATCCCCTTGGGCCATTAGATTTGGCACCACTAACTACAAAGAATATATTTTTTTGAAAGTGGGTAGTACCACTATATGTATTAAAAGAAATGTATACAAGTGTTCCAAAAACTCTCCCAAAAAGAGACCCTGTACAAAAAACCATACTGAGATGGTGTGGGGTGGTCTATCCCCCCAACAAAGTTAAAATAGATGAGTTGAGGGCATTCACATTACAAAGCACCTCTGCCCACTCCTTCACTCTATTGCAAATGAAAGAAATAAGAAAGTCCTCCTCTCTAGCCTCCCTTTTGAAGATCCTGTTGTTCCTTTCACCCTAAAGGGATCATAGAGTCGCATGTAGGATGAGCCACCAAATCACACGATCACTTTTGACTAAACTCCTACCCCAGGTCTTGATGAAGAGCTACACATCAGTGTGGCGGTCAAGTAGACACCGGGCTCTCGAAGACACACCCTCCCACATTGCTAGGGAGTAAATACAACCTACAAACAAGTGGTCCCAAGACTCATTGTCTAGGCTACACAAACAACAGGTCGACTGAATGCCCGATAGGAAGCGTTGGAGCCTGTCTCTGGTGGGAAGCCTTCCATAGGAAATCCTCCCGATCAGAAGCTTTACCTTCAACGGGCTCCTCGATCTCCAAATGTGAGGAGCAACTCCGTGCCACACCCCGGCCCCCATTAGAGATGATGGAGTAGGCAGACCGAACAGAGAAGGTCCTCTCCTCACTCCACCTCCAAGTCCACACGTCCTCCTGGAGACGGCGTGGGGCGAAGTCGAGGGGGAAGAGAAGGAGCAACTGGAATTGTTCCAGCTCAGCACTCGTAAGGGCCCTCCTGAAAGTCGGCGCCCAGGTGCCCCCAGAAAGGTGGGGATCAAAAACCCGGACAATTGGCCCTAGAGGGTCAGCCGAGATGGCGAACATATTAGAAAAGACTCCTCCAACGTGAAGTCGCCACACCATCTGTCCTTCCAGAAAAGGCACTGATTCCTCTTCCCTAAATGGACTCCGATCTCAGAAGCGATGAAGTCCCTGCAAGAGAAGATGCCGCACCGAGTAGGAGACATATGGGCTGGACTAGGGAAATTTAGGTCCCAAACTCTCCCCTTGCTGCAGTATCTCTGCTTGATAAGCTGTGCCCAAAGCCCATCATCCCCTGCACCTAGCCTCCAAATCCACTTACTCAAGAGAGCCAAATTGAAATCGCCCACACGTTTGATCCCAATACCCCCTTGATTCTTAGGAGCAGCCACCCTCTGGCACCTAATGTCGTGTCAACCCTTACGCCTCCCCCCACTCCCATGCCAAAAAAACTTATCCTGAATAGCTTCATTTTTCTTTAATATAGTCTTCGGAATGCGGAATATAGAGAGATAGTATATAGGTAAGCTGTCCAACATTGATTTGCAAAGGACTAATCTACCCTCATAAGAAAGCAGCCTCGTCTTCCAGCCAGCCAATTTAGCCTCATGCCTCTGGATAATAGGGAGTTAATCCGCACGCCAAAGAGTCCCTAGGGTGAGGGGAAGACCCAAGGAAGAGATAGGGAAAGTCCCTATCTGGCAGCCCAAGATCCGGGCAGCCCTGTGAAGTGGCATGGTCTCCATGTTAACCTCCACCACTAGACTCTTGTTAAAGTTAACTTTCAACCCAATAGTCACTTCGAACAGCTCCAGCAAAATCGTCACCAGATACATTTGCCTCTCATCCTCTGCCAGGAAAAGGATAGTATCGTCAACATACTACAAGTGGGTGACTGAAAGCTCGCCTCTCCCCACTTGGAAATCCCTGATAAGACCTACAACCTCAACTCTCTGCCATACCATGCTAAGAACATTTGCCACCGGCACAAAAAGTAGAAGAGACATAAGGTCTCTCTGCTTGAGCCCCCTGTCACGGTTGAAGAATAAGGTAGGCTTCCCATTGATAAGAACCGCAGAAGAAGCAGAAGGGATGCAAGACCTGATCCAGCCAATCCAAGGATCCTCAAAACCCATTTTCTCTGGCACATCAAACAGACAAGACCAGTTGACCCTATCATAGGCCTTTTCGAAGTCCAGCTTCAGGACCACCTATGTCTTTCTCTGCGACCTCATTGCAAAAAGGGACTCATGAGCCACCAAAAATTATCTTGTATATGATGTCCCCTAATAAAAGCTCCCTGGAAGCAGTTGACCATCCTATCCATAACTCTGTCTAGCCTCCTTGCCAGCAACTTGGTGATGATCAAAGTACCATTCAACAAACTGATAGGCCTGAAGTCATAGAAGTCTTGGGCCCCTTGTTTCTTGGGGATGAGAACAATGAGGGTTTTGTTAACTCCCCTCATGTGAGCTCTCCCCTCATGAAAATCCTTAACTGCTGCCCGAAGATCAGATTTGATAACATTCTAACACTGTTGAAAAAAAGACCAAAGGGAAACCATTCGAGCTTGGAGCTCTGCCATCAATAAGAGAAAATATTGCTTGTCGGACCTCCTCCTCAGAGAAGCTCTACGAGAGGTCATCCCTCTTTTCCTGGGAAAGCCGCGGAAGGAGGTCATTTGCAATCCTCGATCTGAAATGGTCATGCTCATAGAACAACCTGGAATAGAAGTCCCTCGCCATGCCCCTTTCTGCTTATCCGAAGAAATGGAGCTTTCGCCCACTCGAATGCAAGTAATAGTGTTCACTCTCTGCCTCCCAGAAGTTATACGCTAAAAGTAGACTGTATTCCTATCTCCCTCTTTAAGCCATCTATCCCTCGATCTCTGCCTCCAGTAGATCTCCTCCTTGGAGAGGATGTCATCGAACTGGCATCTCAAGGTGTCTCTCAGCCTTCTATCCTCTGCCTCCATAAGACTTGCCTCCTTCAAACTATCCAATCCCTCTATTTGCTACAAAATTCGGTCCTTAGTTACCCTCCCAGGGAGGGTTTTGTCTGCCCCCCAGGTCTTGAGGACCTGGGCAGTGTGCCTCAATTTGGAAACAAGAGTAGCCATAACAGAGCTACCGGTATCTTGAGCCAACCAAACTTCCCTGACAGTATCCATGAAGTCCGCCTCCCTGAGCCAAAACTTCTCCATCCCGAAAGAGAACCTCCTGTCTTGCAAGTAGGGCTGTCAATGGGCCGGGCCCGACTCCTCAAAATTAAACCTCGAGCCCGACACAGGCCCGACACTATTAAAAAGATATAAAGTCCGACTAAAGTCCGGCCCGGCCCGAAAATTTAAATAAAAATTAAAAATAATAAAAATAATATATTTAATAATATAAAGTTTTTAATCTCACTAAATTAATTAGAATTTTGATGTTAATTAGTTAATTTGTTGTAAAAGAGAGTTTTTTTAGTTAAGTAAAATAACATAATTTTAACTAAGTATTTTTTAAAATTTGAAGGGAGAAAAAAAAAAGAACGGGCTGGGCCGGCCGCGGGTCGAACTCAAAGCCCGAGCCCGGCCCGTGTGTCTAGTCGGGCCCGATTTTTAGACCCAACTAAGGGCCCGCAGGCCAGAAATGGCCTTGCGGCCCGGCCCGAAATTGGGCTAAGCCCGCGGGCCTATCAGGCCGGCTCGGCCCATTGACAGCCCTACCTGCAAGCGATTAGTCTTCAAGAGGATTGACTTGTGATTTAACACAAATCTAGCCAAAGGAAAAACCTGTACATGAGGATATTGATCCTCCTAATCCACAGAAATCAGGAACCTATTTAGTCTCGAGCAAGAAGCATCCGCTCCCATGTTGGACCCGGTAAAATAGCCATGTGCCATGCCAATATCCACCAGAGCTGCCACCTCAATGAACGCAGAGAAGTCATCCATATCCCCAGTGTGAGCACTATCTCCCGTCCTCTCCCATAGGGCTGCCACCGCATTAAAATCTTCTTCGACACACCACGGCCTATCGAAGAAAGGTGTAAGCTGATCAACTCTTCCCATAAAGGACGTTTCTTATCTCTCCCCTGTGGCCCATACATCCCAGTGAAGTCCCAAGAAAAGCTATCCTTCACCGAAGTGAAATGAATAGAAATAGCCGACCTACTAATGTGTCTATCCCCCAGCATCTCTTTCACCTCAAAAGGGTTCCAAAGTATCATAATGCCCCCTAACCTCCCCTCCGCCGGAGAAGCAACACCTCTGGTGAGTTTTGAACCCCCTAGCTCCCTTAAAAGCCGTTCCCCGTCTCCCTCACATTTGGTTTCTTGAATGTATAGAATATCAATCTTACATTTGCTCACCAACTCTTTGAGTATTCTCTTCTTCTCCGCCCCCCTAACCCTCTCACATTCCATGATACTATCCTTATAGTGACATAATGTTTTCCCTCTCAACCCCTTCTCCATCCTCATCTCTTATCCCTCTTTGTTGAGCCCTTTCCTTTTGCATGATAGCTGTACACCACCTTTTACAAATGTTGGTACATGCCGCTCTCACATCTTTCTTTGCCTTCTCTTCAAAGGAGATGCCAGCTTGATTTGCCATCCCCCTCACCTGCTCCTCCATAAAATTTTGAGCAATCGCCGTCATCTCCCGCGCCTCCACCTTTGTCATTTGGTACCTCCTCTTTTGCTTCCCACCATATGTGATTAGGGTTACCGGCTCCCCTGGCAAGGCCGGTTCTTCATTAGAAGGGACCCTGTCTTCAATGGACTGCACCTCCGCCCTATGAGCAAGGTCCACATGAGCATCTCTGCAAGCTTGCTCTGGTTGCCCCACCACACGGGCTCCACCGACTTCTGTCGACACGATTGACGATGGCCCCGTAGCATTCGCAGACGACCGGCGGGTCACAGAGAGTCTGCGAGGTAGAACTTGCAAAGGATCTTCAACGGGCATAGCTGGTATCGGATATAGAGGGGCCTGACGAAATCCACCCCCTTAATCTCCTCCTCCGGCGAAACGTCGACCACTATTGCTTTCCCCATCCCGCTGATCGAAGTCGGGTGCCGTCCCTGCCCTCCCTTGCCGTGCCACACAGGAGTGCCGCTTGCCGGAGGTAGACCGACTGACGACGAGGGGGCACCGATGATGAGAGGACCGGCGGCCACCATGGGCTCCTTCCTCGGTGGCAGGAGAATGTCCTCTGATGCTATCGGGTGGGGGAGGCGACTGATAGTGGGTCTCCACGATCCTCTATGATGCGGATTCCCGGGTAAGTTGCAGGTTCCCCCGCCTGTCCCGTTAACTCCCTCCAACTGAAGATCTGCCACCGACAGCTCTGAAGAACCCGATTCCGCCCGGCCCAAACCCGGTTGCAAGGTACTAGGCGGCCGATTCGAATTTGAATCGGCTGCCCAAACCCTCCCGGGCTGTACGTCGCCTTCCTCGTGATGATGGGCCTGTTGCCTTAGTAGTGGAGCCGGCGTCGCCACCTCCTCCTCCTCCAGCAACCAAGTTTTGATCACAACTGGGACACCACCAAAGTCCATCGAGATGACTGTCGGGATGTCTGCCAGACTTGCCACTTGAACCACGGCAGCCACCGCCGTACGGGAGCTCATAGGAAGGAATCTTAAGCTTCCGGCCTCCACTCGACCAAACTCTCGAGCCAGAAAAGCCAACCCTCGATTGTCACAAAAGGTGGAGCAAGACCCCCTCAAAGATGATTCGACATATTCTCGCCGGCGGTTTTGGGAAAGTCCCTCTGGTCTCCAACCACCGCAAGAGCCTGACGAGAGATTTACCGATCGTGAGGTACCCCATAACCACCATCCTATCTACGACTTCCTCCTCCTCCCCACCGCCATGAAAGTGGAGGATGTTACCCTCCAGACCTCCCATCCGTCGCCAGATGCCTCCACTAGTCACCTATGGACCTCCTCTGCCACCGCCTGTCCTTCGAGCATGGACACACATAGACAACGCCGTAGCCACTCCCGTCTACGTTGTAAAACTTCCACCGTGATCTCTCTGACATCACACCACCTCCTACTACCCTGCCCTAACACTGTTGGACTGGCCCTGAAAGCGTCCCGATAGGAACGGAACCTCCCCTGCCCGTCGGAGGTCTTTGCGAACTGCCCACCTGTTGGAACCAACTTTCATTAGAGGAAGAAGAAGAAGAAGAAGAAGAAGAAGAAGAAGAAGAACAAAAAAGGACACAAAATAGGGACCGATCCACCCTCTTTTCTCATTTCAGGGGTTTGGACCCGTTAAAACCCTCAACTTGGGGGTTTGGACCGGTTAAACCCCCAAGTTGGGGGGGGGGTTGGACCGGTTAAACCCCCCACCTTGGGGGTTTATATCGGTTAAACCCTCATTGAGGGAGTTTGCCCCTAGTTAAAAAACTCTAAGTAGGGTACTTTGGACCGGTTAAAACCCCAAATGGGATACCTTGGACAGGTTAAACCCCCAAATGGGGACTTTGCCCCAGTTAAAACCCCAAATGGGGTACCTTGGGCCGGTTAAACCTCAAATGGGGCATTTTGGTCTGGTTAAAACCCTAATTAGGGTATTTAGTCTGGTTAAACCCCAATTGGGGTACTTGGACCTGTTAAAACCCTAGATTGGGGGGGGGGGTTCTTGGACTGGTTAAAGTCCTAGATTGGCCACTTTGCACCGGTTAAATTCCTGGATGGGCACCTTTGGACCGGTTAAACCTCAAATGGTGCATTTTGGTCTGGTTAAAACCCTAAATACGGTATTTAGTCCAGTTAAACCCCATTGGGATATTTGGACCGGTTAAAACCCTAGATTGGAGTACTTGGACCGGTTAAAACTCTAGATGGGCAGCTTTGGACTGGTTAAACTTGGTAACCGTCTCGGGGTTCTATAAATACCCCCCAGTGGGACCCAATTGAAGGAGAGAGAGGAGAGGTTGCAGAGAGGCAGAGCTCTGAGGATCCTTGTGCTCGTGCTTTTAATGGCCCATCCTTCGAGAGGGTTTGCTCTTGTGTTGTGCTTGTGTTTGTGCTCATAGTGAGGGTTTGTTATAAAACTTCCCTCTCCTAGTCTGTGCACAACATGATCTTCATATGATTTACGTAATTTCTTTGGAGAAGATGATATAATCCCAACTCCCAGTTCATGTAAAAAGGGCCCATATGAGCCTCACAATTGTACAAAAGTCCGCAATACACCCGAGAAATGTATGCAAGTCCTGTTCATCCACAAAAAGGGCCTTGTAAAACTCGAGAATTTGTCGAGAAAGTGGTTGAATCCCTCAAAATACGACTTTGGATCGGTTAAAGCCCTAGAATGGGCACTTTGGTCCGGATAAAACCCTGGGTTGGAGACTTTGTCCTAGTTAAACCCATAAAACTCTCAAACTGGGACTTTGGACTGGTCAAAGTCCTAGAATGGGAACTTTGGTCCGGATAAAACTCTAGGTTGGGGACTTTGCCCCTGTTAAACTCATAAAACCCACTTTGGACTGGTTAAAGCCCTAGAATGGGCACTTTGGTCCGAATAAAACCTTGGGTTGGGGACTTTGCTCCGGAACCCATAAAACCCTCAAAATGGGACTTTGGACCGGTTAAAGCCCTATAATGGGCACTTTGGTTCGGATAAAACCCTGGGTTGGGGCTTTTGCCTTGGTTAAACCATAAAACTCTCAAAATGATACCTTGGATCTGTTAAATCCCTAGAATGGGCACTTTGGATCGGTTAAAATCCTAAACGTGGTATTTTGGATCGGTTAAACCCCCTAACGGGGCGTTTGGTTCGATTAAGACTTCAATTGGGTACTTTGCTTTGGATAAATCCCTCATTCTTGGAGTTTGGCCCGAATAAAACCATGGGTTGACCCTTTTACAAAAAGGGTCTACATAGATGCCCTTGTGGTTATGTCCCTTGTGCCACTCCTTGGTTGATCCCCAGCGTTGCGCTGACGTATGCATGAAGCTGGACCACAATTTATGAGAGCTCAAGAAAGAGAAATAATCTCCCGAGAGTCTTTGACCGGCGTGTCTCTACTAAGGAGGGACTTGCGCGTTATGTTAAGATTACACAAAAATTCCTGTCCAGTACAGATGTTGCAAAAATACTAGGGTCTATACAAACTGCACAAATACCCTTGAACTTTTCTAGGAGTTGCAAGTCAACCCCTGCTCAAGGAAAAATTGCAAATAAACCCAAAAGGGTTCAAAATCTCAAATAAACCTAAGAAAGGGATTCGCGATTACAAATAAACTCAGAAAGAGTCTGTAATTGCAAATAAACTCAGAAAGAGTTCAAAATCTCAAATAATCTAAAAAAGGGTCCAAAATTGTAGAAATATCCCGGGAGGGTCAGAAATTGCAGAAATACCTAGGAAGGGTCCAAAATTGCAGAAATACTCGAGAGGGGTCTGAAATTGTAGAAATACCCTCGGAAGGGTTAGAAATTGCAAATATATCCAAAAAAGAAGGGTTTGGTCTCTATGAAACTCAAATTCAACGGTTTGTTTTGGTGGTGGAATGAAGGCCAAATGTAAGTTAAATGACTCGACTATGTAATCGAAATTTCATGTATTTTGTAAAGATGAATCCACAGAATGAAATGTTTAGTTTTCTCTTGCAAATGTGCATCTCTGATGGATGATCTCTTTGATCAAATATGTTAGATAAAACCCCCAATATCACAGCGGATATTGTAGAGGTTGAAAAGCGTTTCTTGGACAGTTAATCAAGGGTATTCGGACTTTACGCCGATGTAAATAAATATCAACTACGGGTGATGGAAAAATGCCCCGTACCCGAATCCAAATCATCTGATAAACCTAAATTCGCGAAAATAATAATACACCCGCTACTTAAATAACCACTAATGTACATTTTCTTCTTCAAAGAAATATTTATTTATTTATCTTCGTGTTAAACACCACCCATCTGAGGACAGACACGCTTTATGTGGCCTCGGCCGTCACAGTTGAAGCAGGTGGGAGGGCTGCCGGTGGCTTGACCTCCTTGCTGATGATTGCTCCCTCCGGGGGCGAACCCTTGCGAGCGGTGGTGGAACATCTACTGGAACCCCCACACCCCCTCACCCCAGACCTTCTCTCTCTAGAAAAGGCTAGAGAGAGAGTTGAAGTAAACAACTACTCCAAAGAAATTTAGTGGTGATGTAGAGGAAAGGGTTAAGGAAATCAAGAAGATACATGAACAAGTTCGAGCCAAGATTGAGAAGAACACCCAGAAATATAAGGAACATGATGATAAACACCGGCGAGCACAATCCTTCCAAGAAGGAGATCTTGTATGGGTGCATTTTCGAAAGGAACGACTACCTCCTGGTCGTTTTGGAAGCTTCGGGACCATGGTGATGGACCGTTCAAGATACTACAAAAGATTGGGGAGAATGCATACAAGATTGACCTACCATCATATTATGGCATCTCCAATACCTTTAATGTCTCGGACTTATCACCACACCTTGAAGAACTGAACTCGAGGACGAGTTCCTTTCAATCGTGGGAGACTGATGTTGGAGGCTATCTCCAAGAGGATAATTAAGCAGCACTTTATCCTCTTCTTCTATAAGGGGCCGTTTGGTATTGGGTTAGAGCAAGGATATCCCCGCTCTAACCCCATTCTACGTTTGGTATGACTAAAATGGGCGGGGATAAGCTGGGTTAAGGGAAACAGGGTTAACCTCGATTTTGAGGTTGGAAACGGGGATAAGTCATTCCAACCTTTTGTTGGAATGACTTATCCCTATTTTTCTAATCCCATTTCACCTCTTGTGTATCAAACACACATGAGAATAAGACTAGACATAAATTTTCCTAGAGTGACTTACACCTATTCTCTTCAACTTTTATCCCGATACCAAACAACACCTAAGTGTCTTTAATTTAGTGTCTTTTTCTATTCACTATGCATACTTATGAGGGAGGAGTGCATAGGGGTAATTGTAGTCTAGGAGTCTTTTCCTTTTCCAAGGGGTGCTTAGTTAATAGTATGATAATGGGGTGACTTTTGGGATGATGTGTGGTCGTTAAGAGGAAGTTTTTATACTCCAATATAAACTACCTTTGTGGGTTACGAATTTAGCTATGAGAATTTGAGTTTATTCCCCTGCTATCAGTTTTGAGAGTTATCTCTTCTATTTGGGGCGAGAGAGTGCTTTACTCTTGTCACTTTCCCAACTCCGGTTAAGCCGACTCCCGGCAGTCCTGTTATTGGGGGTTGGGAAGAATTGTAGAAGTGCAATGGGTTCTAGAGGAAGTAATGTGCTATTAGCTCAGAAAGAAGAAAGCCATTGAGCATATGAGTTCTTCCTAATTCCTATTTTGTATTACAGAGTCAGAAAATATCCAGCAGATGACCACGTGCTTTCCTTTGTTTGTGGTAATGCTTGATCAACTGTGAAATCCATGGTAAGAATGTTTTACAATCATTTGGCACTTAGTTTTGAAGAATGGCAACCAATCGAAGTTAATAGAAGTTAATTAACTCCTCTGGACAGTATATATTCAAAGAACAGAATGTAAACAATTGAGTGTTTATTGTTGTGATCTTTTGCTTGATGTTGGAGTCTTCAGATCCCATGTTGATTTGTTTATGGATCAGTGTTGAGGGGTCTAGTTGATATGGTTTCAGCAAAGTTTACTGAAAGTGTTCCCGGTAAAAATATAAAAGTGTTTTTCCGACAGTTGTTGGAACAATCTATATCATTCTATATTTTCAAGATGTTCCGAAGAATTCATTGAGTAGATGATTTTACGCCACGATTGCTTTTATTCGGGCCCACTGTGGGTTTATATTTTAGTAATCCAATCCTTCATTTTAAAAAAAATGTACTCGTTATTTAATCATTGTGGGGACTCTACAAGATGAGTTTTACATTATCACATGTCAGTTTTTAAGAAAGACGTTGTAGGATCATTAGATATTTACCTTATGTGACTAATGCTTTCAGCAACTTTTTGATGCTTTGATTAATCCAGAGACAGACATGACTTGGAATTGGACTTTAAGAGATATTGGGAAGAGTTCCGCTCATCCAGCTCTGAAAAGGTGTCATTTAATTCTTCTTTCAGGCTTTGCCTTTTTTCCATTTTGATCTATGTATTGATGAAGCAACCAACTTTTCCTAAAGGTATTGTAGCTTTATACATGTAACTTTATTTATTTATTTTCAATATTTGTTTATGCAGGAGAAAGAAACAGCCTTAAATATGGCTGTAGATAAATTCTGTAGATTAGTCAGGCAGCAGACGAGTGTTGTTCAATTGGTGACCACGTATGCACTAATTTCTTCTCGTCCATCTGAAATTTTTGTGCTGAAGTTTCAAGAAGAAAACTTTCAAGTCAGTTTTATTTGAACAATTCAATATTTGCTTACAACATTGTTGAACCTCCACAAACGCATGATATTAGTAGTTTAAAGAGCTGACATTTTCCCCTTTTTATTAGCTTTCAAAGTCCTTATAAGCTCATAGTTAGCATCTTTATGGCAGTTGTTGTAATTGCTCTAATGCTTGCAAAATCCGCTTCCAATGTCAAAGAGGTGTGCTGTCATGATGTTTATAATCTATGCTTAAAAAGGGCCATATTTCATTGAAGTTGATCCTAGCTAAAGATGTATTTGTATGGCGGTCTCTCTCCCTCCTCCATGTGGTGCTTCTCTAATTAATCATACTAGTCACCTCTTCCATCCTACCTTCTAACTCAATGTAGCTGCTAATCCTTTAGGTGCTAGATTACCTTGTACTCCTAATATTTTGCAGCATTTGTTTTTAATCCAAAGATCTGTTTTCATCTCCTTAGAAATTATGCTGAGGAAAATGAGGATCAATAACCATAGAGGCTAAAGGATAATTTACTGCATTTCAGGTACCAAGAACCAATCTTAAGAAATTAATCCAAAGATCTATCTTTATCTCCTTATAAATATCCCGAACTAAAATAAGGTTCAGAGTGTGTGAAAACAATGTTCAATAATTGTAGGGCCCAAATTTGTAGCCATCTTCAGTTTTATCTCCTATTTCGAGGGGCATCTGAAGCAACATTGATTTTTATAGATGCTCAACAAAGATTGCAGAGGGTAATTGTTGGCAAACTTTGTTCTGGGAAAATTCTTGGTTAGAAAGTATGCCTTTGAAGGAGAGAATTCCCAATTTGTATGCCATCACTACTTCCCACTGCTAAATGATTGGTGAGTTGTGGAGAAACTCAGGACAGGTTGTGCATTGGGACCTTCAGTTCTTCAAAATTTTGTACGAAAGTGAAGTTGCAGAATTTCTAAGTCTCACTTCTTTGCTAGATAAAGTCACATGGGAGCCCTATGGCAGATTTTCTGTTAGATTGATCCCTAGAGTTTTGTCACATGGGGGAGTCAAAGTTACATGGAACAAGTAGATTTGAGACAATAAATTGCTCATTAAATTCATTTTTTATTGCTTTGAGGAGGCTTTAACGTGAAGGAGTGCATGTTTTGCACATTTTGGTGAAAATCTGGATCATGTCCTTTTAAACTGTGGGATCATTGATTCAGTTTGGAAGGTTTTTCTCAAGGCTGTTGATGGATTATGGACTGGGAAGGCAAATATTTCGGCCTTGATTAGAGACTAGGATACCTTAATCTTGTGAAGAAAGACATTTTTTTTAGAAAGTGGGTGGTACCACTATTGTTTTAAAGTAAAAGAGGGTTGTATGAGTATAGACAATATGCTCCCAAAAAATCCCTACACAGCAAAAAACAGTCCACACCAAGGTGGTGTGACCCACACTAACCGCTCAACAAAGCAAAAATAGAGGAGCTATGAGAGTTCACATTGCAAAAGAACTCCGACCACTCTCTCACTTCCTTACAAATAAAAGTGACCAAACTTTCCACTGCTCTAGCTTCTCCTCTTAAAATTGTCGTGTTCTTCTCTCCCCATATAGCCCACAACGTAGCATGAAAGATAATCCACCAAATCGGTCTATCCCGTTTTAGGATCCAGCTTCTTCCCCATTGCCCAATCAGCTACTACACACTTTTATCCGGACGAATAGTGCCATGCATCCTGTTAGCGATCCCACCCCAAACATCTAATGAGTAGGAACATCTTGAAAAAAGGTGATCCAGGTTTCATCCTCTTCCCCGCACATGCAGCCATATAATGGGTAGATTTTGTGGGAAAGGAGCAAACCTATCACGGGTTTGTGACATCCCGTAGGAGATCTTCCAAATCAAACGTTTCACTTTCAGAGGACTCCTGGGAGTCCAAATCTGCGAAGTGAGCATGTGGTGCACCCCTCTTTTGGAGATGAGGGTGTAGGCTGACCTAACTGAGAAAGAACCCTCCTTTTCCCACTTATACCACCCTTGGTCCTCTTTGTCTAGTTGTGTTGCATAGTCAAGAGGGAAGCAAAGGAGGTCCTGTAGCTGGTCCATCTCCTTTTTTCTGAGGTTCCTCATGAATGTTGTTGTCAAGGTTCCTCTTGACAAGTGCAAATCAAAGTCTGAGAAACCGAACCAATGGTGCTACTGAAGCTGTATAGAGCCTCGTAAAAGATGTCTCCAGAGTAAAGTCACCACACCATTTGTCTTTCCAGAAGAAACATTTTTTCCCACTTCCTAGTTGGACCCAAACACTAGCAATAATGAAGTCTCTGCAAGTCAAAATATCTCGCCAAATGAGTGAAATATTATGTTGCAAGGCTGGTGACATATCCCAGCCCCTCACTCTACCATAGTACCTCTGCCTGATGACATGTGCCCACAATTCGTCCTTATCTGCCCCTAGCTTCTACAACCACTTGCACAAGAGAGTCATGTTGAAATCTATGATATTTTTGATGCCCACCCCTCCCATGTTCTTGCTTCTGGCGACTCTGCGCCAGGAGATATCATGCTTGCGCCCTACTCCTCTCACCACTGCCATGCCAGAAGAATCCATGGATGGCAGTATCGGCCGAAACCGATACGTTTCGGCCGAAACGTATCGGTTTCGGCCTATACCGAAACCGAAACGGGCCTTGTCACTGTAGCAAGTCCGATACCAAAAAAAAATGATTTTTTAATGGTTTCGGACCGAAACCGACCGAAACTGTCCGGTTTTGGCCGAAACCGTCCCTGCTCAATACAATTTGTGCCTTTTCTGACTGTTTTGAACTGGTTTCGGCCGAAACCGAAACCGATACCGAAACCGATACTGCCATCCTTGGAAGAATCTCACCTGAATAGATTCAATTTTTTTTTGCCATTGTCTTCGAAGTCTGGTAGATGGACCGAAAGTAGATTGGTTGGTTGTCGAGCATTGACTTGCATAATACCAATCTCCTCTCATAGGAGAGAAGCCTCGCCTTCCATCCTGTTAGTCTGGATTCATGCCTTAGCACCACAGGTTGCCAGTCACTACAGTGCAGGACTTCTGGGGATAGTGAGAGGCTCAAGGGCGGCAACAGCAGCTCAATAGCAGCAGCAACAGTCCAATGGTAGCAGCAACAGCAAGAATAGCAGCTGCAATGGCAGCACTACAACAATTGCTACAACAGCAGTACAAGCACATTAGCTTCAACAACAATATAATGGCAACTAAATCTGCTGCAACAGCAGCAAACAAAATTGTTCAGTAGTAGCAGCAACAAGTATAGCAGTAGATGGAAGAATCTCACCTGAATAGATTCAATTTTTTTTTGCCATTGTCTTCGAAGTCTGGTAGATGGACCGAAAGTAGATTGGTTGGTTGTCGAGCATTGACTTGCATAATACCAATCTCCTCTCATAGGAGAGAAGCCTCGCCTTCCATCCTGTTAGTCTGGATTCATGCCTTAGCACCACAGGTTGCCAGTCACTACAGTGCAGGACTTCTGGGGATAGTGAGAGGCTCAAGGGCGGCAACAGCAGCTCAATAGCAGCAGCAACAGTCCAATGGTAGCAGCAACAGCAAGAATAGCAGCTGCAATGGCAGCACTACAACAATTGCTACAACAGCAGTACAAGCACATTAGCTTCAACAACAATATAATGGCAACTAAATCTGCTGCAACAGCAGCAAACAAAATTGTTCAGTAGTAGCAGCAACAAGTATAGCAGTACTGGAGCAACTCACAGAAGCAACAACAACGGCAAAAACAAGTGGGTAGCAGCAGCCTGGATCCACCCCTATGTGGGGTGTTTGGATCGGGTCCACCCCCATATGAGGCGTTTTGCCCTGGTTCCACCCCATATGGGGTTTTTGCCCTGGGTCCACCCCCATATGGGGGGTTTGGCCCGATTCCACCCTTCCCCATTGGGTTTTGGTCAGGTTCCACCCTCCCCACATGGGGTTTGGGCCGGATCCATCCTTTCTATGGAGTTTTGGCCCGGGAACAACTCGTCAACCTGGAGGTTTAGTCCGGATCAAGCCCTAAATCCCCCATTTTGCCCCGGATGGTGGGTGTAACTGCTGCGATTCTCTCGGGACTCTATAAATACCCTAATGGGGCCCTCATTTGAGAGGAGGAAGAACGAATACAGAGAGACAGAGCGCATGGACGGTGCTTGGTGCTTGTGTTTTCTTTGAAGGCTCATCTCCCTGGGTTTTGTGTTTGTGTGGTGATTGTGTTGTGCTGTGAGGGTATGGTTTACAAAGAAAACTCCTCTTAACTCATGTGCATCACCGGCCACTATGTGAATTATGCAATCTGTGTATCTCTTTGGGCAAATGAGAACATCTCCCCTCAGAATTCTAACCTTATAGGAAGGCTTTTTCGAGTCTTATAACTGTGTGGACACTCGAGATGTGTCCGAGAAATTTGTATAAGCCTTGATTGTCTATGAACATCGGGTCATGCCACTCCTTGGAGAGGGATTATAAAAAAATTCTTTCCAGGGGACTCCGCCCCCGGAAAGTCCCCGCAAGTGGCACTGCCCCCTTGACCCCCGCGACCTGACCAACCCATTGGAGCTGAACTCATGAGAGCTTGAGAAGGGGAAGTAATCTCCCGAGAGTCTTTGATCAACGGGTCTCCCCCAATGAGGGACTTGGGCCTCCGGCCAAGATTATACAAAAACTCCTGTTCAGTCCAGATGTTATCAAAATATTCTTGATCTAGATAAATTGCATAAATACCCCCAATGACGGGACAATTACATAAATACCCTGAAAGGGGGAAAACTGCAGAAATACCACCAAAAGTAAAAAAATTGCAGAGATACCCGTGACGGGTCCAAAATTGTTAATATATCCAAAAAAAAGTTTGATCTCTTTGAGACTTATTCAACGACCTGCTCTGATGGTGGAATTTAGGCCACATGTAAATCAAATGACCCGACTATGTAATCGGGATTTCATGTATTTTGTAAGGATGAATCCAAAGAATGAAATATTTAGTTTTCTCCTGCAAATGTGTATCTCTAATGGGTGATCTCCTTGATCAAATCTGTTAGATAAAATCCCCAATATCATAGTTAATATTGTGGAGGCCGAAAAATATTTTCTATGACAGTTAATCAAGGGTATTCTGACTTTACGTCGATGTAAATAAACATCGACTATGGTCGATGGGGAAATGTCCCGTACCCGAACCCTAATCGTCTGATAAACATAAATTCGCGGAAATACTAATACACCTGCTACCTAAATAATCACGAATGTGCATTTTCTTCTTCAAAGGAGAAGTATTTACTTATCTATTTATTTATTTATTTCTGTGGGTTAAACAAGGACCTATCTAGGACCAAATAATCTTGGGAGGGGGCAATTGACCCCAGGCAGGGGTGCAATCGACTCCGGGTAGGTCCAGGGAGACCTTTCCGGGGTCGATTGACCCCGACGGCGTGGAGGTCGGCCTCGAGTAGTGAAGGGAGAGAGGGCGGCCCCTATAAAAGCCCCCTTCCCCCCTTTCAAATTTTTTGTTGGTTTTTTTGGGTGTTTGGCCACGTGAAGAGGAGAATACGACTCCTTTTTTGTGCTTTGTCTTGCTTCTTCCGCGTCGTTTGTTGAGGGGAGAAGCATGGTTGGCAATATCGGCCGAAACCGATACGATTCGGCCGAAACGTATCGGTTTCGGCCGGTACCGAACCGAAACCGGCCCTTAACACTGTAGCAGGTCCGAAACCTATTAAATAATATTTTTTTAATGGTTTCAGACGAAGCCGTATTGGTTTCGGCCGAAACCTACCTGTTTCGGTCCGAAACCGGACGGTTTCGTCCGAAACCGGACAAGTTTTACTAATTTTTTGAGGTTTTTGAATGGTTTCAACCGATTTCGGCCGAAACCAAAATCGATACCGAAACCGGTACGTATCGGTTTCGGGACCGGCCGAAACCGGTACCGAAACCGATACTGCCATCCTTGGGGAGAAGCCTCCGTCCTGTTGGGCCGTCTCGTACACGTGTGCCGAACATTCAACAAGTGTGAAGAATATTTTTGTTCGATTGCTTCCTTCCTGCGAGGGTTTCTTCTTTAACTCTGAACACGACGGCACTAGGCTTTGTGCCATCTATTGGTCGTCGTTGAATTGAACTAGCTTCAATTTTCTCGATTGTCTCAAGAATATGACGGGACACTCGACTGTGGTTCTTGGGGTTCGAAGATGGCTCCCCGGGGTGACAATGCTAGTTTTGTGCCGTATTCCGACCATCACTGAGCCACCTTAGCTTTATTTATCTCGATTAATTCAAGAAAAATAATGGGCTCAACAGTTACCTTCCAAAAAACTTTAGGGGCTAGAAGATAGTTTACTGCATTTCGATGACTGAGATATAAGAAAGAAAGGGAAAACTATCGGTTCATTCTCGCTCCGACTATTGAGAGGAGAAGGGGGAAAATGGCATAGGGTGGTTCACCCTTGAGTGTTGTTTCTAGTAGCACTATTCTGTAGCTAAAAGAACTCACCCTTCATCCACCCTCTCCTAAACTGTCGTCCTTTTTCATCATCCCAATCTCTTCTCATTTGCAATTCCCTCAGTTGTCATAATACTCTCTTTTACTTAGTTTTCTGGTAATCTTTCTAAGAGTCTCACCAGTGCGCAGCTATCTTTTTTCACCCTCTTTAATTTTAATTTTCTGATTGGGCTGGCCATAATTGATGTCTCTTTGAACTCAGTTCTCCCTTCATGTGTCACTTGTTTTGAAACATTGTCTTCTCCGAACTGAAACTCTTCTAACCTGAATTTCAGTCTTCTCCTGTCTTTCTATTTGCCCTCAACAATGTGATTTTGTCTTCTGATGCAGGCCTTGCCAAAAGGTATGTCTCTTTTTAAGTGGTTTTCCTCGTCCACTGACATCGAAAACTTGTCCAGCCTAGATAGAGACTCAACTCGCTTGAAACTACACCATATGCAAGTTGAGTTGGGAGTGTTCACATAAGTCTTGCTTCTGTTCTGAACTTCGTGAAGCCTTCAATCTCCACGTCCAGTTAGCTTTTTTATGACTTTTTCTGTTAGAGCTGACCACATTGAAATCCCTTAGAGACCATGGATGAATCTGTGATTTATTTTTTCTGAAAGAGCTTTCCCCCCTCCCTTCCCTAGGGGTCATACACACTAGAGGCCCAAGGAAAATCATTCTCCTAGCACTTCAAATCAAGACCAAGTTCATGTTGCTCAGCATGCTGACGTTCCTTGTCATCTTCAAATTCCTACTTGTTATGATTTGACGTTTATGATATCTCTCTTCTAATTGGGATGACTGGCAGAGGGGATGGGATGATTTTTTTTGACTAGTTTAATTTAAATTGGTCATGTTGTCTGTAGCTTGCGCAATGCACTTAACCTACATACTAAATTCTCCCAGGTTAGTCGAAGCACACATATTTTCGTTTGTTGTTGGAAGAGCATTTGTCACTGATGTTGAAAAGTTGAGGATCCACAGCCAGAGCAAAGCTTTGCATGCTATGAAAGTCATGAGTTTCTTCTCTGAAGTAACAGAAGTATGTTTCAATTGCTTTTTCTTTGTTGTCTTTAATTCCTGTTGTTACTTTGCTAACTTTTATTATCTTATTGCCAACTTAAATTATTCTTGTTCTACAGGATGGCCTAAACCCTGGTTCTAATCTGTTATTTGCTGTCGAAGTTCTTGTCTCTGGGGTATGTACATTTATTCTATTGTCTTGATGGTGGCACATTATTGTTTAGTTTATTGATTCTCTCATCTTTCATGTGCCCTGGTCTGATGGTACCACAGAAATGATCAAAGTCTTCTCCATCTAGTACTTGGACCTGAGATGCGACATTGAATTAGTTTTGGTTGGGAAAACCTTTTGACCAGGAAAGAATAGATAATCTGAAAAATTGATTAGATGCTTGGTGTGGAATTTGGTGATAATGAGGGTGGTTATCATTTCAGGATTTTAATGCGTGAATGTACAACTCACTGAGAACCAGAGCAAGCAACTTGACTTTAAGAACTTCAGTGTCCATTTCTGTTGCAGGATATACTGTTTATGATTTATGTGCAAGATGGTTACACTTTAGCAGTGAAATGAATACAGTTCATTTCATGGTTGAATGTTCTAAGCAGATCAGGGGGTTATTTGAAGTCTAAGACTCATTTTGGCAACTAGTGAAGATGGTGGAATTGGTGTATATGTTTGTCTGCATGTAAGTGGTAATTGGCTCATCGGTTATGGCAGCAACATTCATGATGCAGAGAATATTCCATTCCCATCTGTAAAATGTAATTTTTGGACAAAAGTACTCATATAAATAGCAGTCTTTTTGACCAGCGCATTGTGCCAAAAAGAGAGAGGGAGAGATACAGAGATGGATAGACATAGAGAGAGAGAGAGTTTAAGACTGAGTATGGGTATTTTGGACCTTTTTCAACTATGGTTAAAGGTCACCAAGTTTTTTTTGATAATGGTGTTATCAAAGAGTATGGTACCATCATTATATTAAAATCAAAAGAAGTGGAATATACATGTATAGAAAGATAAGAAACCCAAAAAGTACCTTTATACAATTATAGACATTGAATAGGAAATGGAGGTGATGCAGCATATACCTTTAATTCTTGTTATTTAACTGGAAAGAGCAAGACAGAGCAGCAAATGAGAAGTTTTTTTTCTGATAAAAGAGACACATGAAGCGCCAAATTCTCGACTTCCAAAACAAAGAACACCCTGTGCAATAGAAGAAATGAGAGTTGTTTGCTATTTTGTCCAGAACCTATCCTCTAGTGAGGACTGACAGCTCTTTCAACTTTTCTGGAGTGATGTGAAGAATATGGTTGGTCAATTTTTGGAGTCTTCAATGATGATCTTTCATCAGTCTTTTACATGAAGCTCATTGTCTACAGGGACTGAAGAGGTTTAAGTCAATCAGCCATAGGTTTTTGACTTTATCTTCCAAAATGATTTAAAAGAGGGCATTAAATGAAGGCTATCACAATATCATAATTGTAATTGTAGCAGATATAAGGAAAATAATGCTACTTTGTTAGTATTTGTTTATAAAATCAAATAGCTTCATACTGAATTTTCTTGATTGCCCTTAATTTTTCTTTTGCAATAGTGCAAGGCACAAGAGATAGGTGTAAGGTGTCATATATCGGTTTCTGTTTTGATAGAGGGCATTCAATTTGTTTGCAAAGGTTCTTGGATGTCAAGGTGGTGATTAGAGAAGCATCTAGATTATATGGTCCATATATTACATTTTTCGATGATCCTCTGGAAAAACAAATGAATAATAACATAAACAAGACCTACCTTAACAAGCTCAGGGAGTAAAAGGCTAGATATCGTATTAAGTATGTCAATCTTTCACCAAGCACCAGAAATGTTCAGGTTAAGTAAGCATCTTTGGTTCTATTCAGCTGTTATAGTTTGTGGTCTTATTGAGCATCTGGTTGACACTTGTGATTGGCCGTCGGTACTGGGATTACACAAAATGCTCATCTCAATGGCTGTATGGAGGCAGGTGAAAATATGACATTTACCAGGTAAATAAGCCATCGTGGGTGATTATGACCTCCTTGAGGGCCATTGGGCTTATGGTGTGGCGTTATTTCCAATCACCTATGTTTGAGACTCATTATGATAGCCATGGAAGCATTATTGTCCAAGGCACACATGCCTGCTTGTTGGACATCTGGGTTTTCTCAGACATTCTCGCTGTCGACCAAAATATTGTAGGACCACCTTGAGTAAGAGTTCTCCTAGATGAGTGGATCATGTCAGAGAGCATGTGGAATTGCTTTAATAATGATTGCTGAAAAGAATTTTTTAGCTAATCCTGTCCAAACAGGACTTCAACACATCTATCATTTAACGTCTGCCATAGCAAGATTGGGACTTTCTAGTTGATCTAGATTATAAGATAGAAAATTGATATCAAAGTCAAATTGTACCACTCAATGACCAAAAGTTAACCAAATTGAAGGACTTAAAAATGTGAAGTTCTGGTTGGACTTTAGGATCTTTTAAGCTAAAATCACCCTTTACTCCCTGCTTTTGGAACCAGATGCTGTTTCTTGGCCATGACAACTAATTTCTTCAGAGAAGTGGTTGTGGTTGTGTTCGAACCAAAAAATGGGGGAGAAACTTTGTGCACAAAATAGAAAAAAACAGAGAGAGAGAGAAGACAGAAAACAAAAAAGGGAAGGAAAAAAAGGTGAGGAAGAGTCCATTGGACCTTTCTTGTGGAACAATATGAGAGAGAGAGAGTCCAGCAAAAGGAAATAGAGAGAAGGGAGAACCCAGAAAATAAAAAATCTCTTTCTCTCTCCTGTGCAAGAAACAAGGGAGAGAATAAGAGTCCATCGGACTCTATCTCTCTCCTTTCCTATTTTTCATGCATCTCCCTACTTTCTCTCTCTTTCACCTGGCCACTCTCTCCACCCATGGGATGGGGTCCTACAAAATAGGAGAAGAGAGAGCCTGGAGGCTCTCTTCTTACCACCTGTGTCTCTCTCTCTCTCTTTTCCCTTCTCTCTCTTGCGCCCTCTCTCTCTCTCTCTATCTCCTATTTTTGAGGACTTTAATCCCCATTGGAAAATAACAAAAGGGGCAGAAAAGTAGTGCAGAGAGAGAAGAACCGCAGTCTATTCTCCCACCACCAACAGGTCTCTCTCTCTCCTGAAAATCAGAAAATACCCACTTTAGCATGGGTTTTCATGAAAATAGCACACCTACTGGGTGGGTGTTGTGAGAGCACAGATTTCTCCCCTGAACATCAGAAAATACCCACTTTAGTGTGGGTTTTCATGAAAATAGCGCACCTATTGAGTGGATTTTGTGAGAGCACTGATTTCTCTCTCCTGAAAATGAGAAATATCCACTCTAGTGTGGGTTTTCATGAAAGTAACACACCTACCGGGTGGGTTTTGTGAGAGCACTAATTTCTCTCTCTCCTGAAAATTAAAAAAATACCCGCTCTGGATTTCATGAAGGGATTTTTAGTTTTAAGACCTTGAAATCTTTTGAAATTAGGAAAAGGCCCCCATAATCTATCTATTTAGCTAAAAGCGCCCACATTGTTTTCCGTTACATGAAAAAGCCCCTATTGTCAATCACCGTAAGATAAGGGCTAGTTAGGCTAATTTAACCATAATCTAACGTAACGAGGGAAGAGAAAAAGACCACAATGCCCTTGTCTAACCTCCCTCCACACACATAGAGAGAGAGATAGATAGATAGATAGATAGATAGATAGATAGATAGAGAGAGAGAGAGAGAGAGCCATGGCCACTAGCGAGGTCAACACAAGCCGCGAAGACCAGGTCCAGCTCTACCAGTTGCTTAACTTACCCGCTCCACCGTCCGCTAGCGGCGGCAGTGGTGGCGATGGAGGCGCCATGTTTTGTCACTTTCCTTCGTCGGTGAGGCCGGCAAGGATGACGGAAACTCCCACAAGTGGCGGACAGATGCCGGCCTCTATCCTTGTCACAGAAGAACAAGGACAGGCGGGGAAGGCCGCCGAGTGGAGGCGGCCAAGGGTGGCGTCGCGGAGGATGCCCATCACCGTCCTCAGCATCGATGGCGTCAACTTCTGGGCCATAGTGTAGCAGTTCACCGGTGCCCACCTGGCCCCCTTCCAGGCTGGTGGCGGGGTGCAGGCAACCCTCAACTTCGGTGTCGGCAGGGTTGTTGCCCAGCTCCGTCGGCCCGCAGCCGTGTTCGCCTTCGACAACAGCAACAACAGTAGCAGCTCCTCTACCAGAATGAGGAGAGGCGGCTATTCTCGCCCGGAAGGAGCGACCAATATAGGAGCGCCGCTGCGGGCGGTGACACCTTCTTGCAAGGGTATGGTGGCAAGCAGGAGAGGGGCTATATGGGTGTGTCGGAGGGGTTCCTGCTAGACAGCGTCTTACCCTCTTAGGAGCAGATGGCGCCGAGGTGTGCGGCCTTCATGGGCAGGTGGAGTACCGCCGACAGGTCTCTCTTTTGATGATGCACAAAGAGAGAGAGAGAGAGAGAGAGAGAGAATGGGAAAAGTGTGAGAGAAAGAGAAGGGGGAGGCCGCCGGAGGGGGTCTCCCCCTCAATGCCAACACATGCGTAGAGAGAGAGAGAGAGAGAAAGGGAGAGGCAAAGCGAGTGAGATAGTGAGCTCGAGAGATAGTCCGACGCCCTCCTCCAGGCCCTGTAAAAGTCTGACGTCGACCGTGACATCTTCATCGTGGCCAAGTCCACTTGCGAGGAGATCATCACCTCTCCTGCCTCCGCCGTCCGCAAGAAGCTCGCCTTTGACCTCCTGCAGTCCACTCGCATCACCCCCCACCTCTGGGATATCGTCTACTCTGGCATCCGCACGGACCTCGACTTCCCAACCCTGACATCGCAGCCGCCACCGTCTTGATCCTAACCACCATCCCGACCGATTGCCTCTCCCACCTCATCTCTGACTGCAGCAAGGAGATCACGGCTTGCTTCGACTCCCCCAGTGACAACCTGTGCTTGTCCATCACCGAGAGAGAGAGAGAGAGAGGTAATAAACAGTTAATGGGGTGAGAGGAAGGAATATCTTTGGTATATTCATTTTTTCGAACGGTTGTTAAGTCGAGAGACTTTTTACCAAGGGTTTGAAGAATGTGGGGGCTTTAGGCTCAATAGGTGGATTATGAGGGCCTTTTCCCAATTTTGAAAGATTTTAGGGGTTTAAAACTAAAAATCCCTTTCATGAAATAGCACACCTACCGGTTGGGTTTTGTGAGAGCATTGATTTCTCTCTCCTGACAATCAGAAAATACTCACTTTATTGTGGGTTTTCATGAAAAATGTTGCCCCTATCTGTCTTATTTTTAAACCCCATCCTTCAAGGTTGTTAATAACCACTGTTAGCAGATTTTTTCTTAAAAAAAAAATCCTGGTTACCCCCTTTCCTAATGGCATTGGAAACATCCCGAAAGGGGGCTGCCATGCAAACTTATTTTTTTTGGGTTTTTGTATGAAATTTCTTTCCCCAATTGCATTGAAAACAGCCTGGCAGGGGGGCTGCCATGCAAACTTATTTTCTTTGGGTTTTTGGATAAAACCCCATCTTCCAACTACATTGAAAACAGCTTGGAGGGGCATAGGACTCTATTTTATCTGGGTTTTTATATAAAATGCCTTTGGAATCTATAAATATCCCACATGGGGGTCTCATATGGAGATCGAACAACTCCTGGCAAGGTTGTTTCCGCACTCTCTCTACTCAGGTGAGAGCCATGACCTAATTTGTCTAAGTCTTGTCCATAGTCTATGTGGCTCAAATCACTTGACCATTAAGCTTAATTGGCTCAGACCATTGAGTCCAAATGTTCAATTGGCTCGGACCATTGGGTCTAAAACATCCAATCAAGCCCAATGGGCTCAGACGATTGAGTGCAAATGCCCAATTGGCTCGGATCGTTGGGTCTAATAACCCAATTAAGTCCAATTGACTTGGACCATTGAGGCAAAATACCTAATTAGCTCTGACCATTGGGTCCAATTACCCAATTAAGCCCAATTGGCTCTTACCATTGAGTCCAAAGGCTCAATTAGCCTAGACCACCAAGTCCATTATGCCCAATTGGCTCATCATGGGCACAATTGGCTGGACCACCAAGTCCATCAACCCCAATTGGCCCAGGTTGTTAAGCCTACTTGGCCGAATTGGGCCCAATAAGTCTAGTCGACTAATCTTTTCATGTACTTGGCTGATATGGTCAAAATTTGATATAATTTCTCCATAAATATGAATAAAAGTCAATGTTTTTTTCATGTGCCTTGCTATGTGTGTGCGGATGTGTAATGCCGATCCTATAGGTGAAATACACAAAATACCCTTCTAACCTCATCCGGACCTTACCCAACGTATACCTTGGCCCAAATGACCAAAATACCCCCAACATAATAAAAGTCCGCAAAAAAAAAGAAAATGCCTAGAATATCCAAAATACTCCCTGAACCCTAGAAAGTGTCCAAATTATGAAAATACCCTAAGAACTTAAAAATCCACAAAAATTTCTAAAAATGCCAAAAAATATAAAAATTACCCCAAATGCTACCCCGAACAACTCTAAAAGACGGTCAAAATGACCAAAATACCCTCAATGCACCAAATATTTCGAATAATTGTAGAAAAATTTCCAAACATGTTAAATCCTGAAAATACCCCTCCAAATCCTAAAAATCCCTAAAATGACCAAAATACCCCTAAAATCAAAATATCCCAAATTCTCCGAAAACATACTCCATGGTTCTAAAGCCTACAAGAGTCACTAAAACATACCATAAACCCTAAAATGATCCTTGAAACCCCATGAACATGTGACATGACCAAAATACCCTTATGACCCAAATAACTTAAAATTAACTCAATCCAATCTTAACCCACCTAAAATACCTTTTAATCCATTACGGACTGGCAAATGTGTTTGTGGAGTCTGTATGAGTGGTGTACTTACGTGATTATGGTTTGATTGGCATCCACCGAGCAGTTAATCAAGGGTATTCAGCCGTCTAGCCGATGTAATTAAACATCGATCGAGGTCGGTGGGGAAAGATCCAGCACATGAACCCATAACACCTGATAAAACATATTCCATAATATCCTAGGGATTTATTCCATAGTCCCGAAATATATATGATCTATCTTATTTGATATAATTTTCATGCTCCCACAAGTTGGTACCTGTTTTCTTCTCTTTCTTGCCTCCTGTGGTAAAGCATGGGGTAGCGTGGACACTGGACTGTGAGTTTACTAGCGTCGTCGCCGTCGTCATCCTAATACTACAATTGTGTCGGCTGTGGTTTCAATTTATTTTGTCGTTGTTTATTTATAGAACTAGGTGTTTGTAGGCCTAGTCGTTTGTTATGAGTCGATTAGTCGGTTGCTTATTTCTTTATTATTATTTTATCATTATGTGGGCCTGATTGTTTATGGGCCTAGTTGAGTCTATTAGTAGATAGTGTGTCACTAGTCGTCAGATATTAGGGTTTGTTTTTCTTTTAATCTGAGTCGTCGATGTAATTTATTGGTTCCTATTTGAGGACCATTAGTGTTAATGAGAAGGTAGACCTTAATTTGGAATCCTGTGAAAGGATGTCCTAAGAAAGGAACCCCCCCACCCCCCCCCCCCCCCCAAAAAAAAAAAAAAAAAAAGGAGGCCCCGAGAAGCGACTCTTGCTCCCTATATGTCGCCTCCCCCTCTCTCTGACCACGAACACACCCGCCCCTTCAAAACCCCAGAAACCCCCTCCCGTTGCAATGCACCCTTGTTCCCTTCCTCTTCTGCTTCCTGTTCTCTTTCCCCCCGACTTCCTTTCCACCATCACGACAAGGCGAGCCCACCGACCGAGTAGACGCCCGTCACCTGTAACCCCCTGTGGCGCCAGGGTGTCGACAGAACTACAGCCATCCTCCTTGGATGCCGTCTGCAACCGTGTTCTCCCCCCTTCCTTCGTCGACCCGCACCCTGCGTCGCTGGTCTGTCGTCGCTCTCTCGCCGGCCTCCCTGCGCGGCCTCCACAACTACCGGTTGTGGACTGCCGTGACAGCAGTGCCACCCAGTAGACCCTGGACCCTCTTACACGGCCTTCACCCACGCTAGCAGCCCTTGATGCAGCCACCGCAGCAGCACCGGACCGCCATCCAGCGTCGGCTTCTCCTTCTCTGCACGATGCTCGAAAGCAGTTAATGAGCCTGGATGAACCTGACCGCGGTCGAAGGAATCGATGGCCCAACATGTGTTTACTTGTACATGTCTGTGTTTCCACATGACTTCAGTCAGCCCTCTCGTCCAAGGACTCCCCACGTTAGTGCCCGAGTCGACCGGCCATGTCTTCCCCGCCGTGACCCTCGCCCAAAAGTCGTACTTACAGATCTCGTGTCTATCTTTAGCACCAACTAGCGACGCCGAATGTCGCCCGTCCTAGGTGACTCGTCTCTCTATCTGCACGTGGTTGTTCGTTTATTGTGAATTGTTGCCTCCGGGACCATACACTGCTACCATCACTATATACATGTAACTGATTCAAATAAAGCAATAACATCATATTTTGAATATTTTCCCTTGCTGCTTCATCACTTGTGCGCTACCATCCTTGGTTGAGTGTTGAGGAAGACCCTAGCCAGTGGTTCCATTCATCTATTGATCCACTTCTGCATCACTTGAATTGTCCCATGTTTATTAACGTGCTTGCTTTGTCATTTTAAACTCCTGTGATATCGAAAGCTACATTAGCACAAATGGAATACTCAATTGTTGAGAATTAATGAATAACAAGCAATTAAACGGACATGCATGCACGTTTCACACTAGTTTGGTATTAGAGCACAAGGTAGGTCTTCATTAGTTAGCATTATGTTTCCATTTTGCATGTTGCATTGAAACAAAAAAAATGCAGAAGAAACAGAAAACAGATAACAAAAGAGAAAGAAACAAAGAAAAAAATAAAAAAAATAAAAAAACCACAGAGTTCATCCTTGTTCTTCATAGTGGCATTTGCATTCATGTATTGTTGGAACCTTCTATTTAGTGGTAGAGTTTACCGTGCATGTTCATCCTCTTCTCAGTTTAGTATGGATCCCAACCTCACCAAAGCTCTAAAGGACTTAGTTGATCTGGTCACCTCTCTAGAACAGACCATCCAGGGATATGGGAATCATTTAGGGGACCTAGAGAACCGCATTCAGGACCCGAATGGGCAAGCACCCACTGCCCTGGCAGCCAGAACTTTGGGCAAGCCCCCGTGGCCCCAGTTGGTCAAAATACTAGACAACATTACCCCCAATGTAACCAATGCCAATGCCAGGGTAGGTATCAAGGCTAGAGACAACACCACGGTCAGTATGAGCAACTCAATCTTAATGATAGGGCCATGAGGAACGTCAAGATTGACGCCCCCCGCTTTGATGGTAGGTTGGAACCCAAGGCCTTTATCAATTGGATGAATGACATGGACCACTACTTTGAGTGGTGTGATATATCTGAGGAGAGAAAAGTGAGGTTTGCTAAAATGAAACTGGTTAGCCGAGCTAAACTCCACTGGCATAATGTGGAGCACTTGCTTAGAGAGGCTAGGGAGCCACCAATCCTCATGTGGGACGAAATGAAAGAGAAACTGAAGGAGAAATACCTACCCACGTTCTACAAACTTTGTCTCATGGATCACTGGCAATGGCTGACCCAAGGGAACATGCCAATATCTGAATACATCGAAGAATTTGATGAATATCTTATGCTATGTGAGTTGGTTGAGGACATGAGGCTGGTCGTGTCCCGTTTTAGGGCTGCTCTGCGTGAGGACCTCAAGAGAGAGTTAATTGTGCCAGAGATAACCACGTTAGATCAGGCCTACCGAGTTGTCTAGAGCCTAGAGGACCTTCAGAGACATACCTTCACTAGGTGGTTCGAATCCTGAGATGCCCTTACTAGAGGGTCCACTTCTGGAACCAAACCCCTTCCCGCCCAACCTCAACCCAAGGCCCATCCACCCCCTCCAGCACCCCCTCGAGATGGAAAAGGCAAGGCAATAACGAAGGAACCCTCAAAACTCCTTGTCAAGGACCAGTGCTATAGATGTCAAGGGTTTGGCCACTTTGCTGGCCAATGCCCTACCTGCCAACTCCTAATTGAAGGGCGAGAAGGAGAAGATCCCCGGGAAATTGAAGAGGAAGATCTCTATACACCAGACCTAGGGAATGTTGATGATGAAGATGATGATGATGAGTGGCCTGGTGATGAGAATGACTTAGTCTGCATCTGAAGTATTCCTGAAAATCCTAACTCCCATAGGCTTGGTGCCCTAACTCAACCAAAAGAGCGCGATGATTGGCGAAGAAGCACCATCTTCCACAACTATGTCAAAATTGGTGACAAGAATTGTAAGGTCATCATTGATAGTGAGAGTTATATTAATGCAGTGTCATCAGCCACCGTCTCACGACTTGAATTGAGGACGGTACCCCACCCCAATCTCTACAAAGTCTTTTAGGTCGACACCTCATCCATCTCTATCAGTGAAAGATGTCTCATCCCACTTACATTCTCAACCTATAGTGACTCGATCTGGTGTGACGTTGTTAGGATGGATGTGGGACTGGGGATGTCAATGGGCCGAGCTTAGGTTGGCCCGGCTCGGGCCCAACTCATCAATACAAAAGCTCGAGCCCGGCCCAAGCCTAAGGCCCGGCCCGACACTTTTACAAAAATGTAAAGCTCGGCTCGGCCCGAAACTTAAATAAAAATAATATATTTGATAATATAAAACTTATGATCTCACTAAATTAATTAGAAATTTTGATGTTAATTACTTAATTTGTTTGAAAAGAGAGTTTTTAATTTTCTAATTAAGTAAAAATAACATAATTTTAATTAAGTAATTTTAAATTTGAAGGGAGAAAAAAAGAGAACGGGCCGAACTCAAAGCCCGACCTAGCCCGTGGGTCTAGTCGGGTCGGGCTTTTAGGCTCGACTAAGGGCCCACGGGCTGAAAAGGGCCTTACAGCCCGGCCTGAAATTGGGCCAGGCCAGCGCCCAGCGGCCTATCGGGTCGGTCCGACTCATTGACAGCCCTATGTGGGACACATTATTTTGGGTCAACCTTGGCTTTATGATCTTGATGTCACTATTTATGGTTAGACCAACTCCTATACATTCCAGCACGAGGGGAAGAAAATACAACCCAACCCTTTACCCCCTAAGGTTGGGCAGCCAGCCAAGGAGGGTGACAAGGCCGACAAAGGTTTGCACATTATTAGCCCTAGGGAATTTGAGAGAGAGAGAGCCCAAGAACATGAGCTTGAAATTTTTGCTCTTGTAGCTAGAGCGTCATCGGAGGAGTCCATTGACCCACTTACTGAGGAACTGAAGCCTGTCTTGAGTGAATTTCAAGATGTGCTCTTAGAGGATCTTCCAAATAAACTTCCCTCTTTGCGTGACATCAAGCATGCAATTGACTTGGTCCCAGGGACAACATTGCCAAACTAGCCCCATTATCGCACTAACCCTACTGGGCATGCCAAGATGGCAAGGCAAGTTGGAGAATGGATAGGCAAAGGTTTTGTCAGGGAGAGCACGAGTCCTTGTGCTGTTCATGCCTTGCTAGCACCAATGAAAGATGGCTCATGGAGGATGTGCATTGATAGTTGAGCCATCAATAGGATCACTGTGAAGTATAGGTTTCTCATCCCCAGATTGGACGATATGCTTGATATGATGGTTGGTGCCACCGTCTTTTCCAAGATTGACTTAAAGAGTGGTTATCATTAGTTCAAATCCGTCCAAGTGATGAGTGGAAGATGCCATTTAAGACGATGAATGCTCTTTATGAGTGGCTTGTGATGCCCTTCGATGTGTCAAATGCTCCTAGCACATTCATGAGGGTGATGACACAAGTGTTTCGACCATTTATGGGGAAGTTTGTGCTCATCTATTTTGATGACATCTTCATCTACAGTTAGTCCAAAAAGCAGCATTTAGACCACCTCCGTCAAGTCTTCCTGGCCCTAAGGAGAGAGGAATTGTATGCCAACCCAAAGAAGTGTTCATTTATGACCAATCAAGTTGTCTTCTTGGGGTTCATAGTCTCTTCAGAGGGCGTGCCAGTTGACCCACAAAAGGGCAAGGCAATAGTAGAGTGGCGTGAACCACGGTATGTCCACGAGGTCTGTAGATTTCATGGTCTCGCCACCTTCTACCGTTGCTTCATTTAGGGGTTCAACACCATCATGTCTCCCATCACTGATTGCCTAAAGAAGGGAGAGTTTCGATGGACCTCAACAACATCTAAGGCATTCCATGACATTAAGGATAGGATGACTAATGCCCTAGTAATGCGCCTACCTGATTTCTCTAAGGTTTTTGAAGTTGCTTGTGATGCATTAGACATTGGAGTAGGAGGAGTGCTGAGTCAAGAAGGTCATCTAGTGACGTACTTCAGTGAGAAGTTGAATGAGGTCAAGCAAAGGTGCACCACTTATGACAAGGAGTTCTATGCGATAGTGCAATTACTTCGCTTTTGGCGACACTAATTGTTATTGCAAGAATTTGTCCTCTTCTCTGATCACGAGGCTCTGAAGTATTTGAACTCATAGAAGAAGTTAAGCCCACATCATACATTCATACTTGATGGGTAGAGCTCCTGCAAGTCTACACATTTGTACTCAAACAAAAAAGCTGGTGTGGAGAATAAGGTTGTTGATGCACTGAGTCGTCGAGTGTTGTTGTTCTTTGGCATGAGTGTCCAAGTCACATGATTTGAGTGTGTGAAAGAAGAATATGGGTCATGCCCTAACTTTGACGACATCTACACCCACTTGAAAGTGGGCCGATCTCGGAGTGTGGAGGAATTTATCCTTCAAGATGGGTATCTATTTAGGGCCAATTGCCTTTGTATCCCACGTACTTATGTGCGAGACTTTCTCATGTGGGAGATTCATGGTGACGGTCTTACTGGCCATTTGGTCAGAGTAAAACCATTGAGTTGGTTGAGGATCAATTTTATTGGCCAAGTCTGAAGAGAGATGTCATTAAGTTGATCAATTAATGCCATACCTGTCAGGTGGCAAAACAAAGGAAGCAGAACACGGGTCTCTACACCCCTCTTCCTGTGCCCGACCATCCATGGCAGGACGTGAGCATGGATTTTGTGCTTGGGCTTCCGATGACCTTGAGAAAGCACGATCCCATTTTTGTGGTTGTTGATTGTTTCTCCAACATGGCTCATTTCCTGCCTTGCTCAAGGACATCTGACACCTCCATGGTTGCCAAGTTATATTTCAATGAGGTTGTAAGGCTACATGGGCTACCAAAAACCATTGTTTCTTATTGGGATGTCTAAGTTCACCATTTATTTCTGGAAAACTCTTTGACATATGATGGGAACAAAGCTGAAATTTTCAACTGCCTATCACCCACAAACTGATGATTAGACTGAGGTTGTGAACCGGTCCCTCAGAAATCTTTTGCGTTGCTTGGTGGGTGAAAACACTAGGCACTAGGATTTGTTGTTACTAGCCATAGAATTTGCATACAATAGTTTAGTTAATAGGTCAATAGGGTTGAGTCCTTTTGGAATTGTCTAAGGTTACAAACCCAGGAAGCTTGTAGATCTAATCCCTGTCCCAATTCAGTCTAAGCCATTAGAGTTTGTAGAGTTTTTGCATTGCACTTGCATGCATTGCATCAAAAAGTTAAACAACAAATTGCGCTCAACAATTCTGAATATAAATTCCATGCTGATTTACGCAGACGGTTCAAGGAATTTAAGGTGAGAGATCATGTCATGATCAGGGTCAGACTTGAGAGGTTTCCCTCGGGAACCTATAGGAAGCTTCGTGCTAGAAGCATGCGACCATTCTAGATCTTGCAGAGAGTGTGGCCAAATGCATATATGGTCGACATCCCTACCGACTATGGAATTCATTCTACATTCAGCATTGAGGATTTATTAGAGTACAAGGGTCCCTTCCACATCTCCTTAGATCCCTTCACTAACTCCGAACCCATTACAACCGAGGTTTCCAACAATGATCCCCAGCCAGATGCATCAGAGCCACCACCAGTTGTTCCCACCCCTCCTTACCTCCACCCCCAACGGCACAAACACATAATGAACGGATTGTCCATATTGTGGATGAGCAAATTATTTTTACTAGGGATGGCGGAGTTCAGCTTTACTTGGTACGGTGGATGGGATGGCTAGAGTTCGACGACACCTGGATCACACGAGAGGAGCTAAAACATCTTGACCCAGACTTACTGGAGTGGTACCAGAGTCGACATGACCCTTACCCGATGGAGTCGAGTTCCTCTCACCCGGGGAGAGTTAGTGGGGACATAGGATTGCGAGTTTACCAATGTCGCCGCCGTCGTCCCAGTGGGACAGTTGCGTTCTTGTGCCTGTGATGGAGTCGCTTCAGAGTTACAGTTTATTTTTTCATTGTTTATTTATAGGCCTGGGTGTTTGTGGGCCTAGTCGTCTGTTACGAGTCTATTAGTAGGTTGCTTATTTCTTTATTGTTATTTCATCACTATGTTGGCCTTATTGTATATGGGCCTAGTTGAGTCTGTTAGTAGATAGTGTGTCACCTGTTGTCAGATATTAGGGTTTGTTTTTCTTTTAATCTGAGTCATTGATGTAATTTGTTGGTTCCTATTTAAGAGCCATTAGTGTTAATGAGAAGGTAGACATTAATTTGAAGAAGAAACCCTAGTTGTGAATCATGTGAAGGGATGTCCTGAGGAAGGACCCCCCCCCCTAAGGAGGCAGCGAGAAGTGACCCCCGCCCTGCTTTCCCCTGTACGCCGCCTCCCCCTCCCTCTTCGACCATGAACACGGCCTTCCCCGTCCCCTTCAAAACCCAAAACCCCCCCTCCCATCACAACGTGCCCCTACTTCCCTCCTCTCCTGCTTCCTGTTCTCCCCCCCTTCCCCCCTTCCTTTCCACCATCACGGCAGGGCAAGCCCGTTGATCAAGCGGACGCCCACCGCCTGCAACCCCCTGTGGCACCGAGGTGCCAACAGAATAGTGGCCGTCCTCCTTGGACGCCGGCCACGATCGTGTTCTCCCCCCCTTCTTCTCTCGGCCTGCGTCCTGCGTTGTTGGTCTGTCGTCGCTCTCTCGCCGGCCTCCCTGCGCAGCGTCTGCGATCGCCGGTTGTGGACTGCCATGACAACAATGCCACCTAGCCGTCCTCAGACCCTTCTACCGCGGCCTTCGCCCACTCCGGCCGCCCTTGACGCGGCCACTGCAGCAACACCAAGCCGCCATCCAGCGTCGGATTCCCCTTCTTTGAACGACGCTCGGAAGGAGTTTGTGAGCCTAGATGAATCTGACCGCAGCCGAAGGAGTTGATGGCCCAACACATATTTATCTGTACCTGCCGGTGTTGCCACACGAGTTCGGTCAATCTCGTCGTTCGAGGACTCCCCCACGTCAGTGCTCGAGCCGACCGGCCGTGTCTTTCCCGCCTGACCCTCACCCGGAAGTCGTGTTCGCAGATCTCACGGCTTTGTCTTTAGCACCAACCAGCGATGCTGAACGTCGCCCATCCTAGGTGACTCGTCTCTCTATCTACACGTGGTTGTTCGTTTATTGTGTGTTGTTGCCTCTAGGGCCATACACTGCTACCATCACTATATATATGTAATTGATTCAAACAAAAAATTGCATCATATTTTGAATATTTTCCCTTGCTGCTTCATCACTTGTGCGCTGCTATCTTTGGTTGAGTGTTGAGGAAGGCCCTAGCCAGTGGTTCTACCCATCTGCCGATCCGCTTCTACGTAACTTGAATTGTCCCATGCTTATTAATGTGCTTGCTCTGTCGTTTTAAACTCCTGTGATATCGAAAGTTAAATTAGCACAGACTTAATACTCAATTGCTGAGAATTAATGAATAACCTGCAATTAAATGGACATGCATGCACGTTTCACAACAATGGGGATCAGGCGTGGGAAAGGTTGATCTGAAATTATCAGATTGTCTGATCTCTTTTTGGTGTGCTTCACACTTTTGCTTCATCTGCTTGTTACCTACTTTGTTGATCCATAAGGATTCTGTATTAGTTCATTATTCCAATCCTGTTGATTTTCTGTGGTGCATGCCAATTTCCAATATTGGGTTTCTCTTTCTTGGAAAATGTAATTTCGTTGTTAGGTCATCTTAAAAAAGAAGGAAATCTTGGTTAGGCCTCAAAGTGTTCTTTTGTTTACCACAAGTAAAACTGTAAGTGTTCTCAAAGAATCGCGCTTCACTTTTCTTTCTTATGCCAAGATCTTCCAAATGATTTATGATAAAGACCATTGGATAACATCACACTGTACTGCTTGCCCTCAGGAGAGGTCATACTTCTAGATGTCACATTCTGTTAGTATGCAACCTACATTGTAGGTTTAAGATTCCCTTTTGTTTTCATATCAAGTACAATATATTTGCTTTTATATGAGAGTTCAGTTGTCCACACTAGGCCCCCATTTATTATCATGGTGCAAGCTCAGCATGCACATTCTACTTTTTATGAAGATGTTCGTCTTTCGCCAACCTTAATGCCCTTTTCCTTATATCTGCTAAAAGCCTTCTAATGACTGGAAATGCTTTCACTTCAAAGAATTACAGGAAAGACTTTCAGTTGCTTAATCAAAAAGCTCTTCCTCGATTTTTTGGGGCATCTCTGCTTGCCTCTTTGATGGAGCATGCATTCTGAGTGTAGTAACTAAATAATGGGATAATTGCATATACTCCCAAAAAACATCTTATTCTACTGTATATCCCTATATTTTTCATATTGCATTATATACCCTCATAAGAAATTGTCATATATACTCCTATCATCATCTGCCATTTAATTTAACTTTAGGTGGATTAAGGCAGGAAACAGACTAATCTGCCCTTGTTTAATCTCCTCATATAATCAACGTGATGGCATATACACCCTAGAATCGTTGATATTCTCTTGTATACCCTTTCAAAACCTTATATTTTGCATTTTCAACAGAACATTCTGGTAACTCTGATGGTATTTGAACCCAAGGGATATAACTGAAATGGTATTACTTATTATGCTGGTACACATGACAATATAAAAAACATGGGGGTTGTTGGAGGCCTGAAGTCTAACCCAAAACATAGGCTTTGAGTTGAGGGAATTCTCTACGTATATAGAGGTAAAACTCCCATGGATATCCGATATGGGACTAAACCACAACACCCCCTCTTGCGTCGAACCAACCGATTTGGGGGGCATCACGGGTAGGGCCAAGTGTCCACATATGGATCTAATGAGTAAACCTGCTCTATACCATGTTGGAGGCCCAAACTCTAACCCAAAACCTAGGCATTAAGTTGAGGGAATCCTCTACATATATAGAGGTGAGACTCCCATGTATATCTGATATGGGACTAAACCACAACACCCCCCCTCGCGATGAACCAACCGGTTTGGGGGGCATCACAGCTAGGGTCCAGCGTCCACCTATGGTTCTAATGGGTAAGCCCGCTCTGATACCATGTTGGAGGCCCGAACTCTAACCCAAAACCTAGGTATTGAGTCGAGGGAATCCTCTACGTATATAGAGGTGAGACTCCTATGGATATCCGATATGAGATTAAATCACAACTGTGGTATGTAATTATCCTTTAAATAAAAAGCCCTTGTAGGCTGCTAGCACTTATCTTCGTTGTTGCCCTCTGTGATACTCACTGAATGTGTTACGGGAAAGTTGTGGTTACTTGTAGCAATGCACTATTCCAAGTTTCTAGATTACTATTGTCAGTTGGTAATCTAGTATGCCTCATGTATATTCTCGAAAGGAGATACAAGTTGGGAAAGAAGAAAACAGCATTACCAGATGGCCAGGATGATGCAGCAATCCAGAGAACTTAGCTAAGAATTATGAAACAAATGGATATTCTCTGATATAGATTTTTCTCTGTTTCATCTATTTTTAATGTTTTACTGTCTCTAACTTCATTATATTTCTGTTTTTCAAATCTGAAAGAATTTCATATCTGTATATTGTTCCACACACTCACAGTCATATAACTTACAAAAATAGTAAACACATGCGTGAGCAACTGAATTTTGATGGCTGATTTGATATGCTTCTATTTGCCCACAGCCAATTGACAAGCAGCCCTTGTTGGACTCTGGCATTCTATGTTGTCTCATTCATATTTTGTATGCTCTTTTAAATCCCGATGAATCCAAGCAATGTCAACCTATGGCTAGCTCGGAAGTGTCCACGTCACATGGGAAGGCTAATGATAAGGACAGCATATACATGCGGCAGCTTGAGGTACTTTCCTTCTAATTTCACGCATCAGAAATGATATTTTGCCAAGAATGAAGAGTTTTTGAGCCTGAAATGAACTTCCCAAGTATTTTTCTGATGCATCCTGGCCATTGACTTAAACTCTTTCATTAACAATTAACGTCATTTTTGGTTGCAAAGTTGTATCATCGTAACTCTGTATGTTTAAGCTTTGCATACTTGCTCCTTCCGGTTTTGTACTTAAATGTTCTGCTTATATCTCAAAAAACATTGTTTATACAACAAATATTTGGATCTCATGTAAAGATAAACCCCAAAAATTGTCCATGTACTTGCTGGAGGCTTTATGCATTATGGATATCAAAATTATTAAAATCAATTTTTGTGATGGCAATCAAATGTTTTAAACTGTAGGATGCTGAAATCAAGCTTTTGGTGACAGTATGCATGCCCATTTCAAAGTGAGTGAATGCGAGAAAGCTAAGGGGCATTCTTTTTAAGAGGGCATGCTAATTTTAATCTGAGTGAATATAATCCAAAAGGAAACAGAACAACAACCTCTGCAACTTTTTTTCCCCCTGAAAGTGAACAACCTCTGCAACTAATTGCAAAAGGAACCAAAAAATATAAATCAAGTATAGTAGGGCTGGAGCAAAATTTGAATAGCTTGTGAGTGTTTTAACTGCATTTTTATAAAAGGAACTCAAAAATCTTTTAAGAGGTTTATTGGAGGAAACTCTTTGGAGTGAGGATAAGGGGAGGGTGATGGTGATCTACATGGTGGTCTGGGAGAGTGTGTGCCCTAGAGTGCGGAGGGTGTTAAATGTGATCTTATGGGGCTTACATATGCAGCATTTTTACTTTATTTTAGTGCTGTTATATTGGGGTCATGATTGTCTTTTCCATATTTGGGATGTGGGCATTGTTTTATTATTTGCCATGGGCGTTTTGGCCATTTACTTTAGTTGGGGTTTAGTGATTTATTTATTATTGCAGAAGTTTTTGATTATATTAATACTAGTTAAGAAGTCCGAATTAGGGTCAATGAAGTTAGCTTTGAAAGGACAAAGCACTGTGTACAGCTTTGTGAACATGCCTTCTTTTCATGTGTCGAACTGTGAGTCCCTCCTCTCATTGTAGGAACAGTGGCACCAGCCTGTCCTGCACCTCTCATCCTCCTGCCCTTTTTGAACACCTTTCATGGTGTTTCATCATGTTTTAAAGGGATGGGGATGCGAACATGCTATTCTGGTGGATTGAGTTAAATGAGTTATGCACCATGCAACCATTGTTGTTGGACAGATCTTGAATCTGTCATGTTTCTGTTGCCATGGTTTGTTTGAACAAATATGGCTGCTGTGGCTGTCCTTTTTACCCTATAGCTTCCTGAAAAAGATGCAGTATCTGGTATCTCTGAAATGCACAGTCAATGGTCCTGCACCCCTCTCCACGGTGTGGCCATGCGGCCTGCTGAAGTTTATCACACCTGCACCCCTGTTTACTAGAGGGAAGAAGATGCTGACACCAAACACCCTTTTCTCACAGAAGCTTGCCCCTTACAGCCCTTTACCTTATGGCCTTTTATTTTGATGTAAACCCTTCTACTTTCCTAGGCATTGGTACCTGAGATTCTTGATTTTGCATTCATGTTCAGTAATATCTTTTTTGGGAAGTGGATAGTACCACAATTGTATTAATTGTAAAAATAAAGAGGGATGTACAAGTATAATCAGTAGAGGGTGGACCTAGGAGCAACGGTAAGGTTGCCTCTTGCGTGACGTGGAGGTCACATGTTCGAATCAGGAAACAGCCTCTCGATTTTTCGGGGTAAGGTTGCGTACATCGTACTTCCCCAGACGCGGGGCTGGTGGGAGCCTCGTGCACTGGGTACGCCCTTTGTACAAGTATAATCAATCAGCTCCCAAAAAATCCATATACAAAAACCTCCCACACCAAGAAGGTATGCCCCAAGCTATTCTCCCAACGGAAGGAAAAGTGAGGGCATGTTCAGCAATATCAATACACAGTGCAACCTGAGTCGTTAAATCACAGATCTTAAAAAAGTTTCTAGCCAAGTGTGTTCATAGCTATTAATAGTGCTTGTGAACAGTAGCTGCACATGGACCCTGCATACATATCATTGCAATCCCCCAGTGTAATACTCTTTGGTCCATTAATTGGATACTTGGATTTAATCAAGCCCCGGAAAGACTTGATCCAAGCATACTTGTGCCAGTCCAGCACAGTCTCTCTGTGAACAGCGGTCAGGCAGCACTTCCCTGTTTCCAGAGATTCTCCACATCTTGGATTGCTGCCAGTGAATTTTCTGCATACTGTTGGTTGTGTGATGGCATGATGCACATATATATACAGGGCTTTTGGGGCATTTGCAGCCTCAGGAGTAGTGGAACTTATTATCTTGTTGTAAGATTTCTCAAATCCCAACGGAAAAAAGTGTTTGTATAAAAAATATTAAGGCTTTTGATATAGTATCTTGTGGTTGAAAATGCAAATTAAACCACAAAAAAGATGTACCGAAGCACAAAAAATTCAATGGAAAGCAGACGTGTATATGCATATCTATAGGAATCTGTTTACATTTTTCATAAGCGGCTGATGCTGTCCAAATCGCATTAAGATAAAGGTAGGATGGGCAATATGTTATTTGTCTGGACATATGTGCAGTTGAGAGCACCTTTGAAGGACTAATTCTGGAACTCCTTTAGATTAATGACTCATCAAATATTTTATCCTGGCTGGCTGCTCTCAGATGATTAATTGGAGAACTGTATAGGCCCAACTGTAAGCAAAGTATATATACTAATTCAAACAGATGGAGGAGGTTTTATCCACTTTATAAGTAAAGCAAATTGCAAGGCGTGAAAATAGATTTATATAGAGAGAACATGGCCTCTCATACAAATGCAGATTTCAAGGATAGTCTCCATTAAGGGAAACATGCTTCATTGTGGAAGTTAAAAGAAACAGCCTTCTGAGAGCAATATTATTTTGAGGATAGGTATTAATGTTGATGTATGATGTCAGCGGTAAATCTCTCATAATCACTTAATTTTAAACTTGGTGAAGGAATATCGTGTAATGGCTTTGTTAACAAGTGCTATTTAGCATGATAAAATTTGGTCAATGGATGAAACTACATGGAGATGACTAAACAGGTACGGGAAGAACCCTAAAATAGTGTTGGTTACTCATTTCGTGCTACCTTTTGGACATCATGATAACTTTGGGGAAGGTATTTTCCCAGTTTAGTGCAGGAAACTTAGGCTGCAAAAAATATAAGCTATTCTCAATGTTTGAGCTACGTAGTTAAAGGAAAGAAGTGAGGAAAGTTTTCCCTTTATCCAATATTTTTCTCTATTGTTTTCCCATTCATTCTGATTGACTTGAACCAGAGCGTACCTGGAAATGCCAACTTTGATAAGGCCCATGTCATTCCCACAATCCTTCCCACTTTGCTGTGAGTTGGTAAAGTCAAAATTTAAAACCTTCACCCTTTCTGTACATGGATCTGGATTTATTGAACACAGATCCGACCTGATACATATACAAAACTTGCATCTGTATTAGAAAGTCATGACTAATGAAATTTCTTCTCATGTTACAATTGTGCAGGTAGAGGGAAGTGTGGTTCATATCATCAAAGCATTAGCGAGTCATCCTTCAGCTGCACCCAGCTTGATTGAGGATGATTCACTTCAGCTTCTATTTCAAATGGTTGCCACTGGCTCTCTGACAGTTTTTGCACGATTTAGAGAGGGACTTATCCCTTTGCATACCATTCAACTTCACCGACATGCCATGCAGGTTAATTAGTATTAGATTTCTGTGTGCTATTGATTGTTCTTCTGGATAATAATCTTTTTTTTTTCTTAGTTTGGTTCGAGAATGTTATTTTTTTTGCACTAGATCTACAGCCAAACTTACTGGAGTTTCAATTATCAGATTTGCCTTCCATAAAGGAAAACCAATTCCTTATTTTTTCATTGCATATTGCAGATTCTTGGGCTTCTTTTGGTGAATGATAATGGAAGCACTGCAAAATATATACACAAGCGTCACTTGGTATGCCATTTTGTTCATTCATTTTAGCCAATCATACATCCTGGAACTGTATCCTTATCTTTGTTATGGGGTACCTCCAAAAGTACACTGTCAATGACTGTTTGTGTTATATTAATTTTAATGAGAGTGAAGTCCTTTTTAACTGTCATGCCTGTTTACTTGGGGTTATCAGTAAATTACAGTCCTATATATCATGAATGTTAAAAATACTCGTTCATATCCATTATGGCGCCATTCCATTATCAAAATGATGGCGCTTTCTTTTTTTATTTCTTGCTTCATCTAATGATGCTACTTGTCTCTGTTCAGAATACCAAAGACTGTGCCTAAGAAGGTGGATGCCATGATACTAAGTGGGAGAGGCTCTGTAAAAACAAGGAGGCTGGTGGTTTAGGTGTTATGATGTTAGGGGTTTTAACCTGTCTCTTTTGGGAAAATAAATATAGATGTTTGGTACTAAGGAGAAGGGCTTGTCATGGGAAGCAATTAGTTGAAGTTTTCTGGAAGGTGGCCAAAGACCACCATTCATTTATTAAGTGCATAACCAACCCCCCCAAATACAGAAAGTGGACAGCTGAGATTCATCAAGGCAATAGATTCAACACCCTGCAAGGACTACACAAAACCCTTGCAAACCAAATTTCTTCCAATTATAAAGTGAGTGAAACAGATGAGCGGCATGAGCCCTCTCCATGACTCCATGTCATTACAAACAAGCCAATCCTAATCAGATCGATGGAGTGGCTAATAATCTGAAATGTACTCTTGCACTCCTGCTGTTCCTTTGCAGATTGCCCACAAGGTGGTAGCTAAAAGCAAGGTCTGTGTATAGCCTTCCTCCTTACAAGGATTTAGGTTTCTCCAACCCTTAATGAGCTGTTGTATTGTGCTTGGCTCCCTCCATTCCAAGACCACAGTTATGAAAAGGACTGTCCAGGCAGCTGCTATGACCCCACAATCGATTAAGTGGCGTTTCTGAAGTCTCCTTTCCTAAGCCACAGAATACACAACTTTCTTTATGGTCGAGGTTAAAGCTTCTGGTCCTGTTCATTGTTGAGAGTCTGTCCTGTACCAATCTTCTATAAACCTTGATTTTCATTGGCCCGGTGAACAACTTTAAACCATTCAACTCTGCAGCCCCCAGCTATTTTCACCCTTGTCAGAGAAAATCTTCCTCCTGATTCCTATCTTTTCAGCCTCCTGTCTTCATAATAATGGCTGATAATTTTAGAAAAAGAAGGTGATCAGATAACCGAAGTTCACTGAAACAGTAAAAGAAAAGATGCACAGCTCCTTCCTTGACACACAAGAAAGTTTTAACGAGATGATAGAGTCCGTGCCCTGTCTCCCACCCCTATCCCATTACATCATCAAACCCCCAAATAAATTTCATTCACGTATACAAATTTCTTAGAAGCAGAGAATCTATATTCCTACCAGAAAGGCAGAACTCTTCATGACCACAGCAGGTTGTCTGAAGTCATCTCTGAGAATCCTGTTGTTTCTCTCTTTCCAAATCGCCCACAGTGAGGCTCTAGACACAGTGCCCATGTTTCCTTGTCTTCTTGATTCACTGGAGATGTGTCTTTAGGCACCCAATACCTCAGGACTTCACAATATCTGATCTGCCTCGGGGAAAAGCCTCCATGCTCCCCCTTGATTGTTCAACTTTGGACTTGGCCAATCTAGCTGCTTTGACTCGGACACGAAGATGAGCATCTTCTTTGTTCTGGTCACCATGTCCTCGTGACCCTGCTTTTTCACTGGAGATGTGTCTTTAGGCACCCAATACCTCAGGACTTCTCAATATCTGATCTGCCTTGGGGAAAAGCCTCCATGCTCCCCCTTGATTGTTCAACTTTGGACTTGGCCAATCTAGCTGCTTTGACTCGGACACGAAGATGAGCATCTTCTTTGTTCTGGTCACAATGTCCTCGTGACCCTGCTTCCCAACCATGGAGACCAGTGAACACTTCTTTGATGTTCTCGTGCAGCACATGCTGCCCTTTCTTGCTCTGAAATCCATGTCTTTGACTATGACCTCGGCCCATAAACAATCACGGTCACCTTTCATTTTGCTTGTCTTGATAGGAACCAATGTTTTGGGCTTCTCGATTACAGGGTTCACTTGCAAATGTCTTCCCTGACTGAAACTAAGAATTCTCTGGGATTTGACTGCAATTCCTCAGCTTTACTAGCATTCTAGCATACTTCTGCATGGTGCCGTCCATTGTCCTTGCATTTATTCTCCTCAGGATACCAAAGGAGTTGGCTGACATGAAATGTCTTGGTATTTCACTCATGCAGTTGAATGCCGAAAAGTGAACACCTGGTGGAAACTCCTCTTCAACTGGAAATGTAGCTGTCCCTGGATTCCACCGTGAAAAACCAATCATAGGGTTCCTTTTATCAGCTTTCCCATGGAAAGACATTCTTCGTGATGATGCAAGTCTGCAAAGTGTACCAGGTGATGAGGATCTTCCAGTTCCTTCATCCGCCATTCTGAGTCGTTCCAGCCTCTTTTTTTGAATATTTCCAGTGTAACTCTCATACTCTCAATCCCCATTGTCCTTCCTTCCCCAGCTCTTTAATCTGCATCACACTGCAGTCCTCTGATTTTCTTCTCCACTCGAAAATCTTATTCCAGGGGATCACAACCTTAGCAAGGGAGGACTTATTATTCCCTTCTAAGGAGAGCCCTGACTTTAGAGGATTATTCTGAATCTTTTGTCTCTGTTTTGGACAAGAGCCACTTCTACAACGTACACCCTGCAGAGAAGACATTTGACAGCATCTTTACATTCTTTTGCTTGATAGCCATGGGCTAAACCCTGATATACACTTCTTTGCTTACAGGCAAGGGCCCAGCATGAAAGGGGAACCTCATCGTCAGTCTTCTTCCGTCTTCTTTCTGCCTTCTTCCACTCTCTGCTGACCTCTCCCTACTCCATCCAGTTGGAAGTAATTGGATAGAGATACCATAGAAGGTTTAGATGATGAGACCTTCAAGCAACATTTCTCACCTGCAGAGTGGAATTCTTCAAGTGAAGGATGCAGTGCAGGCAGGTATAGAGGTCACTTTGGTCAATGGTCAAAGATGGTACCTTTGGAAGGACAGGTGATGTGGGTACTCCTTCGGTGGACTGGTTTCCTCAGGTTTATATGATCTCTTTAGACCCCTTTGCCATTGATGGGGAGTTGTCTGATGACGGCCTTTCAGGGGAGGATGCACAACATCTTTTAGGAAGAACTTGCTGGATGTGGAAATCAGCCAGCTTGAAGAGCTTCTACTGCATTTACGTTGGTAGGATCTGGACATTCATAGGATGGATTCAGGGAAGGAGCACTGGGGGAAGTATTGTAGATCCTCAGTTAAAGTCTGCTTACTCCATTGCGGTTGGAGGGGCTCATTTCTGCTTAGCCAACCATCTTTGACCACCTTGTTCATTGTAGGTGAATATCCTCATTTGGAGGATTTCAAATGGTGTGCTGCATACTTGTGAGTTGTGATTGGCTACTTGGAGGACATTAGGGTAATTTACTGCTTCGGTGAAGGAAAGACCACCTGTTAACTGGGTGTCCATTTCTTGGGAGATGCAGCTTTTTCGGAAGTTGCCATTGTTTCGCAGTGCTGCAATGGGTGTTACATGTGTTGGTTAGTACAATAATCTTCAAGAGGCAAAGCAAGATTCTGACTCTCGTGTTTACTTTCATATGTGATCACTTTAGAGTAGATGAAATCTTTACATAAAGTGGAGGACACTCTTATCTTTATTTTTGTGGTGTTTGTCCGGTTATATGGGACGGTTACTCGGTGTAGGTTTTATTTTTTTGTAGAGGAATTTTGAAAGCTTATCGTCACTGCACATACATTCCCTCCCCTGTGTTATCAAAGGCGATAGAGGTGACCGCTTAGGTGATGGAGGCAGCCACAAGTCGTCTCGCCTCCGCCTCAATCGCCTCAATCTGGCCTTGTGGGCCCGGCCCACCTCCTCACGCCCCGGCCCGCTTGGATGTTTGTTTAGATTTGTTGTTAATTTTATTTAAATTTGTTTGATTTTAAGAATGAATGAATTTAGGAAGTTTATTGATTTTATGTATGCATTTTTTGTGATATTTAGACATATCTGTATTTCTGAATTATATGTATTATTTTAATAAAATATCACCTCAAATGCCTAGGCCATCGCCTAGGTGTTTGAGGCATGAGGCGACCCCTTAGTCGCCTCAGTCGCCTCTCGCCTCTGACTACATAGCCCTTACCTTCAATCTACAGAAAGATGATGAAAGGAAATGGTGATGGACATCTAATGGGAAATTTTCTGTCACCTCCTTTCAAGGTTTTCAATGATAGTGGAGAGAGGGTGAGGAGCAAATACTTAGTATGGAATAAGTTATACCCATCTGAGATCAAACTATTCATGTGGAAGTTGGTGAGAAGACAACTTCCAACTGCAGATGGAGTCAAGATGTTCTTCAATATTCAGCAGACTCAGTGCTTAGTCTGTACAGTGGATGAGGAAAACCTAGACCATCCATTTTGTGGCTGTGGTATTATTAATGTCCAGTGGGTCATTACATGCAGGGTATTAAATATTTCATGGAGGGCGCCTAAATATATTCGTGAACTTTTGAGGTGGTGGGGTACAGATTGCCCAGTGGGTTACTTAGCAATAAATGGTCAATTTTGCCTCCAGTAGTGCTGTGGGCTATTTTGCTTGAAAGAAACTCGGGGAAATTCAAGCAAGATCTTAACAGATCTTTTGATATCCGGAGCAAGGTTTTGCCAATTCTGCGATTCAACTCGACTTAGTCCAGTCCAGATACAACCCATATTGGGCCAATTTTGCTGACTCGGTTCAGCCCAGATATCAGTCGACTTGTACGAGTTGGACCAAGTTGGTAAATCATGATTCAGAGAAGACCTATTCAATGGATGGAAGACTGGTATTTGGCAGAGGGAATTGTACCATTGGTACGATTGCTCATCCATAGGCTCAAACGTTGGAGGAACTGCATATCTTGAAGGATGGATCATCTCTCCTCTACTTCTTCAGTAGAATAGACTGATTTCCTGTCTTCTGTTTTTTTTTACATGGCGGGTGTTTGTATGTTATTGTCATTGGGGGGCACTTTTGATTTCCTTGCCCGTAACTTTTCAGTACCCCTTTGTGGGGTTTGGGCTTGATAGTGCCATAATTTTCAGTTTCTAATGAAACGTGGCTTTTCTTTTGTCCACCTTAAAAGAAAAAAATCTGGATGTATTGAGGGTGATTGAAAAAATAGAGAGCAAACAAAGAAGGAAACATGAAGACAATGCCTGAACGAAAAGAAGAAAAATGAAAGATATCAAATTTGGTGCAGAGTTGCCTTGGCCTCCATGCAGCAGTTACATTCTGTACGGTATGGTGTGTAAGGAGGGGGTATATTCCATCATTTTTTACCACCACCATTTTTACCGACTGACAAAAAGGTAGGGGGTGTCAAGTTCTAATCTTCTAATACCATCCAGAAAAAGTTCTAATCTTCTAACGAAAATAATTTCATTTGGATCTATGTCGGTCATATTTTTAAATGCGAAGCTGCATTCTGTCTTCCCAATTTTGGTTTCTTATCATGATTCCATTGTGTCTATCTATAGATAAAAGTGCTTTTAATGGCTGTGAAAGATTTCGATCCAGAGACTGGTGATTCTGCATACACAATGGGGATAGTTGACCTGCTACTTGAGTGTGTCGAGTTGTCATATAGACCTGGTAAGTATTGATCATTTTTCTTTCTTTCAGTTTCATGGTTCTTTATTTAGGTATTCTGTATTTTTTCTTTACTCTTTCTTAAATTTGGTGGAAAAAACACATACAGCAGTTTTTACTTTTTTAGCTGAGGTGATTAGTTTCAACTTCTTAGGGTATTTTATCTTTATGGATTAATGATATAACCTTATATATTTTTAAACTTTTGGTGGATCCCTAATGTTTTTTTGCATTTGTATACATTTGCAGAGGCTGGGTTCATTAGGCTTAGAGAGGATATCCATAATGCCCATGGCTATCACTTTCTTGTCGAATTTGCATTGAAACTCTCCAGTTTACAGAAAAGCCAGGTTTTTCAGTCTCTTCATCCCAAATCTTCCTCAGAAGGAAATTTTGGTCCAGAGAATGCTCATCCATCTCCTACAGTTACTCAAAAGGATTTCCCCAGCAGAGGGGACAATTCACCTCCTCACCTTTCTCCATCACTTTCCAGGTTGCTGGATGTTCTTGTCAATCTAGCCCAAACAGGTCCTCTGGAACCAGAAACTTCGACTGGTGGGAAAGGCTCAAAATCCTCCTTTGGAAAGAGTGCAGCCCATAACCGAAACCGCACACCTTCAGTTGATAGGATTGGAGATGAAGTTTGGGAAAAGGGGAATACTAAGGTTCGAGATTTAGAAGCCATTCAGATGCTGCTGGACATCTTTCTGAAGGCAGGCAACATAGATCTACAAGCTGAGGTGCTGAATAGAATGTTCAAAATATTTTCTAGTCACCTCGAGAATTATAAGTTGTGCCAGCAGCGGAGGACCATGCCTCTCTTCATTATGAATATGGGAGGGCTTCCTACGTCACTGCAGGAAATCATATTGAAAATTCTGGAATATGCTGTGACAGTTGTAAATTGTATCCCTGAGCAGGAGTTACTTTCACTTTGCTGCTTGCTTCAGCAATCAATTACTTCTAGTTTAAAACATACAATTCTTTCATTCTTTGTTAAGCTTATATCCTTTGATCAACAATACAAAAAGGTTCTACGGGAAGTTGGTGTTTTGGAGGTGTTAATAGATGACTTAAAGGAACACAATTTCATTTCCGGTTCAGAGCAGCAAAATAAAACTTTTGGTGTTTTGGAAAAGAAATCTAGTTCTGATAGCTTTAAGAAGCATTTGGACGGCGAAGATGCCATTCTTTCGTCACCCAAGTTGATAGGTTCCAGTTCAGGGAGGTTCCATGTATTTGAGGATGATGGCACTATTACTGTTGCGTGGGATTGTCTTGTATCCCTGCTTAAAAAAGCGGATGCTAGTCAATCAGCATTCCGATCGTCAAATGGGTTTACTACTGTTCTTCCATTTTTGGTTTCAGATCTTCATCGATCGGGGGTTCTTCGAATGATATCATGCCTGATTATTGAAGATGCTACGCAGGTACATGTCCTCAAACTGTGTTTCTTATTTTTCAGTTATTTTGCTTTAGAGGGACAATCTTTATGTCAGTTTTGAAACATTTGATTTGAAAAGGAGTAGAATGCTAATATCTCTGGATAAACAGTTAGTTATTTGTCCTTCCAGGTTCATCCAGAAGAACTGGGGACGTTGATTGAAATTCTAAAAAGTGGGATTGTCACTAGTACCGTGGGAGCTCAGTACAAGCTTCAGAATGATGCAAAGTGTGACACTTTTGGTGCATTGTGGCGTATACTTGTTGCAAACTGTGTGTCACAAAGGGTTTTTGGGGAGGCAACTGGATTTTCCCTTTTGCTAACGACTCTGCACAGTTTCCAGAATGATGATGATTATGCGGATGTTCAATCATCTCTAGTGGCTCACATGAATGTTTTTTGTTTTCTGTTGCGTGCTATTATAGCTGGTGTATGCAGTAATGCTGCTAATCGCCTAAGGCTGCACACAGTCATATCATCACAGACATTTTATGATCTTCTATGTGATTCTGGTTTGCTTTGTGTGGATTATGAAAAACAAGTGATCCAGTTACTGCTGGAGCTTGCACTCGAAATTGTTCTTCCACCATCTGGTGCTGTACAGGTGGACAGTGCTTCATCATCAGATCATGTTGAAACTCAGTCGGAAAATTTTCTTTCAGTTGGATCCCTTGCCGCTATTAGCTCTGGTAGAGAGAGAGTTTATAATGCTAGTGCTGTGGGGGTGTTAGTCCGGTCCTTGTTACTCTTTACTCCAAAGGTGCAGCTGGAGGTACTTGTCTTTATAGAAAAACTTGCAAATGCTGGGCCCTTCAATCAGGAGAACTTAACATCTATAGGTGTGGGACTCGCTGCCTAGTTGTCATTTTCCTTTGCTTGTGATGCAGGCAATTCATTCTTACTTAGGGCTTGCTTGTAAATCAGGTTGTGTGGGGCTTCTACTGGAGAAAATCAATCCATTTCTTGTGGGAACATCGTCTCCGTTACTCACTCATGCTTTACGGATTGTTGAGGTGCTTGGGGCTTACAGGTGATATGTTGATACATCCAAGTGAATGTATCCATACTATTAGCTTTACCTATTATAACATTTTTCTATGATTTTCTTTCCTCAAATTGTATCCTCTATAACAGGCTATCTTCGTTGGAGCTGCGAGAGCTTATAAGATATATCCTTCAAATGAAATCAACTAATTCTGTGCATCTTCTTGCTGACATGATGGAAAGATTAGTCCAAATGGAAGATACAAGATTAAAAAATGTGTCTCTAGCACCGTATGTGGAGATGGATATGAGTAAAATAGGTCATGCGTCTGTCCAGGTATCTTTAGGAGAAAGAACTTGGCCTCCCACTGCTGGATATTCTTTTGTTTGTTGGTTCCAGTATCATAATAGAAGTTCAGCTAAAGAGCAGGAACAGACATTTAAAGCCAGCTCTGGTATGAGGAGCACCTTCAATGGGCAGCATTTCGGAGGACACATGCTCCATCTTTTTTCTGTTGGGGCCATGGATGATAGCAATATGTTCTATGCTGAATTCATCCTCCAGGACAATGGTGTGTTCACTCTTTCTACCAGCAACTCCTGCTCCTTGTCATTCCCTAGTGTGGAGCTGGAGGAAGGAAGGTGGCATCATCTTGCAGTTGTTCACAGTAAGCCTAATTCATTGGCTGGGCTATTCCAACCTAGTGTAGCATATCTCTATCTTGATGGAAAGCTAAGGCATACGGGGAAGCTTGGATATTCACTATCTCCTATTGGGAAGGCGTTGCATGTGACCATGGGGACGCCAGTCGCTCGTGCAAGAGTTAGTGAGCTATCATGGAAACTTCGATGCTGTTATCTGTTTGAGGAGGTGCTTTCCTCAGGTAGTATTTGTTTCATGTACATTTTAGGCAGAGGGTATAGGGGGATATTTCAAGATACAGATCTCTTGCAGTTTGTTCCAAACCAAGCATGTGGTGGAGGTAGTATGTCAATTTTGGATTCCCTTGATGCTGACCTCCCCATGGCTTCAAACATGCAAAGAGTTGATAGTGCTAGTAAACAGGGGAATACCAAAGTAGATGGCAGTGGGATCGTCTGGGATTTTGAGAGACTGGGAAACCTTTCTTTACTGCTATCTGGGAAGAAACTCATATTTGCATTTGATGGAACATCCTCAGAGGCAGTTGGGACATCTGGGACACGGTCCCTTCTCAATTTAGTTGATCCAATGTCATCTGCTGCCTCCCCAATTGGAGGTTTGTATATCCATGAACAGTATTATAACTTTGAACTTACTTTCCTTTGTCAATGTACTGAGCATTTATGATTGAATTTGACTCAGCTTTCAAATATTTAATTGTATATGTGTGTGCATATATATACATTATAGTTGAAAGAAAAAACATCATCTTGTCATGGAAAGTGTGAAAACCAGCATTTCTTGGGTGCAGGTATACCGCGTTTTGGTCGTCTTTATGGTGATATCTATGTATGCCATCAGTGCCCAATTGGAGATAGCATTCGCACAGTCGGTGGGATAGCTGTCATTCTTGCCCTCATTGAGGCTGCAGAAACAAGGGAAATGCTCCACATGGCATTCACCTTACTTGCCTGTGCACTTCATCAGAATCCTCAGAATGTGCAAGACATGCAAGCCTACAGAGGGTACCATTTGCTTGCAATCTTCTTGCACCGTAGAATGTCATTGTTTGATATGCAGTCACTTGATATCTTTTTCCAGATTGCAGCCTGTGAAGCTTCCTTTTCTGAACAACAGAAGTTGCCACAAAATAGGATAACATCTTCATCTGCCCCAGTTACCCCAGATGCCAGCTTTGAGGACCTTTCTTTACAAAGGTTTTCTGATGAAATTTCCTCAACTGGTTCTCACGGGGATTTTGATGATTTCTCTGTACAAAAAGATTCATTTAGTCATCTTTCTGAGTTTGAAGGCAGTGATTTGCCTGCTGAAACTTCGAACTGTGTCGTGTTGTCAAATGCAGACATGGTTGAGCATGTCCTGTTGGACTGGACTTTGTGGGTTACAGCTCCTGTGGCAATTCAGCTCGCATTGCTTGGGTTTCTTGAGAGGATGGTATCCATGCACTGGTACAGAAATCACAACCTTACCATTTTGAGACGCATTAATCTTGTCCAACATTTACTAGTGACTCTGCAACGGGGTGATGTGGATGTTCGTGTTCTTGAAAAGCTAGTAGTGTTGCTTGGTGTCATTTTGGAGGATGGTTTCTTGACTTCTGAGTTGGAAATTGTTGTCAGATTTGTTATTATGACATTTGAACCACCTGAATTGGCATCACGCTATCAAATTCTTCGGGAATCCATGGGAAAGCATGTAATTGTGAGGAATATGCTACTGGAAATGTTAATTGAATTGCAAGAGACCATCAGATCTGAAGAATTGCTTGAACAGTGGCATAAGATTGTATCATCTAAGTTGATCACATACTTTCTTGATGAAGCTGTGCATCCGACCAGTATGAGATGGATCATGACCCTTCTTGGAGTTTGTCTTGCTTCTTCTCCCACATTTGCTCTCAAATTTCGGAACAGTGGAGGTTACCAGGTTTTGACACGTGCGCTTCCAAGTTTTTATGATTCACCAGAAATATACTATATCTTGTTCTGTTTGATATTTGGCAAGACTGTTTACCCAAGAGTGCCAGAAGTTCGTATGGGAGACTTTCATTCTCTTATGCCAGGTGATGGGAGTTATGAAGAGTTGAAGTTTATAGAGATGTTAGACTCTGTGATTTCTATGGCAAAGTCAACATTTGATAGATTAAGCATGCAATCAATGCATGCTCACCAGAGTGGTAATATTTCGAACCTTGAAACTTTAGTGGCTGAACTTGTAGCAGCAAGTGACAATGTAGGGGACCTTCAAGCTGAAGCACTGAAACATAAGACATCTGCACGTTTAATGGGAGGGGAAGCAGCGGCTCCTGTTGCTGCTACTTCTGTATTGCGATTCATGGTCGACCTGGCAAAAATGTGCCCTCCTTTCTCTGCTGTATGCAGGCGAATAGAGTTTCTTGAAAGTTGTGTGGATCTATACTTTTCTTGTGTCAGGTCTGTGCATTGAATGCTATATTCTTTTTCCTCCTTTTTCGTTTTTTTGGGAAGAGGGGTTCCTTTGAATCTTTCATGTTTTTCTCCTCGTTTGAGAACTGGGTTGAATCATATCTTTTGCATACATGCCTGCCCAGAAATTGTATGGGATTTGGCACTGACAACTGAGTAGTCCCCTTTTAGCTGCAAACTAACATTGCTAGCCATTTCTATGAATGTTTTTCGTCATGTTTATTATATGTTGGGGAAGTTTCTCTCTCCATTAAACTTCTGCCTGAAGTTTTTCTTCCCATAGATTGTATGAGCTTGATAGGCTAAAGGATTTTGTGATGGTTATGTTTTGGATCCTAGAGAGAATTCCATGGTTCCTTTCTAGACTGTTTCATGTTTGTGTCCAGAACTTAATAAGTCCCTCTCTTTCTTTCTGAATGTCTGTTGGGTTGTGTGATTCCAGGGCTGATTGTGCAGTGAAGATGGCAAAAGACCTCCTCACAGCCAGAGTGTCGGATGAAAGGGCTATGGATGCTACTGATGACAACCAGAGTTCTAGACATACATTCTCAAGCTTGCCTCAAGAGCTGGAACAATCTTCTAGAACCTCCATAAGCATTGGAAGCTTCCCTTCAGCACAAAAAAGTGCCAGTTCTGGAGAAGTGTCTGGAATGCAAAAGGACATATCAGATGATAATGCAGACAGAGGCGGTTCACCACATCTCAGGCTCAGCAAGTCAGTGGTGGAAAGCATTGGCCCTAATGTTCAAAGTTTTGATACTGAAAGCATTGAAAAGATATCCTCATTCAGTTCTGGCACTCATGACTTCAGTTTCCGTGATTCTAATGGGCACATGGATCCCAATCTTACAAAAGATTCATTCAACTCCTTAACCATGCCTGATTCTCCTGTGTCATCTGAGAAATCAAATTCCAAAATGCTCTTAACACCTTCTTCATCACCTGTGATTGCATTGACTTCTTGGCTTGGCAGTAGAGGCAGTCAGAATGAAGCAAAAATTCAGCCAAATGCCACCCTGTCAATGGGGTCTTCAGCATCTATGACTGAATTTGATGCATCTCCGGATTTACGAGTTTGCTCTCAAGGTTCGTCTGCAGCAAATCTCTTTTTCCCTGTTAATCCAAAGCTTTTACTTGAAATTGATGATTCAGGCTATGGTGGAGGTCCATGTTCTGCAGCAGCCACAGCCATTCTAGATTTCATTGCAGTAGTTCTTGCTGACATTGTTTCAGAACAGATTAAAGCTTCTCAGTATGTTGAAGGCATCTTGGATACTGTCCCATGTTTGTGGATATTGATTCTGCATTGGTTTTCCAAGGTTTGTGCCTGAGTAGATTAATGAACTTCCTGGAAAGGCGCCTGATACGTGATGATGAGGAAGATGAAAAACGACTTGATAAGAGTCGTTGGTCTGTGAACCTGGATTCCCTATGCTTAATGATTGTTGATCGTGTATACATGGGTGCATTTCCTCATCCCTGTGGAGTACTAAGGACATTGGAATTTTTATTATCTATGTTGCAACTTGCCAACAAAGATGGCCGGATTGAAGAAGCTTTGCCAGCAAGCAATGTTCTTTTATCCATCACGAGGACAAATAGGCAACTTGAGCCATATGTACATTCACTTTTAAAAAGTACAAACCGTATGGTTATGTACTGTTTCCTGCCTTCATTCTTAGCAACCATTCAGGAGGATGGTTTTCTTTCACGCTTGGGGTTTCATATGGAATCAAAGAAGGGTATTTCTGTTAATGCATCAAATGATGAGTCTGTTATCGACGTCTGCACCATCTTGCAATTGTTAGTTGCTAACAGACGACTAATTATCTGTCCAAGTAATCTTGACAATGATCTGATGTGCTGTCTTTGTGTGAATTTGATTTCTCTTCTGCATGATCAGAGACAAACTGCCCAAAACTTGGCAGTTGATATCACCAAATATCTGCTTTTGCATCGCCGAGCAGCACTTGAGGAATTGCTTGTTTCAAAGTTCAGCCAAGGGCATAATCTAGATGTTTTACGTGGTGGTTTTGATAAATTGCTTACGGGAAGCACATCTTCATTTTTTGATTGGTTTCGCTGCTCTGAACAGGCAATCAATAAAGTCTTGGAGCAGTGTGCTGCGATTATGTGGGTGCAGTATGCCACTGGGGCTGGTAAGTTTCCTGGAATAAGAATCAAAGGTATGGAAAGTCGACGGAAGAAGGAAATGGGAAGAAAATTACGGGATACTTCGAGGTTGGATTTGAGACATTGGGAACAAATAAATGAGCGGAGGTATGCACTTGAACTGGTTCGTGAGTCTATGTCAACAGAGCTAAGAGTCATTCGTCAAGATAAATATGGGTGGGTCCTCCATGCAGAGAGTGAGTGGCAAACCCATCTCCTACAACTTGTACATGAGCGAGGAATATTTCCAGTTCAGATTTGTTCTGCAGAACCTGAATGGCAGCTTTGTCCCATTGAGGGGCCATATCGAATGCGTAAAAAGCTTGAGCGCTGTAAGGTGAAAATCGACACAATCCAAAATGTTCTTAGGAGTGGTCTTGAGCAGGAACATAAAGATAGGGTTGAAGACAATCATGTGACTAGCTTGGATACTTCAGAATCCGACTCAGAACCATTTTTTAATTTGATAGATGATGGCATTAATCAGGATAACCTTGATGACAGTGAGTACAATGAGTCATTCTTCAAAGAAGCTGATGAATTAAAAGGTGAAGACTCGGCTTCTAACATTGGGTGGAATGATGATCAAGCTAGCAGCATAAATGAAGCTAGTCTTCATTCTTATGCTGAAGTTGGTGCAAAATCCAGTGTCTGTTCTGTCCAAATAACCGAGAGCATTGTTGCAAAATCTGATTTTTCTTCTCCAAGACAGTCATCTTCTATGAAAATTGAAGATGTGATAGTTACAGAGGACAGATCAGAGAAAGAAATTCATGATAATGGTGAATATCTTATCCGGCCTTTCCTAGAACCTATGGAGAGAATAAGATTCAAATATAACTGTGAACGTGTTGTTGGCCTCGATAAGCATGATGGTATATTTCTTATAGGAGATCTATGTCTCTACATTATTGAGAATTTTTACATCGATGACTCTGGGTGCATATGTGAAAAGGAAAGTGAAGATGGACTCTCTGTAATTGATAAGGCTTTGGGTGTCAAGAAAGATGTTACTTGCACCAATGAGTTCCAGCTTAAATCACCTTCTTCATGGGGAACAACAGTTAAGGCACTTGTAGGTGGAAGAGCTTGGGCATATAGTGGGGGTGCATGGGGAAAGGAGAAGGCCTGTACTAGTAGTAATATGCCTCATCCATGGCATATGTGGAAGCTTCATAGTGTTCATGAACTTCTTAAACGTGATTACCAGCTTCGGCCTGTTGCTATTGAAATATTTAGCATGGATGGTTGTAATGATCTTCTTGTCTTCCACAAGAAAGAGAGGGAAGAAGTGTTCAAGAACTTAGTTGCAATGAATCTCCCACGGAATAGCATGTATGCATCTAAACTTAGTGCTTCATTTGGTCGACATTTTTCCTGTTCTACGATTTCACTTGTCTCCCATTTTTCCTTCCATGCTTAAACTTGAACTGTGTTCATGAGCTGACTGCACAAAGTCCCACTAGATATTTTGGTGTATTGGTGGTACAATCATAAAATGTAGAACACATCTCTCCTCCATGTCACTTATATTCTCTAGAAAAACCATGGTTGTCCCACTAATAGGTTTACTTCCACCCTGCTTGCAAATTTCATCCATCATTGTTGCTTCATAGGCTTTTTGTCCTTTGCCTGAATCATTTATCTTAAGTGAATATTAATTCAAACTTAAGAGTTACTTTCACATCCCTACTTGCAAGCCTTTTCTTTTACCCTCACTCCATAGCCTTTTGTCCTTTTTCTGGAACATTTATCTAAAATGGAAGATTTAGTTCTTGGTTTAATGCAGTCATATCTTTTTAAGTAGCTTTCTTTGTTGGAATCCCTGCAGTAGTATAAACAATTGTTTACTGGTGCTTAGCATTCCTGACTCAAGGGTATGCTTGGCTGTCTCGGGAAAAGAACCCACACTTTCAGTTGTTCAATTACTTGTTATCTTTCGTGTTTCTTTTGCTGTGTTAAATGTTTCACTACCACTTGTGTTATTATTTATAATTTTATATGTCTTGCTGTCTGTTGAACCCCGCGATTTTCATGATATTTTTCTTAGTATTTTCAGAACAAAGGAATTATGTGAATTAAATCCACTATAAGACGATATAAAACTGTGGCCGTTGCATGTGGGTTAATTTAAATGCCCTTAGAATCCTGTCGGGCGAAATTGTCACACAAGGATTATGTGTTTTAATACACTGTAATTCTGTCAAACACTTGGTGGCCACGTACCCACTCAGCGAAACAATCAAAAGACAACGATCCCCTGCGTCTGTGGAGTGTTCCCAATGCACCACGAAACTGTCCCTGCACTCTGGGACCCAAGGACAGCAGGACGGCGTCAAGAGGAAATTAAGGAAACAAACAAACGTCGCCACTTGCTGCCACCTTGCAGAGAGGAGCAGGAAGCCATAAAAAATTCCAGAAAGGGACAAGTCAATGGGTTTTATAACCCCCTCTTTGGACTTGGAAATCAGGAGGGACCGCCCTCCACCCTTCCTCTCTCTCTCTCTCTGCACGGAAATGGACCCGGAGGAGCTTCCTCCGGGTCAGGAGACCCGCCGGGTCGCGCAGACCCAGAGGAAGGCTCCTCCGGCTGCACAGACCCAGAGGAGTGCTCCTCCTGCTGCACAGGTCCGGAGGGATCCCCTCCGGGTCCCTCTCTTCCTCCTGCCTACTGTTTGAACAAAAAAAGGGGGGGACCAAAAAAAAAGGAGAAAAGAGCAGGAGGGAGGCCCTCCGGGTCTGCAAACCTGGTGGAGCCTTCTCCGCCCCCCTCTCTCTGTTCTCTCTCCCTAAAACAAAAACGAAAAAGGGAAAAAGAAAGAGGCGCAGGGTTTTCCACTCACAAACCCGGAGAAAGCCTCCTCTAATGCAATAAATGCTTGAAACCCGGAGGAACTCCCTTCGTGTTCTCACCCTCGAACTCCAATAAATAGGAGGCTTGGCCAAAGAGGAAAGGGGACTTCGAAGACTTCACACCCTCTAGCTTGGAGCAGCCTTGGAGCACCTTGGAGCAGCTTGGAGTTCAGGGAGAAGCTTGGGCGGCCTGTTCTCTTGGAGTTTTGAACCTTTGAAACCCATCAACCTTATAAAACCCTCAATAAAAGGGTATATTACATAAATACCCTTATTTGAGGAAATGGAGTTGTATTTTTTCAATAAATTTATGAAAATCATGGAAAACCACGTTGATCCCAGAAATATCAAAGTTCTGATAATTTGTTGTCAAATCATGGGAAAAATCCTAGTGTTTGCAAAAATTGCAATTCTATCCTCACTTTGTGAAATTGTAGAAATACTCAGAAGATTATACAAAATCTCAGGAGTTCAAAAATTCTTCAATAAATGTTGAAGTCTATTCAAGTGTTCTCAAAGTTGGTGGAGAAGCCATGCTCGCGTTCATGAAATTTGAAAATTACAATTTAACCTCAGAAGTTTATGAAATTGTGTAAATATCCTGGAGAATTATGCAAAATGTGGGAATTGCATGGAGGGCTTATCTCCTCCAGCATTGGTTCATGAGAAATCACAAAGAAACCCTAATTTAGGGAAAATTGCAAATAAACCCTAGCCTAGGGAAAAATTGCAAATATACCCTTGTCTTAGGGTATGTGAGTCTCTTCTCGGATCAAATCCCCGATGTCACAACGGAGATTGTAAGAGTTAAAAGGATCTTTGGCGGTTAATCAAAGGTGTGCGGATTCGTTTTGGTGTAAATTAACACTAACTACGGTCGGTAGGGAAAAGTCTAGTATACGAACCCTAATCGTCAACCGTGCGAAATCAATAATCTGCTAAAATATATGCATATTTATCCAAAAAATGGATATTAACAAAATTAACTTTCCGTGTGTTCAACATTGTCATTGTGATTGTCCTTGCTATCTCTTCTTTTTATCTCCTCAATGTTTTCTATCTTCTTGTCCACTAGCAATGACTGGTAGTTTCTCCTTTGCTGTCTCCTCTTCTTCGATCTACCAAGAGCTTTATTTATTTATTCATTTTTTCAAAGCATACTTTCATCATACCCAGTACTTGCCAACTAACATGTCTGGTTGGTGGGAATATGTGTGGGGTATGAAATTGTGAAACTGTAAGACACGCTCACAACCAACAAGTTCAAGAATTCCAGGCGTCCATACTGGATAAGGCAACAACTGTCGACCATAATGTGTATGTGTATCAGGGATGTTCTCTGTTTTTTTTTTTTGAAGTTGTTTTCCTCAAAGGTTGACATTTTGGATATGATAGGAGAAATGGAACAATTCATGGTATGTCAACATGAAGGAACAATTGCATATCCATTTTCATTATTCTTTTAATTAGTTATTTTTTGACAGGAATGATTTTTCTCACCTCAATCCATGCTATGCATAAAATGTCTTATTTTGTGGCCTCTGCTTGTGGTTACAAAGAGTGAAACTTGTAAATAGGTTTCTGATGTGCTCTTCTTTTCCTTGTTACATCAAAATTGAGAGAGATATTTCTTCAAAATTTAAGCGTAAATCTCTTTGACAGGCTAGACACAACTATCTCAGGCTCATCAAGACAGGAAAGCAATGAGGGCAGTCGCCTATTTAAGACTATGGCTAAATCATTCTCCAAGAGATGGCAAAATGGAGAGATCAGTAATTTTCAGTATCTGATGCATCTTAATACCCTTGCTGGACGTGGATACAGTGATCTGACCCAATATCCAGTATTTCCATGGGTTCTTGCTGATTATGAGAGTGAAACTTTGGATTTAACAAACCCTCAGAGTTTCCGTAAGCTGGACAAGCCCATGGGTTGTCAAACAGCCAAAGGAGAAGAGGAATTTAGGAAAAGGTGAGGCCCATTGTCCCAGAAAATTCTCTGTTGCCTCATTATCAACATTTGCTCCCTTAGGTGTGATAGAATAGCAGCCATATTAATATTGACCCACGACTCTCTATTATTTAGGTCTAATTTCAATTTTTCGCTTTTCAGGTATGAAAGCTGGGATGACCCTGATGTTCCAAAGTTTCACTACGGTTCACATTACTCTAGTGCTGGAATTGTACTTTTCTATCTCCTTCGCCTGCCACCATTTAGCATAGAGAATCAAAAGCTGCAAGGTGGACAGTTTGATCATGCTGACCGTTTATTCAACAGCATAAGGGATACATGGTTCAGTGCTGCTGGAAAGGGTAATACATCGGATGTGAAGGAGTTGATTCCAGAGTTCTTCTACATGCCAGAGTTTCTAGAAAACCGTTTTAACCTTGACTTAGGAGAAAAACAGTCAGGGGAAAAGGTTTGCCATAAACTGCATTTGTGTCTTCACATAAATCCTCTTTTATTTGGTACATGATTACATTCTGCTGTTGCAGTTAATTAGGAGCCATTGCCTTGCATGTTGTGGGGCATGATATTATTTCTTTTTCAGGTTGGTGATGTTGTGCTCCCTCCATGGGCCAAAGGCAGTGCCAGGGAGTTTATAAGGAAGCACCGGGAAGCACTGGAATCAGATTATGTTTCAGAGAATCTCCATCATTGGATAGATCTCATATTTGGTTATAAGCAAAGGGGGAAGGTGAGTAAACATATTTCTTGATAAACCTTCTCATTTCACTTTTTTGAATCTCCATCGTTGGATAGATCTCATATTTGGTTATAAATAAAGGGGGAAAGTGAGTAAACATATTTTTTGATAGACCTTTTCATTTAAATTTTTTATTATAGAGGGATCAAGATGCTTTAGTCTTCTTCAAAAATTGTTTACTCTGTTTTCTAGAATCCAGAAGAAAGTCTAGATTTAGTTGGTTTTATTTTCAATCAAGTACCACATTATTCAGTCTGCTAACACAAACACTTAGTCATGATGGCTAGGGCAAAGTGGACTTTGAATATAAACTAATGTTTCATAGTTGCTAGATTTGTAACTTGCTGGCGTGCAGCACATTTATCTTCGTTTTTAAAACGTAACATTTCACTGGAAGCTAACAGTTTCAAAATGTTGGTCATTTGCCATGCTGTGGACGCACTAAAATTCGCTCATTCAGGCGGTTCGTCTATTGCGTGCGTGGGCGTGCCAGTCACCGGAGTGACGATTTATTCGGGCTCCGAAGAGCCCAAGGTGCGCTCGATCTGACTTCGTCAGATGATTGTGTGGTTCGTGTCGGGACCGAATCCCGTCGCGCCATAAAGGTCACGACGTCATTTACATCCCCCATACGAGGGAATACCCTTGATTAATCGCCGGGAATCAGGGCCTCATGGCCAGGGAATCGATTGCATGGAAGGTCTATTACGAGGTATTGAAATCCTCGCATGAGAGTGAGAAGAAAGCATTCGCGGTCATGTCGGTCATGTGCTGACCATTTAATATTCAGACGAATGTCCGGCTCGGGAAAAGTGCGATCATCGCGGGAAAACCGGAGCATATGTATGCCGAGGTACGGCAAATCTATTGTTCGGAAGAGCGGAGAACGTTCGGCTAAACCTCGGTCGGAGCGGTCAGAAACCAGTAAATCTGTTGGCCCGGTGCAAGAGCAAGCTGCGACCATACTGCGGTGGACCCCCCGTGGTCGAAACAAGACTTGCACGAGCGTCATTAATATTTCCGGTGCCAAGGGGCAACGAGGGAATATCCCTTGAATTGGCTGAAAGCCCTGTGTCTAGGTAAGCGGACGTTCGAAACGTGCCGGTCATTCGGGAGACCGTTTAATATTCGGACGGGAGTCCGGCTCGAGAATATTGTAATCGTCGCGGGAGGACCCGGAACATATGCATGCCGGGATACGGCAAGTTTATTATTCTGGGACACCGAAAACATTCGGTTAAATCTCGGTTAGTGTAGCAGGAAACCGGTAAGTCTATTGGCCTGATGCGAGGTCGAGTCAAGACCATACCGGGGGCGCCTCCCGTGGTCCGAACGAGGCTTGCGCGGGCATCATTAATATTTCCGGTGCCGGAGGGCAACGGGGGAGAGTCCCAGGACTAGACTCCAAAACCGAAAACGTGTTCGAAGGGAGCGGGTTGTGGACCGAGGATATGAGCCGAACGGCGACCACGATTGGGACGGACCCGAGGTCTAAGCGTGGCCCACGGAGGTCTTATTGATATTCCCATGGAAGGGGTCCAGGGGTGGCGAGGACCGTCTCGTTCTATTCCGATTTTGTCGGTCACTCACGGACCTTTTCATGTTCGGGCAAGGGCCCATATTGAAAGTACGACGTGGATGGAAACGATCCCGTACAAATGTATGCCGAGTTTACGGCAGTTTCAATGAAAGAACGGGAACGAATCCCATTAGAATGAATCTGATTTAACGGGCTATCGGTCCGGAGCAATGCCGGCTCACGACCATGTCGGGGAGGGAGCCGTCGGCCATATTGGTTACTCACGGGTCTTTTCATGTTCAGACACAGGTCTGTAATAGAAACGCGGCGAAAACCGAGGTGAACCCGTTCAAATGTCTGCCGAGCGTGCGGCAATTTTAGTAGTGGCTCGGAAAGGATCCGGCCTGAGAAACGAGTCCGGTTTAGTCGGAATGTCAGCCCGAGGCGAGGTCGGGCCATGGCCATTTCGGGATAATTCCCAAGACTCAAGCCCAACCTGGAAGGGCGACATTGTTGTTCCTTCAGCACCGGATCACGAGAGAGACGGGGCTGCAGAGTGGATTTTACCATTTTTTTATCTGGGTTTTAAAATTCTGTTCATATATATATATATATATTATTGCTTATTTCCCTTTTATGTATTTATTCTGGATGATTTCTCTATTTTATTTATTATTATTACTATTATATTTTCCCTTACTTTTTTCTTACTATTATTAGTATTATTTCACATTTTTTTATTTATTTCTCATATATGTATTCAGGTTTATTTATGTATCATAATTTTTATTAATTTATTATCATTATTATCATTATCATTATCATGACGTATTTATATATGTTTATATATATTTATTTTGGAAGGAAAAGTGGGCCGTTGGGGGGCAAAAAGGGATGTACCGCTGAAGGAAGGTGGGCAGAAAAGCATGCCGGCGAAGGGCTGGAGACGTGTGCCGCTGGAGGGCTAGAAGAGTGTGCCGCTGAGGGCCAGGGGTGTACCGCTGGGGGGGGGTTGAAAGGGTGTGCCGTTGAGGGCCAAGGGGTGTACCGCTGGAGGGCCAGGGGGGTGTGCTGGCGAAGGGCGCGAGCGGGCATACCGGTGAAGGGCCTGGGGGCTGTGCCGGTGAAGGGCGTGCCGGCCAAGGGTGGCTGGAGGGTGTACCGGCGAGGGGCATGGGAGTCCGCTTCTCTTCCATTTCTTTTAAGGCTTTTCTTTTCTTCTTTTCTTTTCTCTCTTGCTTTTTTTTATCAAGTTTTGCATGGGTTTCTTCTTTTCTTCTCTTGATTAATTTTCATTCTTTCATTCGTGAGGGCGGATGTTCAAGTTGTTTAGTTGTTGTTCGATTTGATTTTTTTTATGTTGATTACGGTTCCATTGCGTCGGTTAAAGCATTTTACCGTTGTTCTTTTCGTTTGTTTGTTGCTGTCTCTTGTCTTTTAATGTGTTATAGTTTCTAACGAAAATTCGGCAGCATCTCCCCTTAACCCGAGCGTAAGGGAGATAAAGGGAACGCGCCCACATGGAGTGGCGGAACCCGACAACTGGAGGTGGGCACCCGGGGGGGCAGCAACACCTTTGTAGAACCTCGGCAAACACGAAGGAAAGCAACGGGGCCTAAGGCCTGTGGAATTGGACGAGGCAGACTGGGTTTCGGCCAAGGCGTACCGGGCTGGGGCATGGCCAAAGTGTGTGCCGCTGAGGGCTCAAAGAGTGTACCGCCGAGGGCCTAAAAGGGTGTACCGGCCAGGGGCCAATGGGGTGCACCGCTGGGGGTCAAAAGGAGTGTACCGGCCAAGGGCTAAGGGCCAAAGAGTGTGCCGGCCAAGGACTCAACGGGGTGTACCGCTGAGGGTCAAAAGGGTGTGCCGGCCAAGGGCTAATTGGGCGTGCCGCTGAGGGCCAGAAGGCGTGTACCGGGCAAGGTGGAAGGATGGGCATACCGGCCAGAAGGGCCAAGGGTGGACCGGGGATGTTGGTTGGCTAAGCCGAAGGAAATCTTGGTAGGGGGGAGAGAGGCTCAAGGGGCCTCAGGATAGAAGCGTTGGGCCTGGGTGTCCAAGGAGAAACGGAAGGGCGTCTCCCTTTAGGCAAATGATTAGAAGTAGCAGCGGGGAGGTGGAAGGGCAGCAGGCCGTTCCCCCTGCTCTTCTTCTCTTCTTTCTCTTCTTTTCCTTCTTCTCTTCAGGCGGTGGCGGCGGGTAGAGCGGCAACACTCTGCCCTCTCTTCCTTTCCTCTCTCTTCGCACAGGCGACAACGGTGGGTGGAGCGGCGAGCCCTCTCCCCTCTCTTCTTCTCTTCCCTCTTCTTCTCTTCTTTTCTTTCTTTTCTTCTCTTCGCGCGGACGATGGAGGATGGAGTAGCAGGGGGGGAAGCTTCCCCTCCTCTTCTTCTTCTCTTCTTCTCTTCTTCTCTTCTTCTTCTTCTCTTCGCACGGACGGCGGTGGACGGAGTAGCAGGAGGGAGCCCTCTCCCCTCTCTTCCTCTCTTCCTCTTCTTCTCTTCTTTTCTTCTTCTCTTCTTCTCTTCTCTTCTCCCTATGTGTGTCTGTCTGTGTGGATGCCCCCCCCGCGTTCGCAGCGAAGAAGAGGGGTCTTATACCCCCCGTGGCGGGAGCCTTCGGAGGCGGGAGGCGTCCGAAGTGCATTTAATGGGAGTTGACTCCCTTATCCTGGGTGGCAGGAGGAGTAGGCAACGTGTCTCAATCCCCGGCCGACACCTCGGGCAGCCCATTGCGCGCCAAGGATTCATAGGGCGTGGGCATCACGTCGTCCTGCCGGAGCATGCCGCTGAACGGGTGAAAGCCCGTGCCGCTGGAAGCCTGCTAAAGCGTGCCGCTGGAAGAGCTCGCAGGCGTGCCGCTGAGGAGCCTAAAGGGCGTGCCGCTGGAGGGTCGACGGGCGTGCCGCTGAAGGGCTTAAGGCGCGCCGGCGGAGGCCAGCGGGGGTGTGCCGGCGAGGCGCTCCCTGGGCGTGCCGCTGGGGAGGCACGAGGGCGTGCCGCTGAAGCGCGCCAAGAGCTGTGCCGCTGAAGGGCGTGCCGCTGAACATGGCAAAGGGGTGTGCCGCTGAAGGGGCTGCCAGGGCGTGCCGCTGAAGGCGTTGAGGGCGTGCCGCTGAGGGCTGCCAGGAGTGTGCCGCTGAACGGCCTGAGGGGAGCGTGCCGCTTAGCGGCCTGGAGGGGGCAGAGGGGCGTGCCGCTGAAGGGCTGCCCTGGGGCGTGCCGGCGAAGGGGCTGAGGACGGGCCGCTGAAGGAGCCCAAGGGGCGTGCCGCTGAAGGGGGCGGCCAGGGTGTGCCGCTGAAGGGCGGCCTGGGTGTGCCGCTGAGGGGCACATGGCCGTGCCGCTGAAGGGTTAAATGGGCAGTTTGGAGCCCGTTGTGAGCACGAGTTATGGCCCGTTTAATTAATTTTTTTTTGAGGCCCATGGGTTATGGGGCTCTTGTTAGTTGATTTCTCTTAACTGTCACGACTCCGGGGACGGCTTCACGGCAGTGTGCATATTTGGGGGTCTGGACGACAAATCTCTCCGGGGCTTCTTCACTCGACGCCGTTGTTGATGCGAGGCCGAGCAGGACATCTGGGTGTGCAATTTTCGGTGTCCACACATGCCCTTTTTCTAAAACCAACCACAATTTCTGTCACATGTTTCACATTAAGAAATGGAGAAGGGGGCATCTATAGGGTAGAGAGAGGGCCAGCCACCCTCTCCACCTCTCTGCTTGCTATGCCCAAAGCACATGCTGGTAGGGGTGTGTGGCTAATAGGGGGAGCATGTGGATTGTGCCCGTCTCTCTCCCAACTGGTTGTTGCTTTCTTTCACTTTCTTTTCTCTCTCTACTCCTTGTTTTTCTGTTCCCCCTTATTCTTTTCCTTCTCTTTTGTGCTATGCACAAAATCCTAGAACGGGTTCTCTTGGAGCCAGTCCCCCTTCTCTGCAGCATCTATCTACTATGCATAAATCCCTAGGAGGAATCTTTCTTGGCCAGTCTCTTCATCTTTCAAGCTTTCTCCCTTTCCTCCTCCACCCACCCTACATGGTCTCTAGTGTGGATAAACTCTAGAATGATTTGGGGAGGGGCCAGCTGCAGCCTTGCTGTTTCATCTTCTTCCTCATTCTTTTTTCTACCCCCCCCCGCAAGCAGCAATTTGAGTTTTTATTGTGTTTGAGCTCTTTTAATACCAAGCAAGTGACGAATTGGGGAAAAAATTCTAGGCGATTCTAGAGAGAGAAGCCATATGCCAGGGTGGGGCTCCGGGGTTAGCCTCCGGGGTGAACCGAGTGCCCCTCGGGGCTCACCGGGGAGTGAGAGGAGGTCTCCAGGGATCAGGGGAACTAGTTAGGGGACCGAGGTGCTTTCGTTGAGGGCTCAAGGACATCTGCAGAGCCCCGGCGGACGATCGTGATCAACCTGGTCAGGGATACGGCTCGAAGAGTGGAGGGAGTGTTCCGCCCTAGCGCTCCTTCGCAGAAGTTGTCCGAGGTAGTCCAACTCACAGGTCGATCGGGGAGGTGGACCCTCTGCCGGACGAACTGGTGTAGGAAGGATGTAGCGGCTGAGAAGGTGCTTTAGGGTTGTTCCAGTGGAAGGGGAGTGGATGCGGCTAGGGTAAAGTCCATCCTGGATAATATAGATAGTAGGGAAGTAGGTTAGGAGGTTGTTCATGTGTAGAGGAGGATTCTTGGCCGAGGGCTGGAGTGAGAAGGAGGTGGAAGTGGTGACGAAGGTCGGCTACGTTGTGGCAGAGGGAGTCTTGCTCTGTTTGACTAGGTAGTTGATGCTGGTGGGCACTTTCCCTGACCTTAGAGGGTGTAGTACAGTTATGCCTCGTTGGCCTTCCCCTCGTTCTTTGCGATGAGCTGGATGTCTCCCTCCTCATCTGGTGGTTTGGGATGGTGGAGCCAGGGTTGGTGAGGATGGCAGACGGTGGTGAGTTGCTAGCAATAGAGATAGTAGGCCGGGTGACCAGCTTAAAGGATGTGCTGGCCGTTCTCACAGTGGTTGTTGCTGGAGAATTTTTTTGGTGAAGATCGGCCTCTCGCCGGAGTTGCAGAAGGCACCGCTGTCGGAGCCGAAGGTAGGAGACAAGTATGGCTCGGGCTCGATTTCAAAATTCCCGGGCATCCGTCTCGGATCCAGTAATGGGTCGAGTCCAAACCCGAGTGAGGGGATCCACCAAGTGTTCGAGAGGGTCAAGTATATTGCCCTGCGGCGACCTGTCCCGAATCCAAACCCGAAGACCCATGACTTACCCGAATCCAGGAGCCATGGGCAAGTTGGTTTGGCGGATGCATCTTGGGTCCGATTTGAGCCCGAAACTACTCTTCCCAGCCCGATTTCCTCTCCCCTAGGACCCATGGTGTGGTTTCGTCTGCGCCTGCGATGGCCCTTCAACAACGGCAAGGAGGCGACGACATAGCCGCATCTCGTGGTGGTGCAGATTACCGGAGTGGACCGTCAATGGCGATGGTGACAAGCACCTTCCTCCCGGAGGCATTGCAACCGCGATGGGTGTTGTACTCCGGCGGCAACTGGTCAACAGGCTGTCAGCAGCCTCTTGGAGGATATCTTGGCCGTCTAGACGGGGGCAGATGCTGTTATGATCCAATCAGAAGAGCTCTGTCGGACGTCTCCTTCAGACCCCCCCCAGCCTACATTCCGATAGCTGCAGAGGAGGGCCCCAAGGCTGCCCCGGCCGAGGAGGACTTGGCTTTTCTATTCCAGCTATCCTCTCTGCAAAATGACACTATTCTCCAGATGTCTTCTGGGTCCATGTTGCAGGGATGATAGAAAAGGCTCCAGCAAGTCCGGCCCGCTGCCATGGGCCATTTGCTGAGTTGGGCTAGCAGGATGAAGAAGTCCAAAAAGACATGGAGGGGTTGGGAAGGGAGGAGGTTAAAGAGATGGTTGGTATGGTGGAGAGAAGGATCGAAGATCAGATTTGGGAACTGGCTGAGAGGTGGGGGTGTCTTTCTCAGGGCTCGAGAAGGACATCAAGGGGCTGTTCATGAAGGTTCAGAAGAGATGGCTGCTCGCGTTGGCCAGGGAGGTAAGATGAGGGAGGTCTACTAAACAGGGCGAAAAGAGGTGTGTGGAGGGGAAGGGGAAGCAGGGTGTGCTTAGGAAGGGAAGGGAGGGGAGGGGGGAGAATACAACTCCTCTTCCTAATGAGTATTCTATCGTGGAATGTGAGGGGGTTTTATGGGAGGGAGAAGAGAAGGGTGGTCAAGGAGCTTGTTAGAAGATATAAAATCAACGTTTGTGTCTACAAGCATCAAAATGCGAGGGGGATGAGGAGTCCATTTCGAGGGAGATAAGGGGGTTTAAGATTGACCAGAGGTGTGGACTCTCCAACGGAAGGAAGAGTAGCAGGCATTATGATATTGTAGAATGAGTTTAAGGTGGAGGAGGTGAAGTTTAGACAAATCGGAAGGGGGGCTATTTTCTTCTCTTTCCACAACATCAAGGATGGTTTCCTTTGGGACTTCTCTGGAGTCTATGGTCTGCATGATAGGGAGGGCAAGAAGGCATTGTGAGGTGAGATCCTACTTCACCATGTCACGTCTGCCTGTCCTTGGTATGTGGGGGAGATTTCAATGCCGTCGCCTCTTGCCATTAGAGGTCATGTGGCTCATCTCCTTCAGGTGAAATTGAAGATTTATGGAATTTTATTGCTGAAGCTGCCTTGATTTAGTTCTGCACTGCCAACACCCACTATAGTGGTCTAATTTGAGAGCTGATCCAACACAGTCTATGCTTGACAGATTATTTATCTCTATTGACTGGAAAGATTACTTCCCTCATATGGAGGCCCTGGTCCAGGTGAGGCCTATCTTAGATCACGCGTTCCTTTTGCTCAAGACCAGCTGCAGGAGGGTGAGAAAAGCTTAGTTCAGATTGGAAAGACACTGGTTCAGAGAGGAAGCCTTCATAGACACGGTCATCAGAGTTTGGGGTATCCAAAGGTAGGGACTTCTGCTATGGCCATCTTCGCATGCAGACTCAAATTCCTATCCAAGGAGTTGACTAAATGGGTTGACAACAAGACTCTTACCCAGTAAGGTTGCAAAGGATAGACTCTTGGCTCAACTGGAGGGGCTTGATGCACTAGAGGAGGCAAGTCTATTAGATGAACCATATAGAATTCAACGTAACAAACTTAAGGCTGATTTTGAAGGGATCTTGATGAAAGAGGAAATTTATAGGAAGTAGAGGGCCAGAGAAAGATGGATTAAGAAGGGAGACAAATATCTTTTACTTCTAGAAGATTGCGTTGCACAGGAGGAGGCTCAACTTCATTAAGTGCATTAGGGAGGGGGAGCAGCTCTTTACCAATCGAGAAGACAAGAGACATGCCAGGCAGTTCTATTACAAGTTATTCACTGAGGATGAGCCAGTCAGATCATCTGTTGCAGAGGACCTCCTTCCATGCCTTACAGAGGAATAGTATAGATCACTTTCTATCCCCTTCAAGGAGGAGGAGGTGAAAAAGGCTGTCTTCTCCCTGGTTAGGGATAAGGCATTGGGTTTGGATGGTTTTCCATTGGCTTTCTTCCATCAGTGTTGGGACGTTATCAAATCAGACCTTCTCAAAGCCATCTTGGAATTCTAGGAATGGAGGGCGCATTTAAGAGGCATCAACAAGACTTTGCTTGTCCTCATCCCAAAGAAGCAAGGTGCTGAGAGCCTCAGAGATTATAGGCCAATTAGTCTGCTCAATGGGACCTATAAGATAATCATGAGACTTGAAGGGGTCATTGATAGAATCGTTAATGGATACTAGAGAGCCTTTGTTAGAGGCTATATTATTTAGGAGAACTTTCCGATTGCACATGAATATCTGCATGTTATCAAGACGCAAAGAAGAAAAGGGTTGGTGATCAAGCTGGACTTTGAGAAAGTATATGATAGGGTCAGCTGACACTGTCTACTTGATGTGCTTAGTAAGATGAGCTTCGATGACCGGGGAGTTGGTTGGATCCGGGCATGTATCCAGTCAATTAGATTTGCTATCCTCATCAGTGGTGAGCTTGCACCTTACCTTCACAATGGCAAAGGGCTTATGCTAAATGATCTGTCGGCCACGGAATTTTTATCGTAGATAAAAATTACTATTGTACTTTTTGAAAAGAAACATTCCCCACTATGTGTAGAGGGTTTATTCTGTGGGGGCGCATAATATCAAACGATTTGGGTTCAGGTGCTGGACCTCTCCCCACTGACCGCAGTCAGTGTTGATTTACATCGGCCTAACGTCCGAACACCTTTGTTTAACTGTCAAAGAAATTTTAAAATCTTCTATGGGAGTTCTGATGTTGAGGACAAGCTCATTTGGAGGGCTCACAATGTCCACTCACTTACCACCGACCAACAGAATGACTGAGTTAGGGTTTCAACTGAGACCCCTCATATTTAGGAGTATGAATGCAAATGTGCGAAAGCTGTAGACATTTTTTAAGTGGAGGGAAGTTTTCTAGACCTCGAGAATATTTTGGTAATTTTACCTTCTTAGGGTATTTTAGTAATTTTTCCAGGTCAGGGGTGTTTCTGAAATTTCTGCGCTGGAAACGAAAATAGGATAGGATTCCTGACTTTCCAGGGCACCGAGGCCATTTATGAAGGGTTTTAGGGGCGACTAGGCCATTTCTAGGTCACAGAGGTATTTCGGTAATTTTACCACACCCTTTATAGACCTAGGTTTGAGGTGCCACCTAAGTGTTGGACTGAGCTGACAACACTCTCGGACCGAAGAGATGACAAGGGGCTTCATAGAAAGCACGCATTTGTCAATTTTGTCAAAAGAGGGGTATGTGTGCAATTCCCACAAGTCGAAGGGGTTTTCTTATAATTTTCCCGATCGATGTATAAAGAAGGTTTGTGGAATACACTGATACATTTATGGCCCCAGTGGGTGCAAGAGTTGTCGGCGAGTTGTCGACTATACAAAGATGCGCACTAACGCAGGAAGTAAGGGCATAGTCCCAATTACAAAAGTTGTAGGATAAAATTGCAAATGATACGACTTTTTGTCTCTCACGACCCTGGGGAGGACACGTCCGTAATTCCCCCGTTATGTGGGCGGAACTACTTAATTTAGTCGCCCCGAGTGTAGAGACTTACAAACATGGCCCATTGAGGAGCGAAATTACAAAAATATCCCTTAGAGGCATATACACAAGGCCCGGGGACTTACCCCTCACAGGCCAAGACAGACAAAACAAACTCCTTGCGCTGGTTGTTTGGTGCTCCGTATGTCTTCGTAGATGCTGAGTTCGGACCCTTGGGGGTCTATTTATAGAAGGCGGGAGGACCCAGGTTGACAGAAACGTGGAGAAACGCTTTGGTTCTGATAGAAATGAGGGATTTTGCCCAAATTCTGACAAGGTGGGGTTCAAAATCCCTTTTTTCTGTCAAGGTGGGGTGGCAAAAAGTATTTTTTGACCCCTCTGCTTCTTTTTCTTTTTTTTTGGGAACACGGGGACCGGGGGGGTCAAATGACCCCGCTGGGAGCCAGCGGGGTGGACTGACCCCGCGAGGTTCAAGTCGACCCCGCTGGGGGGGGGGCAGCGGGGTGGACTGACCCCGCGGGGGTCAGTTTGACCCCGTTGGGGAGCCCAGCGGAGTGGGTCGACCCCTGGGGCGGTCGCCCTTGCGCGCATGCCAGGGGGGTCAAATGACCCCATGGCGCCCCTTTTGGCCCCCTTTCCGTGGCTTTTCTCCCTTTTTCTGTTGCCCTAGGTCAAGGAGAAACCCCAGCTTTGCATCTATTGTCCCCGAAGGTCATTCTTCGCCACGTGACAGTAGTACGTCGGTGGAGACTCGCGTAGAAGCGAAGGCTTGTTTGTTTGTCGTTTGGTTGCGCGTCGCTGCGTGGAGAGGAATCTTTGTATCCGTCCGTACCGTGTGATACACTTGCTCGGCTACTTTGACAGGTTTGCATGCATATTTTTCCTCCTAATTTTCTTTGTTGCAACGCCGCTTGCGATTGTATGGTTGGGTCAATAGACCCTAAATTGCGGAGGTACTCCGCGGTCCGACGACATCTGCTCTACGCCATATTTTTCCGCTGGTTATCATGAGACAACTTTCTCGAAATATTTCGAGACAATTACGGGTGCAACATGATCTTATGTCTCCACTTCTGTTTGTTCTTGTGGCATAGATTCTGAGTAGGATGTGGTTGAGAGCTGAATCTCAGGGTTTGATCAGAGGTTTCCAGGTTGCTCCACAAGGTCTACAAATCTCCCACCTAGAGTATGCTAACGGTATAATCCTTATGTTGGCGGAAGGGGAGGAATAGTTCCATCTCACCGGGTGGATGCTAGAGCTGTTGCAGGAGGTCAATGATCTTGCGGTTAATTTTGACAAGAGCCAAGTGATCGATGTGAATATGGAGCATAGAGCCATCAGGAGAGCTACTGTGATTCTTGGCTGCCAAATTGACGAGTTTCCTATTACCTACTTGGGACTTCCCTTGACTTATAGTGCTTTGCAGTGCATGGATTGGCAGCCAGTGGTACAAAGATTTGTGTCCAAATTAACAGATTGGAATGGTAAGCTCCTTTCATATGGGGGGCAGCTAGTGCTCTGTAAGTCTGTCTTGAACTGTCTCTCTGTTTACTTCTTGTCCACTTTCCGGATCTCTCTCGCAGTTGCAAGGAGGCTTCAATCTATCTAGACAAGATTCTTTTGACATGGAAGTGGAACGAGGGGCAGAGGCTGGCACAACATTGCGTGGGGGAGAATCTATAAGAGCAAGCATATGGGAAGGCTGGGATTAAAGTACATCAGGGACTTCAACGTTGCCCTATTGAGGAAGTGGTTTTGGAGAATTGGTGTAGAGAATGGGGGACTATGGAGCACAATCATCACTCATAAATACTACAATAGCGCAAGGATTTGAGATATGTCTAACTCACATCAGCATCATTTATTCATCTTTGGAGGGGCATATTGAAGTGCAATAACATTATGGTTGGAGTCAGAGTGAGCTTAGGTGACCGTCTTAAATGTCAGTTTTGGAAGGATAGATGTTGCACTGACCATCCACTAGATGTGTTGTTTCCTCAGCTTTTTGTAGTCTCCATGGAGCTGTTGACAGTGGTTGGGCAACTTTTTGATTGGCAAACTTTAGGAGGCAGCTGGAATCCACTTTTTAGAAGACATTTGCGAGAAGAAGAGATAGACCATCTCGGGACTTTGCTCTCTATGCTGCAACAACACTCACCGATGCAGCAAAGGCAGACCTATGGTGGTGGAGATGGGATGAGAAGGGCCACTTCTCAGTCAGATCGGCATACCAAGTCATTACAGTTAGCGGTCTGTGCTTTCCTCTAGCAAGACAAGTATGGAAACCAAGAAGCCCTCCTAAAGTTAAGGTGTTGGTCTGGAGAATCTCTCACGGCAGGCTTCCAACTTGTGGCAGACTGGCTACTTTTTTGGAGGGGATCCACACGCTATGTTGCTTGTGTAGGGAGGAGGAGAACATTGACCGTATCTTTATTGGCTGCCCCTTTGCACAAGATGTTTGGTTGCATGTGCTCAATAGAATTCAGTGTGGTTTGCAACCCATAATCTTTGTCCAGCTACTATTTTTTTGAAAATCTCTTTGCAGCTACTATTGAGGGAGTGGCATAGGAAGTGGCCCCTCAAGGAAACGGGTGGATCTGGTGGCTCATCCTCCATGCCACTCTATGGGCTATCTGTGGAGAGAGAGAGAGATTCTATTCCAAAGAGTATTGGGGATTTTGTTTTGGATAGGGTCATAGAGTGGGCTAAAGTTCTTTGTACTTTAGATACAAACAATTCTTCTCTTTTGTCTTTGTTGGGGGGTTGAGGGCTACACATGTGTTGGATGTGTCCTTTTTGTATGAGGTATAGGGAGTTTTTGTGAGTAGTCTTATCACACTTGTAAATCCCCATTTCATTTTACTTCGATACATACAGTGGTACCATCCACTTTCACAAAAATACTAGGCAAGCGACTCTGGTCTATAGGAGCTTGGCTTATTTGATAATTGAGCCTAATTTCTTTAAATGATAAATAAGTTTGACTTATTTAGTATTTATTAGCTCGATCGAGATGTTAAACGATTCAAGAGATTCATGTGCTCTCTATGTAGTCAGAGGCGAGAGGCGACCAAGGTGACCAAGGGGTCGCCTCAAGCGTCACATGCCTAGGCGATGGCCTAGGGTGTTTGAGGCAACATTTCATTAAAACTATAAATAGGGCAGATATGTACATATTTCATGAAATGTCAACAACACATAAAACCTATAAGAATACTTAATTTATACCTACACTGTTATAGGAATGGGTTGGGTTATAGGAATGGACTGGGTGGCCCAAGTGGTCGGCCCAAAGGCGTCGATGTCCTTGCCTAATCGCCGAGGCGAGGTGAACTGTTGGCACTTAGCCTCGCCTCATCGCCTAGGCGAGCGCCTTTGATAACATAGGTGCCTCTTTCCTCTGCATATTAATAAAATTATAAAAGAGGATAGAAATGAGTCTTAAATGAGATACTAAACAAATTATAACAAATGCTAAACTGAGTCTGCTTACAAGAATAATCGAGTTGAGCATGTGAGTTGCTCTTCCGCTCTGTGTGGGCTGCCTTGGTGTGCCTAGGGGCCGCCTTGGGCCCCACCTAGCCTGCCTTGGCATGGGCATCGTCCTCCTTGTTTTCGGTTTCATTTTAGACTTGAGATAAAAATTGAGAGCTAGTTTTCAGAAACTGGCAAATGATGCATTGACAAGGTTCAAAGAGCTTGTGGGGATCCAATTGATGGGGTTCTCTTGATGAGGGCACAGGTTTTGACATTAAGATTTAGATTCATAATTTTTTGTTTTACATTTTTTTTTCTCAAAGCAAGTAAGATTTTGTGCCTATATCTGACGATTGAAAGTGTAAAATTATGATATTATTGTTTTAGTGTGCTTATTACTTAGAAATGCCTCAGATTTGTATTACCTTTTATTATGGCGTGATTATAAGCTTTGAGTTTTAGGTTATGCTTTTCATCTTGATAGACAAGTATTACCAAATTCTTATTAGTTTTCTCCTTATTGTTCTGTTAATATTTGACATTTGTTTTTACACTCTAGGTATATGCTGAATATTTGTGACTATCACTTTGTTACATTAACTAAACATAGAATTTTTATGGTGGAAAATGTAGAGCAGTAGTTCTTTTGACACATACTAATGTATTTAACCTAGGCTTTGCGTAGGTACTTCACAGAGGTGCTTTGCCTAGTTACTTAAGCAGTAAGGTTGTGTCACCACCTTGATCACTTTGGATGCCTTGACAATTATGCTTTTGTTTAGCATGTGTACATCTGAGTCGGTTAATCCATTTTTAGCACTCTATAGTCTCCAATTACTAACTGTACTTTTTTCTATACTTTACAGGCAGCTGAGGAAGCTGTAAATGTATTTTACCATTACACATATGAAGGCAGTGTAGATATAGACTCTGTCTCAGACCCTGCAATGAAAGCTTCAATTTTAGCCCAAATAAATCATTTTGGACAGACACCCAAACAGCTTTTCCTCAAACCCCATGTGAAGCGACGACCTGACAGAAAAATTCCACCTCACCCACTCCGCCATTGTGCCTGGCTCATGCCCCATGAAATGCGCAAGTCCTCTTCAATATGCCAGATTGTGAGTTTCCATGATAAAATTCTTATTACAGGGACAAATAACCTGCTGAAGCCTGTAACATACAGCAAGTACATTGCATGGGGTTTTCCAGACTGTAGCCTGAGGTTTATGAGCTACGACCAAGGGAGACTCCTTTCAACCCATGAGAACCTTCATGGTGGAAATCAGATCCAGTGCGCTGGAATTAGTCATGATGGTCAGATTTTGGTCACCGGAGCTGACGATGGTGTACTTGCAGTTTGGAGAATAAACAAAGATGGGCTGCGTGGCCAAAGGTGTCTGCGTTTGGAGAGGGCTCTTTGTGTCCATACTGCCAAAATCACATGCCTCTGTATCAGCCAACCATACACACTCATTGTCTCAGGATCAGATGATTGTACTGTGATATTGTGGGACTTGAGTGGCTTGGCTTTCGTGAAGCAACTTCCTGAGTTCCCTGCACCAGTGTCAGCCATCCATGTGAATGACCTGACTGGAGAGATCGTGACTGCTGCAGGAATCCTCCTAGCTGTCTGGAGTGTCAACGGAGATTGCCTTGCTGTGGTGAACACCTCACAGCTCCCATCTGATTTAATTCTATCCGTAACAAGTCCAATGTTCTCAGACTGGCTGGAGACTAATTGGTATGTCACTGGTCACCAGAGTGGGGCTGTGAAAATCTGGAATATGATTCATTCCAGCGTGGATGAAGGCACTGGACGGAGCAAGTCATCTGCTAACATTACAAGTGGTTTAGGATTGAGTTGTCGGGCTCCAGAGTACAAGTTGGTTCTGCAAAAGGTGCTGAAATCGCATAAACATCCAGTCACTGCCCTTCATATTACTAGTGATCTCAAGCAGTTGCTGAGTGGGGATTCTGGTGGACATTTGCTTTCTTGGACATTACCTGATGAGAATCAGAGAGGTTCATTTACGCATGGGTGATAATGGCTCACGAAGAACTGTGAATGGTTTCACATTCTGTTGAGCTGAGTCGAATTAGTTCTCCAAAGTCCTAACCATATTTTCCAGTCTGCCTGACAAAATAAAGTCTTCGAGGGGATGGATACCTCTGGGCAGGCCAAACATGATCGAGATGTGGTCTCACTGAAAGTTGAATGAGCTAGTAAATATGGCAGCCTGAGAACAAAGAAAGCAAGCTTTGAACAACTACAAAATGTTAGCAGCTCAGGTGCTGTCCTCAGATTGCGAGGACTAGATGACAACTTGTGGGTTCTTTGGTAGGCTTCTGGAGTGAAGAGGTTCATGTTGTGCATGTAACTGGAGGTTGCCTGCTTCCTTTTTGGTGTAAATAGGGGGTGACCTGTGTGTAAATTGTATAGAAAATATGTAGAATGAGGGGTGATCTTGCTGGAGGCTGTGGGGGAATAGGAGGGAAAGGATCTGGGTCTGCTAGGAGATGGATCATTTCTTGTAGAAGGTTTTTGTTTTGTTTTGTACCCCTTTTTTTTCTGTAACCTTTGTTGGTCATTCTTTTGTATGGTGTAATTCGTTTTTGATCGAGGCAGAACATACAGAGGCTTTTCATTTAATCTCACGCCTCTGTTATAATTGTTGGCCATTTTGGTTAATAGGAAACAAATGAGGAATACGAAAGCATCAGTCGCTCATTTTCTAGCGCCCGTGCTCTTCCCATCCAGTGATTGTGCAGTGTTTTGATTGCTAGATGCTCAATAACTTCGATGTGCTACCAAACAGTTCTTTTATTAGGGATTTTTACAACTATACCCCTATAAAACATTGTATTTGCATTTATCCCACTATCTTTACCGTATTATCAAGTGTATCCTTGATATACTCTCTATTATTGCGGTTATATCCTTATCTTAACTTCTGTTGGTTTAACTAAGAGCAGATGATTTAAGAGAGAAACTGACAAACCTATCTTTATGTTAGCGTCTTCTCACTCTCACTCTCTCTCACTCTCATACACACTCTCTCTCCCTCGGGGACTCCATCTGTTGCATTGGCGGCCGCTGCCGTGAATGGTGGTGGGTGGTGCTAGAGGAGGCCGGAGTGAAGGAGGAGCTCGAGGTCATAGTGCCGAAGGGAAAGAGATGAGGGGGCAATGTCTAGGTTGCTCTGGAGGAGTTGGTCGCCTGTGAGAGAGGGGTTGTGGCAAGTGGCAACGATTGGAGAGGGAGTAGAGGGTGGTGAGGAGAGCCCAGAGGAGGTTGAAGAGGAGCTAGCGCGGCCTATTGGGGCAGCGAGCGGCGTCAAAGAGGGAGAAGAGGAGGTGCCAATCTTGTCTCGGAGGGCACACCATCGCCCATGGAAGGCGGTGACAGAGGGTGTGCTCAGGAGTAAGCAAGGGATAAGTGTGGAGGATTAGGTCGAGGGTCTTGTCTATCGTGGGTGGGGGGGGGTCGGAGTCATCTACTGTTGCTGCGGCGGTGGAGGTTCCTGCAAGTAGAGGGGGATCAGGAGGGATGGAGGCCGGGGGTGGGGGTGTTCCTACGAGTGGGGAGAGGGGGGCCGGGAGGGGAGGGCATTGCTTGCCGGAGGGGAGAGGGGGTCATGCGAGTGCCCATGGAGGGGGGGAGGGGGGCATTGCTTGCCCGAGGGGAGTTAGATGAGATGGGGGGTTGGGAGGGTGGGGGGTGGTCTTGTGAGTGCCCAGGGAGGGGGAGAGGGGGCCGGGATTGGGGGCGCTACTTGTTGGGAGTGAGATGAGATGGGGGGGTCGAGGGGGTGGGGTGTGGTCATGTGAGTCCCCAAGAGGGGGAGAGGGGGGCGAGACGTGGGGGGTGTTCCTGCAAGCGCTCAGGGCACTAGAGGGGGAGAGGGGGTCAGGAGGGATGGAGGGGGGGTTGTTCTTGCGAGTACCCAGAGAGAGAGAGAGAGAGAGAGAGAGAGAGAGAGAGAGAGAGAGAGAGAGAGAGAGAGAGAGAGAGAGAGAGAGAGAGAGAGAGAGACTTGCCATGGTTGAAGCAGTTAGTTCCATGGAGGTCGACCGTGCCGCTCTCTTCCCACCCAAGCCTCGTTACAACAGCAAGGGAAAGACACAGGTGGTGTAGGTGGAGGCAGTGTCTTTGGGACAGGGGTGTTCACCGATAGGAGGAGTGGGGGCTAGGAGGGGTGAGGGGTTGTTCGCCAGAGGAGAGGTGGGGAGTGCTAGTAGAGAGGAGAGGTGGGGGGGGGGGGTGCTTGCTGGGAGGGGGGAGTGCTAGGAGGGGCCGGGAGAGTTTTGCTCTCCAAAGCTCGTCGGAGGAGCTTGCCAAGGTGGTGGAGAGAGAGGGCATGCTTGGTATTTCACATATTCAAATAATTTATGTGAGTATATTTTTGGAATATTCGTTAGTGTCGACGGTCTGGGAACTACATAGATATAACCGTAATAATACGGTGTACATTAGGGATATTTTGATGATACGTAAAATATAGAGGGATAAATACAAATATGATATTTTGCAGGGATATAGATGTAAAAATCTCTTTTTTATTACACGTGTGTCAATCAGCGTGCGCAAAGGTTTGGTTGAAAAGATGGATGATCAACTTCCTTTCCCGGTAAAAATGACTTGCGCTCGTAAATGGAGCAGGCTTGTTTCTCTCGTATCCTCGTGATACCATCCATACTCGACCTTCGGAATTTTATTGGAGGAGCCCTGCTATTCTCGTTTGCTTCTGTTCTGTCGAAGGAACAAAGCTCATGCCCAACACTGGCCTTGCGTGTTATCCTAATTTGGCCATTTCATACATGAAGCACAAAAGAGATGCAAGAGAATGGTTCGCAGCCTAGGTCGAAGGTTTCCATATTCTATATATCCTACTTTGGATGAGAAAACTAAAACTTCGAACAATCAAAGATTCGTGACATGTTCATATCTATTTCAAAAAAGGGGGGAAAAGGAGGGGAAAATGGAAGAAGAAGAAGAAGAAGAAAACACCTCGCTTCTCTCTCGGAAGTCTCTTGTTAACCCTTCTACCTTAAACAAGGGGAAGGGAGAGAGTGATGCATGCATGTGCTTCGAATAAAAATAAAAGAAGTTTCTTGTTAATTCTCCTCTGCTATCACCTCCTCAGGTTCCCTCTCGTACCAATTTAATTTGCGACGATTGTGTTCCCATTGCGTCCACTCGCAGATAAACATATTTCATATTTATTTAATCAGCAATTTATGTACGGTCGATTCCAATAATTACATCTTTCTACGTAAATAAGATTCATTTCTCTTATAAGGTAATAGTGTGGTTCAAATAATTACATGCATGGCTTGTTCTAAGTTCAGCTTAGCCGTGAGGAGGGGACGTTAAGTTCTGTTCGTGTACAGGCGAGCAGCTATAGATTTATAAGAAATAAGCCTCGACACTATAGTTGTAACAGCATTTGTGATTTTCTTCGTTGTGCCGGTCGACTAGCTCTGACCTCATTTGTAATTCTCGTTGGAAAATAAGTATTATTGTAATTTTATTTTTAAAAGTAATGGGTTTTAGTACAAAAAAAAATGTAGAGAAAAGTAAGAACACAAAGGTGGACCCTTTTTAGCGACCGACTCCTTGTAGTTCTAACATCGTTTATGATTATTTTTTCCGTAAAAAAGTATTGTTATAATATTTTTTAAAATTTTGAGTTTTAGTAAAAGAATTCAAAGACAAAAAATGATAAGGATAGAAAGGTTGACGATTCTATTTTTAGAGTCCTTGGTACAGGGGTGGCTAAAGGTGAAACATACCACCATGTTTGGTAGAACCGTAGAACTCGTCAGAAGGCTTTGATCAAGGGCATAAATTGACGGCATGGTCACGGTATCGATATTTTATCGGTACAATATAATATAATATCGTATCGCATCTTATCCATATGTATTAATAAATAAATATTATTTTATAAATATTTAATATAATAAAATCTTGGGTCGAAGTCTCTAGAAATGTTCGTTGTGTTTGACGAGTGCTCGAAAGTCAACTCTCTCTAGTATCTTTTTCTCCTCCTCTTTTGTTTGGACGTCTCTCTGTGTGTGTCTACCTTCTTGTATGTATGTGTCTCTGTTTGTGTGAGCACATGTGTTCCTCTCCCCTTGCCATCTGATCATATGTCCATTTATATAAGTTATCTTGACGGTATAGATCCATCCCTTAACAGAGAAAGGCGTGAACTATAGAATAACTATTAGAAATTGGGCATAGTCCCTAGGCAATAGTTCCGTATTGGTTAAATATATTGTGATTCATGTGCTTATGAGCCATGGGCCCTTTTATCTTAACATTGTGATTTTGTAGATTTAACATGGTATCATAGCAGGTCAAATGACCTAACTCCTCTTGTCACCTCCACCCAATTAATGTTCACGGCCTATCTTTACCGTGAGGGAGAGTATTAGAATTTAGGCATAGTCCTTGGGCAATGATCTCGTATTGATTAAATATGTTGTGGTTCATGTGCTTATGACCCTTGGGCCTTTGTATCTCAACACCGCGATTTTGTGGATTCAACAGTAACATCTCTACGATTGTGGAGAGTTTTCTGTTGTGCCTCCATTTATCCGAGACAGTGCGGCCTCGGGGCTAGTCTCATGGCGCTCTAGACGTGAACTCGTTCTTACTGGAGTATAGGCGGGTAAGTTGCTGGAGAATCGCCTGACACCCGAGATACCCGTGTCGATGTTCCTTATGGGCTGACGGATCTCCTACACATTTCTATTAGGTCACTTGGTGTGGGTCGCTAGCTCTCGGACGACCTACTTTGCACATAGTAGGTTCTGAGCCGATGCAAGCCTGACGCCTCATCAGTAGTATTGAGTCGGGTACATTTCACCCTTCTCCGTATGTAACATAGTTGGTTTAAAGTGTTTGTGATCTGAACACCAGGGCAAAAATTTGAATCTCATTTTCATCGTAATTTTTTACTTCAATGTACGAAGAATAATAAAAAAGGAGAAGAAAATCTTACTACATAGTCTCCGAATCAAATCAATGATACGGATACATCTGACATAAAATAAAATATATAATATTTATAAAAATATAAATATCACAAATTAAGTATCACGCATTGGTCGTGTCAACTAACGACTAATACCATCCGATCGCCACGTTGCGGGTCGTACTGATTTGTCAAAATCTCGCGGACCTTTCGCTGCACGAGTCATGACCTCTGCCGGACCTGGAGATCGCAGACACGTCGATTGAGATGATGGGTTTCTTCTCCGTCTCCGCCTCCTTCAGCTACCGCTCCAAAGATGCAACATCTTTGCTCTCATCCTATGCATCTGTTGCTCCCCCTTCCGTCTGTGACGAAAAGCTTGAGACTTGGAGCTCGCGTCGCCGGAAAGCTGCTGCCTTTCCGCGCCGGCCCCCCTCGTCTTCTTTTCTACTGCGTTGCAGGTGGAGGCGGTGGCGACCGGGATCCAGAGCCGGAGAACGAGTGGGAGGAGCTGCTCAGGCCCTTCGGCCTCGAGGAACTCCGGAGGTCCCTCAACCAGCTCACCCCGCGTCGCCTCTGGAAGATACTTGAGCTTCCCATTGACGTCCCCACGTCGTTGGAGGTCTTCAACTGGGCGGGCTTGCAGAAGGGCTACTCCCATACCTTCGAGGTTTACTACACCCTGGTGAACAAGTTGGGGCAGGCGGGGGAGTTCAAGACGATAGATAAATTGCTCAGGCAGTCGAAAGAGGAAGGAATTGTCCTGAGGGAGCCATTGTTTACTGTTACCATGAAATGGTATGGGAAAGCCGGGTTACCCGGCAGTGCAGTACAGTTGCTCGACGAAATGTCCGACACGTTTGGTTGCAACCCCACTTTCAGGTCATATAATGTCGTCCTGGATATATTGGTCACCGCAGATTGTCACATGATGGTGCCTACCTTCTTCTTCCGCATGGTCAACAATCGTATCCACCCCACGACGTTTACTTTCTCGATCGTCATCAAGGCTTTGTGTTCATTGAACAGGGTGGATTCTGCATGTGCGCTGCTGAGGGATATGGCAAAGCATGGGTGTGTTCCAGATTCAACAGTCTACCAGACCTTGATACATGCTTTGTACAAGGAAAATAGAGCGAGGGATGCACTGCGGCTTTTGGAAGAGATGTTCCTGATGGGTTGCTCCCCCGATGCTGAGACATTTAATGACGTCATTCATGGACTATCCAAGCTTGGGCAAATACGGGAGGCTGCAAAGTTGGTTGACAGAATGCTGCTTCGTGGGTGCACGCCAAATATGGTGACATATGGTGTTTTAGTGCACGGGTTGTGTAAGACAGGTCAAGTGGATGATGCAAGAGTATTGCTGAATAAAATTCCCAATCCAAACGTGGCTTTATTTAATATGGTGATCAATGGTTATGTGGCACAGGGCAAGCTCCCTGAAGCACAAAATGTACTTAATGCAAGTATGATTCCCAGCGGCTGTGGCCCTGATATTTACACATACAACATCTTGATGCATGGTCTTTGCAAGGATGGACATCTAGTTTCGGCCGTGGAATTGCTTGGCGAGATGGAAAGAAAGGGTTGCATGCCAAATCTCATCTCATACACAATTTTGGTTGATGGTCTCTGCAAGCACAAACGGTGGAAGGATGTAGGGAAGATCTTAGAGGATATGTGTTCCAAGGGCCTAAGCTTAAACACCACTGGTTACAACATCCTTGTGTGGAGTTTGTGCAAGGAGCATAAAACACGTGATGCCATGGAAATGATTGAAAAAATGAAAGGGGAAGGTTGTACACCTGATATTTTCACATTCAATGCTCTAATTGATGGTCTATGTAAGGAGGATCGTCTAGAGGAAGCATACATGCTATACAAGGACTTGTTGTTAGAGGGGGTAGTTGCAAATAAGGCTACTTATAATACACTAATCCATTCATTTCTAAGCAAGGGAATATGGCAAGAGGCCTTGCTTCTTATCGATGAGATGATGTTTAATGGTTGCTCACTAGATGTAATAACATACAATGGATTAATAAAGGCACTCTGCAGGAGTGGAGATGTTGAGAAAGGTTTGGGTGCTTTGGAGAAGATGATCAAAGATGGTGTTACACCAAACAGCATTTCCTATAATATTCTAATTCATGGTCTATGCAGGATAGGTAGAATACATGATGCTCTCGAGCTACTCAGGGAAATGCTTCACCGAGGGTCCACACCAGACATAATTACATATAACACCCTAATCAATGGTCTTTGCAAAATGGGGAGGCTACATGAGGCTTTAAACCTCTTAGAGAAACTACATATTGAAAGAATATGTCCAGACGCGGTGACTTACAATACCCTAATCAGTTGGCACTGCAAGGGAGGAATGCTCCATGTTGCGATTTCACTTCTGGAGAAGGCAGTTTATAATGGCGTCATGCCCAATGCTCGGACATGGTGCATTTTACTGAGCAATTTTGTCAAAGAGCCTACATTCATGGTGTTGGAGTAGCAGCACAGAAAGCTATATTGAGAAACTGATCTCTCAGGGGGAAAATTGGATTTCCTCCAGCATAATTTAGTTGGTAATCAACCACCTTTATGGCAACATCCTGCCCCATGATCTGATAAAATCTTGGTGAAAATATTTATTGCTCCTCATTTTTCATTCTCTGGTTCACATCATATTTGTTTACATGAGATTTGGTTGAGGTGATGGAATTGGCTTTTCCAAGGATAATCTTTGCATTAAGTGACTAGCAGGGCAGCCATGAATTTCATGTGGTCTGTTTACAATGTTGACGATGGGAACAGAGTGTTCTTATGAAAATGACTGGAGAGAGAAGAAAATTTTTTATACCTAGAATTGCTAATCCGATTAACCTAAATACACCTGGACGAATGTTACCTCTCTGGAGTGTTTGATGTCTGGAGGGTGACAATTCGCATGAGAATATTTTAAAAGGATATTTGTCAAGATTTGAATCAAACTCAGGTGGGAGAATCAACAAGGTATGATGGTGGCCCAGGCACGTCCAGATTAACAGTCATTTACCTTCCTTGGGGTTGGCACATAGCCTGGGAAGTTTGTTCTAAACCTGCTTCTGTTGCAGCCAGTGTAAGTTAGGCATGGCATTGATTTCCCAGTCATACGAAAAAATAGGGTAAGATGGCTTTCTACGAACTCATCATTCCTGACGGACATTAACGAGATCACATCACTGTAAAACTGAGAAAAAGAGAGAAGCAGCATGATATTCAAGAAAGGTTAGTATATTGTCTCAAGGCCTTTTCTTTCTGTCCTTACATTGCTGTGAAAAATTTTCAAGTATTTCACTGGGTTCTGTAATAACTTATGCATTTCTTTATGATGGTGCTGCTACATTTTATTAAACAGAGTGTAGCGGCTGTTGTTGGAAGTTCAATGAAAGTGGCAATGCATTTTCAAGGTTAAATGGTCAATCTAAGTGGCATATGATCAATCATTTCTCTTGAGATGACAGAACAAATTGGCACTTTTAACTTAGTTAAAATGCATATACTAGTATGATTTGCAAATATAATTGGGCATGTTTGCTGAATCCCAGTGTAGCAAACATGGAGTGCTTAGTCGAGTATGGATTTTTTTCCAGTTTCCTCTTCCCTATTTAATTTGCTTCATTATTTTGGCAAATGTGGATGGTAAGAAAATGTAATTTGTAGAAACTCCACTTTAGACCGGCAATGCAAAGTCTGTGCCCAAGCTATACCAACTCCCTGCACAATGTATGTAACTTGTGCTTCTGGTTGAAGTTGAACTTGCAACTTGCACGTTAAAATGTTTACTCATGCATTTTATATGTTTACATAGTCAAAATATTATGCACATTAATTTTTGTGGAGTTTTACATGCTGCACCACACGCGGTGCAGCAAGTCGGACTCATTTTAGAGAAAGCTTATCCATGTTTTGTTCGTGCATGCTATTTTTGCGAAGCAAAAGTTGTGCTCTAGTGCTTAGAATTTTCTGAGCATCGGATGAAAAACTTTTGTTTTGGTGGTATTTATTTGCTAATTTAGATGTCTGATTCTAACAACTTTTAAGGGACAAGGATAAATGCGAACAATTGGGGGAAGATTAAGCATGTGATGTGATATTTTATTAAGATGGATAAGGAAAACATAGGGTCACCATGGCTGCTAACCTTCCGCATTCCTACCTTCAGTGATATAATACTTTGTGGAACCTATGCTGGTAAATTATTAGTGGTGATACCCTCACCTTAGCAAATCGTTGCTGGTAAGAATAGGACACCCAATACGAATGCTTCGCAATAGCCTTTATAAGATTACTTGCACTGTTGATTAGTTTCTATTGATGCAATTTTCTAGGATAAATTTATATTCCTGAAAGACTCTGGAAGAAGATATGTCCATCTCTCTCTACTAGTTTAGTGCCTAATCCTCAGTTATATGCAGATATGAAGGTGTACGAAGCCATGAGGATCTGGACGATTGGGAGCTCAGGCATCACTGATCATTCTCTTTTTTTAGTTTGGTGGTGGCAAACTTTCAGCTTCAGCTACACTGCAGATTACATGGTCGATGGTTCTTGACCGTATCCCTTCCCTTCACTCTAAATGTTATCTATAAAGTGGATAGAAGAATCATCCACCTTGAATTCTTTCTCTTTGTTTTTTTGGGGGCGAAAGAAGATTTGTTTTGGCTGTACCGAGTTCCTTGATCCCAGTCTTACGAAAAATGGAAGACTTGGAACTGTTGTTATTGATCAATGAATAAGGATTAAGATGTGGGTCGTCTTCATTCGACTTTACTCTTCTTGGTTTCTTTTCATTATGCCCTCAAGTTAGAATATGAAATGTGATACTAGAATCTTGAATCTAGCTCCTCCGGTTCATAATGTTGCCCCATACGAGTTTGATGGTTCGGTTGATGAGCAGGGTCTGGAGTTTGAAATTCCTTTCCAATTCGTCCGCAGAAACAAAAAAAAGAATCGACGTAAGCCTAATCATCTCGAGTGTTTAAAAAAAAAAAATTTCGAATCTAGCGTATCAGTATCATTATTAATATAGGAAGAATAGGAAATGCAGCAGTGGAAGAAGAAAGAATTAGGATCGACGTGGGAGAGGACAATGAGGAGTGTTGTGACTCACAGGTCGACTTGTGATATTTTTAATACAAATTCGGATCTATGTTAAATTTGTTTTTCTAATGCATGAATATCAAACCTGATAAAACATAATTAAACGTCTATTATTAGTAGTTCTGTCAAGATTGCCGTTGCTACAAGCCTAAATGTCATATAACAATTACGCATTCAGTGTAGACTGATGGGTTTCTGGTAGATTCTCAACATGTTACTTCATTTCAATATGGGCTCACATCCTCTTTCTGTGAGACAGGAGATAAATGTGTTTTTATTTGGGGAGAGAAATGAGGGGATGACAAGTTGGCAAATCCAAATCCACCGCTCTTTGGGGAAAAAAAATAAAATGAGTGTACGATGTTACACATTTTTGTTAATTTATGTATCTTGGTAGAACTCATCTCCATGGGCAGCGTTAGATATACTTCAATATTAAGCCAAAATCCGCTTATCAAAAAATTAAAAAAGGCCAAACTCTAAGGACAATCTCATTAGTGCTCATCATCTTTCTTCATCAACATCAAACCAACGTTGCTTTCCAGTTCTGTTTACACACCTTCAACAAGGCCTTCTCATGTGGTGGATTTTACTGTCTATCGACAAGGCACTCAAACTACTGACTCATTAGGTGGGCTTGACGACGTGCAGTGCAGGAAGGTCCTTTCCCGTTAGCCCAGCGCCCAGAGTGCCCTTCTACATTGCTACTAGATATACATATTTGAGTAATACTTGTTATAAATTATAGATTGTAAATGTACTTAATGCCACTTTGATAATGGAATAAGAGTCGATTAGGGTGAGTTATTACGTGTCTTCTCCATTATTCTAATTTGGTAGCAAGGTTATCATAACTGTACTGTAGTCGGTTAAGGTTAAGACCCTTAACTCAGGGTTAACTTATTCTACTCTCTTCACCAGAATATCCTACCCGACCCTGGTTAAGATAACATAGGTCCACATACGTGTAACAAGACAGTTTAGTCGATTGACATGACCACTGTGCAAACCCACTTGACATGTCTGATAGGGAAAACAAGAACCCAGATCCACTTCGTAGGTTTTTTTTTAACTTCTAACAGTTATATTTCATTCTTAAAATATTTTCCTATTAAAAAATGCATTTTGTTCCCCACAAGTATACTTTGTTTCTAATATCTATTTCTCATTCTGAAGATATATGTTTTCTTCTTATATGAGAGTGCGTCCTATAAGTCTTCCTTTCACCATATATACTAGCCATCTTTTCACATGTATGTATGTGGAGTAATCATAGGTAAGTTACGCACAACTGGAACGTAGTTTGAAGCGAAGCTTTTCTCCCCACTAGATGCTGGCCATGGGACGACCTCAATGGCGACGGATGCAAATAGAAGGGACAGACTGCAGAAAAGGGTCATAAATGAGAGCATATATAGTCCCACTTGAACAGACATTCGACACAAGGAAGAGCCAAGCAAGCGAATACGATGTTTATTAGGTAGAAGCCCAATGCATGTATCTGTCCATTTGCCCATCCATATACCTACCTATCAATTCATCTACGTGCTTCCATTCTTGTTTTCTTTTAGGGGAATACTTCTTGTACATTCTTGGAGCGTACGTAGTAAACTTACACTCCGAGTCTCCATTAATTCACATAGAATCGATAAGACTTGGAGAGTAAAAAAAGATCCATAAAAAGAAAAGTTAAAATGAAGTGAGATTTACTTTTGGGGGGCCCTTAATTTCTTGCTCCCTAATTAAGTACGTACCATCGATTCTATATATGTTGACCAATGGAGACTTGGGGTGCAAATTTGTTGCACCTCAGGTGTACAACAAATATTACTCTTCCATGGCTAGCAAGTAGGAAGAGTATGGCTACATATCATGAAAACAAAGATTTCTATCCTTGTGTTTCTCTGTGACGTACCTTTTAGACTTCCCTGTATGCAAGGATGATAGTATCGGTTTTGGTACCGGTTTCGGCCGGTACCGAAAGCGATACGTTTCGATTTCGGTTTCGGTTTCGGTTGAAACCGGTTTAAAACAGTCAGAAAAGATAAAAAATATATTGAGCAGGTCCGGTTTCGACCGAAATCAGACGGTTTCGATCCGATTTCGGTCGATTTCGGTCCGATTTCAGTCCGGTTTCGGTATCGGACTTGCTACAATGACTTGGTGCGTTTCGGTTTCGGTATATACTGCCATCTATGTCTGTAGGGCATTGTTAGACAATTATGAAGTACTATGTAGATAAGTGGAAGAGCATCCCTTCTTTACCATGTATATATAATTAATCCGTTTGTATTTGTCCGAAGAAGTTCATTTTTTCTGTCGACATTTCCCTAGTTCTAGCTAGTTCAAATCGATCTTCATAACATTCTCTCGGCATATTGCACGAGCCAAGGGCGTGTGTTGTTAATTTATGTCTAGTTTCACATTGTACGTACATTGGCTAGCTATAAAGATGATCCGCAGAATTACTTCAACGTCTTCAAGCTTCTGAGGCCACACAGGATACCGTACGTACGTTCTAGCTTGCCGAAAAGAACAAAAGAATTGTTTAATATTCCCAGGACTTGTAAATCAAAAGTTAGGCACACGTGTGAGAACCTATTCACATAAAATGAGAGTTGTTCACGATATCACTTACTTAAATCATACAAAACGTGTATATACTCATGCGTCAAAATTGCCCAAGGAATATGCAAAGAATGATCGATATTGCTTCTCTTTTGTAAGGGATCGAGTGATTTATCTCCTTTAGTGAACATGATCATGGTAACATGGAATTAATGAACTGCATCTCTACTCCGAGGTACCTCTTTTCTCTTGCACGAAGAAGGTGAGTTGGGAGGAGACAGACACAGAGTGGTAATTAAGGGGACCACGGCCCCTTATATATATTATTCGGAAATTATTAAAGAGGGTACGTAAAATATGAAGGATGTTGGACCACTGTACGTACTAGGAAAAGGCAAGTCTTTGAATTCCCAAATTTAGGGCTTCCAAGGTCTTCTTGGGAATGTGATATATTAACATTCTATTTTTCACTGTTTTTTTGGTCAAGCATCTTATTTTTCGCACCTTTAGCTTGCCCCCTCTCTCTCTCTCTCTCTCTCTCTCTCTCTCTCTCTCTCTCTCTCTCTCTCTCTCTCTCTCTCTCTCTCTGTTTGTGTGTGTGTGTGTGTGTGTGCATACCGTGCAAGTCAGAAGATTGTCCTTTCCCCCTCTCATTTTCAGTCTGTCTTTGCATTAGGAAACAGTCCATCTTGTCAATAGCACTAACAGTTCTGTAGGTGTTGAGCTACGGGGCCCTAACCGCAAAATCAGAAAATCTCTTTAGTAGCTTATAATGTTCTAGTTTCATCTTTTAAACTATCTTTTTTTCATATATGAAGTCTATTATTTAATTGCCCAATAGAATCTTTTTTTCTCTCTCTGTATGACTTCACATGTTCTGTGACTCAGTCTCAAGCAGTTGATCAGTGATTATTTTGCTCTTGTGAATTCCCCCTAAATTCTCAGATTTTATGTGCACTAAACTTAAAAAAATAAATTCACGTCCTTGTTAGAAATCGGAGTACCCGTAGAGATGGACAAACAACAAAGGAGGAAGAAGAAAGGGAGAAAAAAGATCAAATCACAAGAACACCGAGATTTACGTGGTTCGGAGACGACGTGTCTTCCTACATCTACGGTCGCAGCAGGGTTTCCTCTATGATAAAAACACACCCAGAATAATACAGAGAGAGAGTTCGCAGCCCTTTTATACAAGGAGATTAGGACGCCCAACAGTTAGGGTACAAAAGATAACAATGCCCCTGTAATAAACATAAATTTTGTTCCGGGGGCAGAGCCCCCGAAAACCCCCGCAAGGGGCGCTGCCCCCTTGACCCCCGCGACTTGACTGGGCAGGTCGATCCCCGCGACCTGACCGCGCAAGTCGATCCACGTGCGAGGGCGCACGATGACGAATTCTGACTCCACACTCTAACAGTCCTAACATTTCCACCTGTTCATTTCAGGCTCTTTTCATGTGGATCCCTCGATGAGCCACTAGAGGTGTTATGCCAGCAAATCTCATATACTTCCAGGAGTACCACACTTAATTTTAGGATGACACACACAGCTCATGGTGCAGGGGCAACTAACTAATATTAATGTAATAAAAAAGAATACAACATAATTATCTTTTATGTCCTTACCCAATGGTAATTAGATCATATAGATATCTCTCAACACAATATATATAGGTCATTGAAAAGATCTAATACGACTCACCAAAACACGAAAGTCATAATCTTCAGAAAATGCTGTCTCTCTCACTAAATATATACGCAATATATAGATGTTTTATGGAAGACACATGCACATAAATGCATGTACAAAAACATCTCGAGGACACATGGACGCCTGCATATATGTATGGTTAATTATTATCAGAGGAGTAGTGATCATGCTTCAATAATTTTATTTTTTTATTTTTTCAAGGGACAAATAGATGGGGACTACAAGGTGGAGGGCGGCAATGGTCCCCCCCCCCCCCACCCTAAAATGTTTACAAACCTTTTCAATATAGTACTCTATATGTAGTTAATGTTTACCCAGCAATTTAATTGCAAGTGGAAGCCCATTTAGCTAGTGATCCATTAAAGCCCAATGATCAACCTCAAAAGCCCTCCTCAATTTTGGAATGCACTTTACCAACACTCGAAAGTTCACAATGCAAATATTCCTTAATGTGATGCCACCCCCACTCCCCAGTACTGTTCAAGCTTCAAACCAAAGACTAAGAGGCCGGAGTACGTTACTTTCCTTATAATCTCCCACAAGTTCAAGGGCTCCAACAAGTCCACAGGTTCTTTCACTTGCTTAATATTGTGAGTACATAAAAATCGTCAGATTCTTCTACGTACCCCCTCCAAGCTAGCAGGTCACCTTGTGTATGTATAGCCAAGGCTGTGGCATGTGCAGCGGAACATTGGCATGCCCCCCCCCCCCCCGGCATGGGCGAGGTGGAACAGACACAGTGCAGTCACTGTTCCATTGGGTGGCCTGAGCTTATTCTTTGTGCCATTGCTTTCGGCCACCCCGGGCTCACGCGCGGCGACCCTATAGCTCGGTCGGGTGGTCCTCGCCCATCTCAAACCACATCCGGAGCTCACAGGGGGGCGGTCGGCGTCGTTATCGGCCAACTTGATTGAGAGGGGGTGTCTTGCTCTCCACCCTGTTTGTGCTGAAATGTCTCCGAGGGCATCAACAGATCGAGACCTCCAACTTCTTTTTATCGGTGTGTCTATGTGCACGACGTTGACATTCCATTTTCTCTACGGCCATGTGAGACTAGCTAGGACAGGGATTTGAATGCCATGGAATGTTAGGAAAATAAGTTGAGACATGTGCTTGCCCTATGTATGTTGGCCAAGATTTGATCTTATAGGAAATTTCCATGTACTCGTGCCAGTAAACACCCCCTAAAACTTTCAATCCACCTTTTCATATACAGTACTTGTACAACCTCCCTGCAACCAATATATCGATCATTGGAATTCTTACTGACCACAACTTGACTTGAGTTAGGGTGTACTTGAATATATATTCTAGGTGAGCTCGCTAGCTAGCTGGTTTACAAAACTGTAGTAGACACCCACAAGATCATGCAATTTTTTTTAAAAAAAAACTTATTTACTGTGTGATGAAGTTTCATGTGCTATATATATAGTCGTTTCTGAGAGCATCCAAATGAGCTCAAACCAGGCCGGCAGGTGACTCTTCTCCGTTATACTTTAAAAGCGGACTAAACCATCAGCCGTTATTCCCTCAAGAGCTTTTGCCTATATATTTTTCAGGTGAGTGGTGAGATCCTCATCTCTGTGTTCTATTTTAATGGGTGGAATGTTAGACCTGTGTGCACTACGTACCAATGGAAAGCCTTCATACACCTGATCTAGTCACATCACCACAAGTTCGGGTAATGATATCATCTACAACCTCCTTTCCCAAAAGATTACCACCATCAAGCTCTTTATCAAGAGGGGAATGCATGTGGAACCCAATTCATAATGTCTTTAAGGGCGTGTACGTACCTCTCTCTCGATATTTTCAGGATTCCATTCATATATATATTACTTAATATACTTCCAAATATTCTATCATTAATTAATCTTTCAATCACATTGGATATACTTTTATATATATATATATATATATATATATATATATATATATATATATATATATATATATATATTTAGCCAGGCTGTGAGTGGAGAGAGCTCCACTAATATAATCAGATTATATTTTAACACGTTTCTAATACAGGGCTATTCTAATATATATATATATATATATTATTTCCCATCATAAATTGATTCATGTCATTGTCCAAGACAGTTCAAATGCGGTAGTTGTGATGCATCAGCATCAACCCAATTGGAAACAGCTTGGCAATACTACTCCCTACAGGCATTTTGTATTACAGATTTGTGGTCATTTCTTTTTCGTTCCTATCGCACTAGGAATTAAAATGGAGAGATAGAAAAACACAGTTTCCTGCTACATAACAAAACTAATGCTGTGAAATTAACCATGCTTAATTAGTGAGCTAATTTCTTTCTCAGCCGCTTCCGTGATATTGTCATTCTTGATGTCTCAAAGCTCGTAAAAGCTCCATGAAAAATTGCATGTTTTGGCTCCAAATTAGAGTTTAAACCTCGAGAATGGGGATTAGGCAATAGATAATTCTAACGATGTCCCAACTGATTAATAATTTCGATGGTCCCTTGCAGATTCTATGTTGCTATATAATTCACGTCATTGATATATATATGTATATATATGCCTGCCCAGGGCATTCAATTAAACACAGAGAAAATGTAATGGATTAATTAGATAAGTCTTTTAAAAGTCATCAGTGATGAGATTAACATAATTACCTCGGTGAAGGAGGTGGGGTGGAACAGTACCCTCAAAACGGTCCCATCATACCTCGGCATCTTATCAAAAACCTGCGGACGGTATTGCTACAGTAGCATGCAGAGGATAGGAACAGCTGCATGCTACTGTTGCATTGTCCACCCCAGGATCTGTGAGGCTGGCAACACAAACCACTCTTCCCTCATCAAAGCAAACCCAAAGGGTGGAGCAACATTAACAAATCTTAGTACAACAAGCCTCCCTCCACCTACCCAGGAACTTGCCAGAAAGAAAAGGAGAGCTAGCTAGGGGGGGGGGGAAAAGGCAAATGATCTCATCAAAGAGTTGGGTGCACATATAATCATAAAAGAAAACAGAGGACAGAAGAGAGAAAGAAGGGTGAAGAGATTCTCTGCCCCGCCCCTCCCCCACAGGGGACCTGCGCCCACTGATCTTGCTCACGTGTCTCCCTCCGGAAAGCACATGCGGCTGCACCCGTGTCACCCGCGCCCACCTCAACGGAGGACTTCACCTTGGTCTTAAATGGCAGGTTGATGTGGGAAACACCACCGGCTGATTATTTCTACAGCCGTGGAAGAGTGCCTCTCCATTGCGATTCTTGTGCTACAGGTCAAGTGAAGGAGGGATGGGGTTTTGCCTGGTTCAGTCCAAGAGATCAACCTTAAAATGCATAAAAGCATGCAATACTATTGCACACGTAAAGGGGAAGAAATATGTGGTGGAAGATGTCAGGCCTCCATGCGTCATCCAGCCATGAGAAGGACAAGGGACACCCTAGGGGTGGTGCAGAGAGAGAGAGAGAGAGAGAGAGGTACTCTTTGGTCAGCACTACAGTGAACCAAGGAGTACAGTCCAGCAACAACCTAGAAAGAGAAGATGGAGAAAGACAAGAATCGGTTACACCAAACTAGAGAAATGAATTGGTGGTGCAAGAGAGACATTTATTATATAGGAGAATAACATGATATCATTTATATATGTGCGTAATATATGTCTATATGTGCATGAGACAGAGAGAGAGAGAGAGGGAGAGCTAGGAATCAGTAACAACACCTTAATGAAACCTGTTATAGGGAATGGGAACACATATTATTGGAAGATGAAGGGGAGAAAGAAGCAGCAGCAAGGCTAATGTAGGCGTCAATTAATTAGAAGCCCACTTGAGCGCCATTTGATCAGTTCATGTCACAAAGGGCAAGAGGAACAGGCAATACCACTTGGGGGACACAACTTCAGCGACGTATAACACAATTTACATGTACAGGATGGGGAAAATTAATGCATCAAAAGAAAATGACAACAAGTATATATCCCATTAGATGAGACTTAGAATTGAAAGTGACACCAAGGAAATATATATGTTGGTTTTGAGTGTAGTAGTCTCGAATATAATTAATGATCCTTTGAGGAATTAATTAAAAGAGATGTATTAGCTGCGTCATACGAAGAATATGTCATGATGTAACCAGAATATGGGCTGACGTCCAAATGCAACTGCATAGGAAGATGATGGTCACTGCGTTCCTTGATTTGACAAAAAGTTGCAATAATGTTTGTAGTGTAGGCAAGGAGACATTACAAAGACAATATACCGTAGTCTTTCTCAACTTCCACTGTTGCAAAAGGAGATAAAATTGCCACAGCACACGTAGAATTACCAATTAACCCACAACTCTTCAACCTCCGCCTTCCATGCACGTTGATGGATATATTTGCAGATGCACGCAGGCCTGCACACAAGCACATACTAATACGAGAACAGTTTTGAAGTTTGTAATTAAGCACTGATGAACAAGTCACAAGAAACAAGAAGAAGGTAACCCTGCTTTTCTTTCTTGCTATGTTTTGTAAGCCAGCCAGAGGACGGAAAGAATTGAACAAAGGACAGATAGATATAGCTTGATGGATGTATAAAGATATAAAGATAGATCGTTGGAGAGAGAGAGGGAGCACCAGAAAAAGAAATGATTATGAGACATAAACGTTTATCCCTTTATTTTGGTTTACATAATTTGTGAGAAAGAACGTCTTGACATGACAAGATAGGATGATGGGATATATAGGAAGATGGTTATAGAAATACAGCATAAAACCCAGACATGGGACATGCCATTACGAAAGCTCTATACGCAAGAAGTTACAGGGGGATCATAATTAGAATGCCTTAACATGCACTAGATCTAGGCTTCTCCACATTAATTTCCTAATTAATTTTGAGAATGGCATGAGGAGAAAATAGCAGGCCGAAGAACTAGCTAGTAATGCAGCATGGGGTTCTTGGGAACCACAAAGACCAAGGCGCATGTTAAATTCTGTCAAGCATGTTATGAAACCCTAGCTCTTATTGGAAACAGCTTCCAACATGTACATCAAATAACAGTAAATGTAGTGGAGGGAGATGGGTAGAGAGAAGGGGATGGGGGAGGAGATCCAGAGAGAGGGGGGATGGGGATGCATTAATAACATCTTAGAGAGATTTGATGGTGATGCATATATATAAAGGCATAATCGTTAATATGATGGACGCGTACCCGCCGTTATTGTTTTCTACCAAAACATAGCATGTGATCAGCGTGGATCCAACATATGGACAGAAAAGACGGGGTCATATCTAATGATGCAAGCATTTTCTAGTTGTATTATGACCAATATTATTTAATTAGCTAAATGATCAGTGGCCTATGGTTAGGCCCCATCCCATCCCCACGCCATTTTTCTTGATAACTGCTCGAATGGAACAATTTCGATCAACAGGCAAAGATCTATAAAACACAAATCAAGAATTTCACATGAATACAAGGAGAAAGAGAGAGAGAAAGTGATCGAGAGAGAGAGAGAGAGAGATGGGCAAATAGAAAAAGAAAAAAGAAAAAATCCCAAGGAAACGATGGTTATAAAAAAATAATACAAGTAAACAAGCACACAGAGGGGATGACAACGAGGCTCACCCACCGAGGCCGCTAGGATCTCAAAAGCACCACCAAGTTAGAGACCAAGTCCATGATCTCCCCATCCCAGACCTAAAAACCTCTCCATCTCTGCTGAAGATCCTCCTCAGTACATATCCCCACTCTGCAGTCACAAAATAAGAGAGAGAGAGAGAGAGAGAGAGAGGCGGAATAAAAGCATCTAAATTATAAGTATCACAGAGAGAAAAAAGGGGGTAAGAGAGAGAGAGAGATGGGGAGATCCAGTACTGTAGCCAAGAGCTGAAATGGATTCAAATTATGAATCCTCTGGCGCGGATTCTTCCCCACAAGGGGTTTTGCTGAGCTTGCTGGAGATTAATTCGTCTCGTGCCCCCATCAGCAGGTGAAACTGCCACATGATCTGATGCACCCTCATGAGAAAGCTGGGAAGGGGGATCATCAAGAGGGACATGAGAGATGGGGAGAGGAGGGGAGGGAGAGTAGATCAGATCATGCTGGCAGCTTCACCCACTTGTGGTGCACCGAAGAGGCCATGCAGCCATGAGAGAGAGAGAGAGAGAGAGAGCAGAAGAAGGGAGAAGGGGAGGAGGAAGGAATGAAGAGGCTTGAAGGTTCCTGTCCTGGAGAAGGTCGACTGGCGAGATGGGGATGGGGGAGGTGCTGTGGAGGGATCGAGTAATATATAGAAACAGGAAGAGAGGAGGGGGGGAGAGAAGGGAGAATAAGGGAGGAGGGGTCGACAGGGGGCTCTTTTATTATTTTGTGTTTAATAATGACTAGTTATTGGGCATGGTTAAGGCTGAATGGAGACTTGATTAACAACAGTAGTTTTTTAAAAAACAAAACAAAACAAAACAAAGTGTGCGGTCCCCACAAAGGGAGGAAAACATTGAATATTGTCATGCCCACCCCACGCCACCACCTTGCAGGTTAGGGTTTCCAAGATTTACTATCAACTTTTTAATGTCTTTAGGAGGGGGGAGGGCGGGGGTCTTTCATGCATCTCCCCCCCCCCCCCCCTCAACATCTCTCTCTCTCTCTCTCTCTATAGATGGGGAGGTGCAAATGAGGACCAAGCAAATCCCAAATGGTGCATCAAAACATAAGAGAGATGTAGGCTATCGGACTTGGGCATTTGGGGGGTGGGGGACCATCTTTGCATGGACCCCTATGTGTTGGGCTCACAAGAAAAGATGGGGCATCTTAACCTAACAAAGTCATGTGACCCTCTCTCTCTCTCTCTCTCTCTCTCTCTCAACCCCAGAAACACAGCTTGTGCTGTCATGGAGTGTAGTGAAATTTAATACATTCCTTGTAAGCATCTTTTATTTGTTAAGTGGAGGTGACTGCTTTCCCTGTGGAGAGAACAAGGGGGGGTTGCCATTTCTTGGAAGCATGCTGCTCCTCTGCCGAGTGGTGGTTTCAGCTGTACATAAGTAGCAGTTGCTTGAGACATTAGCACCAACCGGGTGAGTCAGTCAGGATCTAGGCCAATCCATTTGGGGGTGCTTGAAAATGATGTTTTTTTCTTGGGGGTCAGCCACAGGCTGTCCCCCACCTTTTAATGCCTCCACAAATTGCATAGGCAACAGAAAAGGGCTTTATTTCTACATCTCCGTTTTGGTTCAAATCTTCAACATTTCTCTTGGCTCACATGACATTAATCAAACGGCTACAATCTACTTCAAATCTTTGCACCCTTATTTCTCATCCGTAGCCTGCCTCTCTCTCTCTCTCTCTCTCTCTCTCTCTCTCTCTCCAGGTGGGTATTCCCATCATCCTTATCTTTACTTGCAAACCAAGTCTTTATCTATCTGCTTTGTCTGTAACAAAACAGGACGGTACAGTACTCTGAGGAGGGTAAATTAATTAATTATGTGTAGCTTCTTCAAAATTAACTTTTGTTTACATGCACAGCGATTATTAATTTCGAACATTTGACGTACGCATGCATGACCTCCAAGTCAAAAAAAGAACAGCTTAGTTATTGCAGTTGAAGGTCATTAATTTAGCCATTGGCGAAAGATGCATGGAATCTCATTGGTGGTGGGTAGAGGGAGGGAGGGGGAGGGGGTCCTTGTGAGTGTCGACCTCCATGGACATGATGGGGAGACCAAGGTCTCGCATCCGCAGTGGGTTTTTAGAAGAAGACCTGGTCCGAGGCAGCTGCTAGCTTCCGCGAGGATACAATTAAAGCCATGTTGTCTGGATACATATCCGTTTCATGGCCTTTGGCGTTGCTCGCGGGTTCCCATCCACTGCTAGATCCCACACACCCCCGCCTCATCGCCCTTTGTTTTCCCACCAACGCATGCAATTCCATGCTCCCCGAGAATTAAGACAAGGAGCTTAACCATCAGAATTCCACATCTCTAGCTAGTACTCCTCTAATTAACCCTTAATCACAAGATTCACAACTCTCTCTCTCTCTGGCTTACTTTTCTCTATGCAATCTCTCGTCTCTCTCTCTCTCTCTACACTTCTTCTCCCTCTCCCCAACTCTTGATCTCCCAGCTCTCTACACCTTCTCCCCTACCTTTCCCTCTCCACCTCTTCTCTCTCTCTACAGTTCCTTCTCCCTCTCCCCTATATACATACACCTTTTCTTCACCCCCCCACCCCCTTCTGTCTGTCGTCCTGCACAAAGTAGTGCAAAGTATCCACGCTACCTGATGAAGACAAAGCGGCTGCTCATTACGTGTTCACTTGCGTCCAAGTGAGCGCATCTGCGTTACTGATCGGTCGTGCTTGTTGCCTTCTCAGAACTTTCAAAAAGGAGGAAGAGTGGGGGGTTCGCGGGTGGTTCCCAAGAGCCAAGCGTGACTTATTATTACAATGCCCATTTGGGTGTGCATGCACTTCCTTTCTTTTTTTATTTTTGCCCTTCAACCTGCTGCTGCTGTGAAGAAGTGTGAACTCCCCTCCCTCTCTCTCTCTCTCTCTTCTCTCTCTAACCCCCTCTTCTCTTCTCTTCTCTTGTTGCCTTTAAAATTTTTCCCATTTGGAAGTTGGAAAGGCCTGTGACCTAGCTCAACAGCTTAAAGACGAGGCGTGGCCTTCACCCTTTTTCTCTCGTTCAAGTCAGAAAATTTCTTGCATCAAAAGCAGTTAGCTAGGTGGACATATATATATATATATATATATATATATATATATATATATATGTTCATGCATGCATCACAACTATACTTAATTAATTAAAAAGAACGAAAGGAAGAAACAGGCCAGCGCCCCTCGAAGGATACGTACATACATAGAACCGAGTGCTCTTTTTTGTAAATAGAAAGAGTTTGCAATTTGTGTTCACACCGACCGCTTCGGTCATGTGACCACTTTCATGTCGTCGGTTCATCGACTCCAGATCGGTGCACGCGCATGCGATACGTACATCAAAAAAAAAAGAAATCTTCCAGTTCTAGCTGCTTGGTTCTTAATTAATTATATATAGTCTTCGTGCATAAGGGAGGGATCGAGACAACTAGCCAGCTTGTGGGCCGTCGGATCACCTTGTGAATTATTAATTATTCAGCTTAATTTGAGTTCACTTAATTCATTTGGCACCACAACTTAATTTGTTACGTACTGGAAGATTAATTATACGACTTAATTGAGAGATCATGCGTGATATATATGTTTAGTGCAGCCTTTAATTAAAAAACACTTGTGGATTATTTTCGCGGGCGCGCGTTAAAATTTTGGAAGCCATCTTAATTAAGAAGTCCCAGTCAGAACCCTTAGCTGGGTAATTAAGAAGCGCAAGATTGTTGAGAAGATGTCGACGGCAGTTACCATTTAGAATTAGTGCAACCCACTTCTACTCCATAATGTTCATATTAACTACGAAAGTTAAGAGTAACATCCAACAAAAAATTCTGTCCTGTAAGTCCACAAATATTAACGAATTCAAACATATATAATGGCTACATGCATGGTCAAACATGATAATATTAATTGACATATTTTTTTTAACTGAACGGTAATACTTTTTAAGGTGGGAAACGAGGGAGTCCGTTCATCCCTTCATTGCGGAAGGGACAGGACATGCCACCCCGGCCACCAGACAAGCGATTTTCTATTAATGAAAGCAGTAAGAATATAGAGGAGTACATGAGTAGGGACGGCACCCAAACAAGGGGTGGATAACAACAAATAGCCCGAGGGTCCCAAAACTGAAATTGGCCAAAACCTAAATAAAGTCTCGATATCGAGTAGAGCTTGTAGAGTTGGATCTGCGATGAGAACTCCTGGTGTTGACACGATCGGGCCTGGAGGGAGGACGGGAACGGTCCTAGTCTAGTGGTCTTGCACGCCGACCTAGTTGGTACGAACAATAGTGAAGTTGACGGGGCCGTATGGCTTGAGGCCAGGGATAGTAAGAGGCTGAAGGAGAATAGGGAGCTTGACGAAGCCATCAGCCGGAGGGGACAGCGAGGCAGCACACGGAGATCTAGCCAAGGGGACAACAGCTAAGCCGAGACGGACCAGGCAGTTCCCGGTGTTGTTCCAATCCCCCCACATGTTGTTTAACTAAGTAATTAAGCAGTACGTACTCTCAACATATGATCAACTATCAGAAAACATTGTTAACTAATTAAGGGGTTGTTTGGTGTGCCGTAAAATGCCGTAAATATCGTAAAAAAAATCATAAAATGACATGTTTCTTACGTTTGGATTGCTCCAAATTATTTTTCGTTGTTTCTCCTTATGTTTGGAGCGCCGTAAATTATTGGTGGGGGTTATTTCTAATTCTACTGAATCATGTGGCATTCTTTTTAACCGTGTTTTGATTTTCGACCTCAAACTCTTGATCCGAAACCAAAAGTACGAGTTTTAGAACCAGTGATGTTATTATTTTTATAAATTTTAAAGTTGATGATATTTAAAAATTGATATTTTATATTCTTTTACGACGCACGTCAAATAAAATAATTAAGGGCGCGTTTGACAATGTATCCCGCCACGGCTTCCGAGTCATAATCTTCCGACAACTTTTAAGTTTTATCAAATATCTACCGTGCGTCTTGGTTCACAAAAACAGAAGAAGAGAGATTGTAAATACAAAACGGGTTTCACCCGAGAATCTTTATATATAATCCTGTGTAAAGAGAATTATGAGAATTTTTAATCGTTATAAATCTTAGATGAGTCCTACATTTATACGGTCATAAAGTTTGTGTGAAAATGAATAAGCAGGGTGCATTCTCAGGAATTATTAGACCACCAAAAGGCTTTGATCAATGGCCGAGGGAAAAAGCCGATCCCAATGTTCGGTTTGGAGACCATGCGAATCTTTTGTTGGAGAGAAGAAGGTCCCGGTGATGTGAGTAGCAGCGGGGTTCAGTCAGACGATGCAAGCTGGCTCAAGCTCAGAGCTGCTGCACTAAAAAAGATACGACGTACGACGCTGGGATCGCCCACCAATCTCAGACCTGCGGGGCAGTTGAACCCCCCGTACGGATATCAAAGGGTTGGGCATCGTTATCTCTTTTTTTTTTTCGCCTTCTTGAAAGAAAAGGGTTTATGTATATTCCGAGGACTGCATGTGTGTTAATTATATATGTGCAGCCTCACATATCCTGAAAGATTTTGGTGTCTTTTTGGTGACCACTTATTTAACAATGCTTAATTGGTTAGGGTTCAAGGCTTTTTTTTCTTTTTTTTTTTCATTTTGGGAAGCCAGTATTGCAATAATTTTGGGTCTTTGAGTTCTCAATTGCAGTGGGGAAAAGATCACCTTAATTCAGGTCATTGAGTTGCTAACGATGTGTATATATATATATATGGGACGCTCATGTGTTTCTATCTAATGGACATGTGAAATATGGTACTTATGACATTTTTTGTCACATATCAGACAATCCCTTAATTAGTTATTTAATATATTTTTGTTAAATGAGAAGACATCGATAGAAGAAAGCAAGAAAATCAAGTAACCTTAGAGCTAGTTAAGCTTAGCAAATCCAATGTTTCATATAACTGAGCAATGTTGACAAATTTGCAACATAACCATGGCATGTATATATAGTTGGCTTACATATGCATAATTATGAAAATGACATCAAAGGCCCTCCAAAATCCAAGATCAGCTAATCATCTGGTTACCAATGAAGCTGGGATCCAGAATGATGCAAGTATTCAAGCATCTCTTTTTTTTTTTACCCTCTCGCATATGATCATCTATATATTAGCATTCAGTGAAAATATGTAATTATGCTACATCAAGAACATCATCCTCCCGATCACCAAAACCAAATTTGATGCCTCATAATCGAATTATAACATAACCCCAAACTGCATGCACCAATTAAGGTTTCAGCAAAGATAGTTCAATTTGAAATGACCAATGGATTTGTCCCATGATCATGGATCCCCATTTAACATCAGTGAATTATCAGACAACATGTTTTGTATATTAATTTTACTATTACATCACTACTAAATTTCAATAATTTCACTGTTAGATAAAGAAAAAAAATGGCGTTTTGAAGAATTCCCAGTGACACATTAGAACAAAAGAATCATGCATCAAATTAATTCCCATCGAGTGAATCATCACAAGCCCGGTGGCAAATATGGGGGGAAAAAAGGCAAACCCTAGTTTCATGGCAGTGTACTCAATATTTTTTTCCGGTAGATAATTTTGTTTTTTTTTTATTTTAAAAGGGGAGGGGAACCGAGTAGTGAACTCAGGACCTTAATTCCCCTTGCAAAGGGGGAGGGTGTCCACTCCGCCACTGACGAGGGACTTTATAAAGCTGATGAATCTTTCATGGCAGTGTACTCAATATTTTAATCTGCATTAAAAGTGAACCTGCTGAATCTTTCAGGTGTTTCAATGGTTGAGTGCATATATGCATTGATGGTGTCTATGTACGTAACTCCAGACAATTCGATCCAAAGAGTTATCATTTGACTAATTCACAATAACAGTGGTGAAGTTTTAAAAGAATGGACCCATGCATGAGGTTCATCCACTCACTATTCTATCGTTTTCCTAACCTTCATGGCATCTACTTCCATTCTCTCCCAACAAGAATGAGATGTATAATTTGTGTCAACTCTTCAAACCTCACACATCAACTCACACTTTTTTGATAGAAGTACCTTCCCCCAAATCTTACCACACCCTTAATTAAGTAGTGGGTAAGCAATGTGTACGATCTTACGGTAAAATCAATTAGGGCTGCATAACAGCCTATTTCATCGATAATTATTTGCTGACATGAAAACTTTCTTTAGAGCTTTCTTTCCATGAAGCACGCATGAGCTTTCTTTAGAGCTTTCGTTCCCTTGAGAAGGCCCTTGATCTTTTGCCTCTCTAGTTTGACATTTTTTTTGTAATTATAGATGTGAGATATCGACCTTTTCACTCCCTGCCGAATTGTGGCCGGTGGGTTCCGGATTTTGCTTGGCATTCATCATCTTTTTTAAGAGAGATCGACCAAGCCCCACACAATCCCAAGTAGGGGCCACATGATGTCCTAACACTTGAAAATTTCTCTAGCAAACATCTTGTCCAATAAGAGTTTGTGAGCTTGTAACACGATGAATTGGCCAAACACAAGGCCACCTAAGTTAATTGAAAGGATTATCTTTCAGATCCACCGCCACCCACCAAGCTAGAGGAGGATCTTTATGATCAGAGAGGTCTTACATGTAATGTAGGGAAACCAAAACCATAAAAAACAAAGTTGTCAAATGAGAAGTTCTCCTCCACATAACAGAATGCTACTTTGTAACCCTTGCTTACATTTCCCAAAATTAACATAGCAAAGTGCACAATTGTCATTGTAGGAGCAACCCCCCCCCCCAACCAAAAAAAAACACAAAAACACCAAGGAAATGCTACACTGTAAGCATTCCCAACTTAGCATTAACATTGCAAAGTGTAACCAACTAGTGATTGTAGGATACATACATATTTGGACACACACCTTTTCCCATATGACAAGAAGATACACCAAGGAAATGCTACACTGTAAGCATTCTCAACTTAGCAATAACATTGCAAAGTGTAACCAAATAGTGATTGTAGGATACATTACATATTTGGACATACGCCCTCTTTTCCCATATGACAAGAAGATACACCAAGAAAAACAACAAGAACTTCATAAACACGGGAAGGCCCCAACAAACAGGGTACCACGTTCACGTGAAAACGCTGCCGCCAACCGCGCCCAAGGTCTTCACTGCCATCCCACACGGCCATGTGGCCCCCCCCCCTCCGGACTTGGGCCCCCCACACCCTCCACCCCTCCTGTGACACTGTTCCAGGATCATATCTACGAAGGACACCGTCAAAAAACGTGGCACCTCAGTCCCACCCCACGGGGTCCACCAATCTTGTCCGTCTGATGGGAGGATCTGATATGATCCACAGAGGGGAAGATGCCGACAGGACAGTTACGAAAAGAGGGTGGGGTGCCTTTCCATGGAAGGCCCATTGATGACATCGTCCGGGATCGGCTCTTTGCCTTCATGTACTGCTACTAAAACATCAAGCACGGTGCTTGCCGGGTGTGCAACTGCATGGGGGCAGAGACCCCTTTGCCTTCATAAATCTGGCCTGCCTGGTATCACATGGAAGAGACAGATCTGTAAGATAGTCTCCCACATCTTCCTCATTTCTCCCCTTCCACTTTTATGCTGCCTTCTGAGCTTCGGAAACCCATTTGAAGAGCCCATGGAGACAACCTGAATAGTGAAAGGATGCAGATTCTAAAGGTGCCCACCACCCCCTAGCACCCATTTGAGCACAAGGATCCTCACAGCACAGTAAGAAACAAAGCAACGCACATATATGTTTAGATGCAAACTAGTAATTGCTTACACATGGTGTGGAAGAGAAAACATGGGCAACCTCTAAAAAACCCTAGAAGTACATGGGTGAGCATATTCAGAATTTCAGAGCCCGATGGGGTACTCTGTGAAAGACTGCAGGAAGCCATTTGGATTACCACTGAGTTGAAGAAGAGGAACTACCAAGAACTACCGAGACAAGGATAACCCATTGTACATGGGGAGCTGATGTTACTTGCTACAATAATAAACCTGAAGGGAAACAATAACTGGTTCCACTTTGCTTCGCCTGCAGCATTCATGGTCTTGAAATCCCAGGTACCTTGCAAAACTTTAAAAAACAAGAAGTAAAGAAAGGAAGACCCGTCAAACTTGATGTCCACCATGAAGCACAGGTGGACGGCACATACACGTTTCCCTGAAATGAATGGCTTCCTTCTGGAGTGGAGCTTCTAAGGAACTGCTGCAAGGTCAGAAACACAGACACCACCACACAAAAGAGTTTAAAATAAACAAGATAAGTTAAATTACCAATAGAGTAAGTAACATGATAATCTTGGTGTCTCCTTTTACTTCTTTCATGGCCTGTTGTTGCAACCTTCCTTCTGTGCCTCTTGTGAGGGAAGAAGTGAGGCTGCCGGAGCATGACCTAGCCAAGACTGGAATGTTACTCAAGTGAGTAGTTGACTGCATACTTGCTCCAGTCGAAGCTAGATCATGCTGGCAGCTTCACTCATTCCCTTGGGCACTTCTCAAAAAATCATGGTCAACTCAGAGAGAGAGAGAGAGAGAGAGAGAGAGAGAGAGGGAGGGGTAGAGGTTAAGAAGGGAGGGAGAAGCCCATGAACCCACAAGACCAGAGAACAGAAAGCGCGTTCACGAATCAAGAGAGACACAAAAGAAAGGGAAAAAAACTTGCGTGAGGCCCTCCAGTTCATGGCATTTCATGGGCTCAAACAGCTGTCTAAAGAGCAAAATAGCACCCGTGGAATAAGTAGGGGGAGCCGAGAAGATCTAACGGCGTGTGCTTGCGGAAACCTAGGTCAACTACCAGTCGGATGTGATTTCTGGGGAATAATATAATAGGAGAAGTAGGCTTAACAGAAAGACCATCACAAAAAATATAGCTCTAGGGTAATAACTACAGAGTGACAATCGCCTAAACAAATGAAGGTAAACCTGCCCGCACATGACCTGTTGGCCAAGGAAAGGAAGAAGCTAAGCATCACATGACCAGAACAAGCTCAAGATGTCAATGTTAACACATAAGGAGTTAATGGTAGAATCACGAAACGAAGCATGCCAGGTTGTAGAGAAGGGAAGCAGCCCACAAGAGAGGATGGAAAGAAGAACTGCGGAAAGGCTATAGGGAACTTCAACCCTTCCAGAACAGTTGACATGGGAAACAAAAATGAAAAGTAATAGCACAATGGTATCACTAGCTAGGTACTGATAGAAAGGGGAAAAAAACCAAACAGAAGAGATCTAGACCAGCGCACTGAACAAGGTCCCAATTTCTCAAAGAACTGTTTAAACATCTCCCAAGCAAGATCATCTAGTTAAAAGGGGGCAGAAAACTAGAGGTGCAACTTTGTTGAAGGCCTCAGGGGATCCTGCAAAGGCCTCACCACACTTACGAATGGGAAAGGGGAGTTGAGCTAAGAGGGTGAGGAAGAACTCCATAAAATCATATAGGCATGAGCAGCGAAGGGAGAAAAGGGGCACCTTCAAGGTTGAGGCCCTCCTCCCTCGTGCAGCCCCCCAAAAGCTTGAAACCAAAGAAAGGAAAACAAATTAACGCCGTGGTTTCTGAGCACAGCCATGCCCAACAAGAAGGAAACTAAACAAAAACGCCAACCCAAAATCAAGCAAGGAGACAGCAGCCTACAAGAACACCTAGAGGGGAATCTCTCAAGGTCGCAACTTTACACACCACACACAGAACCCATCTGGGGATTCCGAATTTATAGAGGGGCTCTTACCAGTTGGGGAGCTCCCGGGGCGAAGGCCCCATGGCTGGATCTGAACTGTCATTGAGGTGGGTATGCGCCATAAAAGCTGAAGCATCTACCTCAGAGAGAGAGAGAGAGAGAGAGAGAGAGCGCAATGGAAAGACCACATAGGAGTGTGTGTTGCAGGGAGGAAGAAGGGAGGTGGTGGAGGAAGGCAGGCAGGGCCTCGGGGGAGAGATTAAAGTGGGACGTGGGGTGGGGGGGGGGAGGGGAAGGTGCAGGCTAGGAGGGAGTGCAGGTGTGTAGGCTGAGGCCACAGAGGAGTAGAGAGGGGGTGATGTAGGGGCCAGAGGCGTAGGGCGGCACCGCAGGGTAGAGGGTGGGGCGGCGTGAGGCGGGTGTCAGGCGCCGGAGGAAGACCAGTAGAGGAGAGAGAGAGAGAGAGAGAAGAAGGGAGTAGACAGATAGGGCCCGTACTCCTAAGGCTCTGCCTGCCTATCCAGCCGATAATTGGAGTTTGCAAAAGCTATTACCTTTATTCTTCCGAGGCCCAAAGGAATAAAATATATGGGGGGTGGTTTGATTTGATATTTTGATCCCCACTCTTGAGGAAACCTCATATTGGTTTCCTTACCCATAAGACCATCACATTTGTCTCTATGTACATTCTGTGAAACAAGGTATATGCGATTTAATATTAATTCCCATTTTTGATAGGTAATGAGTTAATTTGGTGAGATAAATTAGAGATAATAATTCCACTTCTGAAATTAGAACACTAATTCTAGGTTGACCCCCACTTACATCGGAATATAAACCGATTGATCCAAGTTAGTATTCTCCCCTAATCAAAATCAACCAAACATGCATCAAGTTGTTAACTCAGGTTTAAATGTCAGATAACTGTGAAATATGCTCCAATCAAATCAAAGTTTGGCGGATTCGGTGAACCTAGTTGATTTGGGCTGGCGTGATGATATATGATACGGTGGTGAATTGGAGCCCCGACTCGATCTTTCTCAAAACCGTCTCGACTATCTTAATCTGACCTTGATACAATATAATAAAATTTAATAGATGAGAGTCACACTATCGAGATAAATCATGATTTAAAGCAGGGTTTGCCGATCGATGCGTCTCGCACCGACTCGCACGACCCGACCCGACTCAGGCCGGGACCGGGTCGGTCGGGCCGTGGGTCGTCATCGGGTCGACATATTATTTTAACATTATATTATATTATATTTTATATATAATGTGTGTTTTTCTATTTTATTATATTATTTTATATTATATATATATATATATATAGTGGTGTTTTAGAACTGGACGGACCGGGTCGGACCGAGACGGGAGCGACCTGACCCGACCCAAGCCGAGATCGGGTTGGTCGGGTCGACTAGGCCGGCAAACCCTGATTTAAAGTAATGATAAGAGAGAGAAAAAAGAGTATATAATAAAAAAAATTAGAGTTTAAATGCCATTCCACGTGAGTTATGACATACCAACTTGATAGAGTATTTTGTGGATTCATTATTGAAAAGTGTACACAACAAATACAGGAGACGTAAAGGGGGTACAAATAAAAAGCCTAGAAAGCAAAGGACCACCCATAAATGAACACATACCCAGAGCGCAGAGGAGCCGTTGGGGCTTCGCAGGGCGTGCGTGAATCCTCTCTGTTCTGAATCTGACGATGCCCAAAACACTCCCTTTTTATCCTCTCCAAGTCCAAAAAAGCCTTCTCCCCCGTGAACAGGCCTTTTTCCTCACGAGCAGCAGCGGGCTACCTCTTCTCTGCGCGCGCGCGCGCGCGCACACACGCACACACAAACTCTCTCTCTCTCTATCGTGTGGATACGAAGGCATGGGCTTGCACACAACTCATTAAAAGCTGAGGATAAGTAGGTTCCTAGCTTGCTCTGGCAATCACTGGCTCAAGGCCTGGTCATTTGTGTTACCCAAGGAGTAATGCTCCTTGTGTGGGTGGCTGTGGTTGTGTTGGGTTGCGTGGGTGTGAGAGGAGGAGGAGAAAGAGAGAGGTCCAGAGACAGGTCGGTATTGAAACCTTTTTAGAAGCGTGGAAGAAAGATCTAGAGAGGGCTGGGCATTGAACACTTTTGATCAGTGTGGAAGAAAGATCCAGACTCAGAGAGGTGTTCATTGGACCCTTGTGAGTTATGATTTACTTGTTCAAAGGCACCAGTTAATTGTTGTGTGTGTGTGTGTGTGTGTGTGTGTGAGAGTGAGAGAGAGAGAGAGAGGTGGAAATTGGACTCTTTTAATTAGCGCTTTGTGGTAGAGGGATCTGGAGAGAGTTGGGCAATGGGCATTGGATTCTTATGAGTTGTGATTTTACTTGATTCATCCAAAGGGTTCGGTCAATTGCTATCCTATGCAAAAGGAAGTAAAAAGATCAGGAACAGCAGTACCTACATATGATGGCCACTATAGGGGAGATCGCAGCTTAATTATCAGCTTGCTTTTCCTAATCTTTTTTTCTTGGTAACAGTGGATTCTTTTTACCATGTTTCAAGGTACCATCTCAGATGTGTTTTCATGGAAGGATGGTTATGGAAGCACATGTAGAATGCTCGGAACGCTGTTTGAGAATATGACTGATCAGTGGAGGATGGTGCTCAACCTATCCATTTCAAAACGGAGGTGATGGGCTGTCTACTATTTTTAGATGCTTCTTGTGTTGAGTAGTGCCAAAAAGGAGAAATATGCACCACCCCTCGTGCGTTCCATCATACAGTTAGTGCTGTCTGGAGCACAATCTGGGCACCTAGGGAATCATACTTTAATGTTTGTGAAAGGAGGGATATCTTTTTGATTATGGTGCCCCCCTAGCTAGAGCATTTGATAAAATGTCACCTTAACATTATTATTCAATATTGGGTTTAAATATTCCATCATTTTAATAGTTTTTATAAGTAAGTCGAATCAAATTGTAATTTAAAATTTAGGCATATCCCTATTGACAATAGTCCGTATTAGTTAATGAGGTGTGATTTCATGTGCTTATGATCTGAGTCTGTGTATCTCAACACCGTGATTTTGTGGATTCAATATAATATTAGAGTATGGTCCTGGCCCAACTATTCTTGTCACCTCCACTCGATTAATGTCCACGGTCCATCTTGACCGTGAGAGGTAGTGTTAGAATATTTGGACATAACTTGGACATGTGTATCTCAACACCGTAATTTTATAGATTCAACAGAAATCAGATCAAATTAAACTAGAATGTCATCTGATAAAATTCTCTCTCTCTCCGGGGATTATGAAAAAAATCTATAATCCCATCTTGTTGCCCTTAATTTGTTGTACAATTCAGTTTGAGTTTTGATAAATTAAACGTAAAATATTGATTAGTCATTCTAAAGTTAAAAGGTAAAATTTTATAAACTAGTAGGTGAGTGTTCCAGCTTGTCTGAACTTCAACTTGTCAGAGAGAGTGAATCACTCGTGCATGCACCTTTATGTGAATCTCAATCTATCTTATTAGTTGAAAAATGTGATAAGGCCACTCATTTAAAAAATGAGACAAACTCATTTAAGATAAAAGTGTCGTTTTCCATATAATTTAGAACCTCTTATATTTTGTGTTTTTCCCTTAAATTAAATTAAATTAATCACCACGTCTCCCTCCGTGGCCCTAAACATATTAAGCCCCACGTTACAGAAGAGAACAACGAAGGCTTTTTGTGTCAAATGTCCTGAATTATTTTATATCTATGTTATTTTCCCAAAATCATCTCATGTTGTGCACTTAATTCCTAAGATAAATTAGATCTTATAAAACAATTTTTGCGTTTTCATATGCTGTAACTGCATGCCGCCTTTTACGCCATGTCCTCACTCGATCTGGTGGCCTTTGAGGTCCTCTTTTCCTGACATATTTGTGAACATACCCAACTCGCCACCACAAATTGAGACAACGAAGTTTGATTGGAGCTCGAATAAGAAGGGTAATTATACAATTTACAACTAATAGGCGACTAATCTCGTTTTATGCCTCACTAATAACGGATGATAGACGTATAATGCAACGTTTTAAGAGTTTGTAGAGGGGAATAATTAAAAGTTTGGCAAGTTCTCTTTTGAAAAGGACACATAATAGAGCACCAAAGGCCCCGGTGAAAAGACATGTCGTGTGCAGTAGCCCAGAGAAGACAGCTAACTATTGCATTAATACTTAATGGAACAAAAGTGATTAATACTCAATGGAACAAGAATGACAATTGCGCACGATAACCCCGAGAACGGTACCAGTGGTTCATTATATCTGTAACGGTCTAGGAATGATCGTTCAAATCATGATTCACACCTCTAAAGATTTATTTGATTAGGAAGAATGGAACGTCACCGGACGAGATCCTGCAATCACAAGTGAAAGGTCAGAAGTAACTCTGAGAGTTATCTCATAGGATAACCCTTCGATGGTCAAGTCAGATAACTGTGTGAGAAGATAGCGAGCACTCGGGAGAGCGGGAGGAGGAGATCGGAATGAGAGAGTGAGAGCTTGAGGGGGTTAGATCGTATATATACCTCATAATCGTAGGGCCAGAGTCCCACTTATACCGTCACCATGGGTCGATTATTACGTTGTCGTGATCGAACGAGATGTGAGCTGTCCAACTCACGTGCCTGACGAGACAGAGAGATATGGATGTTGACTCGTCGTCTCTCCGTCGAAAAGACACCTCCTCCATTAATACAGTAGGACTCGCCGACCATTATTGCGACAGGATTTGTCAAAGAAGATGCGAGGCTACACTGTTAGGGAGAGCAATGCAGTTGGATGTCCTTCGTAGATGACAGAGTTGAGCATACATTTTGTTCAGATTTGAAACCAAATGTTCACTGATGTTGGATGCGTAGTCAAACAAGAGTGATAGTTTCTGCACGAGCTCCCTGTTTTAAGAGTCTAACTATACAGATCGTTATGTAATACATCATCGTTAAAGCCCTTAATTTCAGTATTAAAATGAATATATTTGCCTCTTGGGTCAGGGGTCACCTAACTGCATCCAAGTAAATAATTGTATCTAAAATCATCTATATGTTGACATTAATGTTGTAGGCACCGGGGATCTAACTTAAACTCTAAGGCCCGCTTTGATAACGGGGTGGTCGGTTGATTGTCGAGAACCGGGGAGAGAGAAACCTCGGCGGGATCTACCTCCCCCTCACACAAAAAGGGTTAACCGAGGGTGGTTACCGTGTTCGACCCTCCGGGGTCGAGCACGGTAACCGTACTCGGTTAACAAGCACGGCCTAATAAGGTAGCTAATGGGTTGGATTATATTCATCTCTTATCTTAGCCATGGTAAGTTTTTTTTTCCAGAATGTTTTTTATGTATAGAAGAACATAGATATTGATACGTGGCTAATGAAGAATCACAATGAAAAGTGAGTCACATGGTTAATTTTTTAAAAAAAAAGAATAAAAGATCAGGTGATGCATATTTCTTAAGCTCTCTACAAAGGATGAGATCTTAAGGTTTGTTCATGCGATAGGTTCAGTAAATATGTGAGTGAGTCTAAGAAAAAATTCCTTTGTCTGAAACTCTAAGACATTTGACTAGTGTTCGTACAAATCTGATCATATTTTCCTATTAATACAAAGTAGGGCCTCTTAGAAAGAAAGAAAAAACTGCAACCTTACTTAATTATAAAGAAGCCCCTGCAATCCATCTATTTCTCAAAAAACCTTCACAATCTACTAATGTTTATTAGAACACCCACGTACATAGTTAACTTCCTTTTAAAAAGAAGAATATTATATATGGGGAATATTCTTTTCACTCCACCATCAACTTTTTATTCTAAACATACTCTCTCTCTCTCTCTCTCTCTCTCTCTCTCTCTCTCTCTCTCTCTCTCTCTCTCTCTCTCTCTCTCTCTCTCAGTAAGAGTTATTCAAGGGGTTTTGGGTCTTTTTGTCACTCTATTTTAGTCTTAATCATAGTTGGGTTAAGCATTAGTAGGTATCCTCTTACATAGACCAACCAACGACGGGGGCTTAATTTCTTACCATAGTTGGGTTAAGCATTAGTTGAGTTAAGCATCAGTAAGTAAGACACACTAGATTTTGAGATTTTAAGAAATAAACAGATTGAAGAGACCTAATTGTAATTAAGCAAGATTGTACTTGTTTAGTGACTTTCTTCTTAAAAACCCGACAAACTAATAACTCTCTCGACGATTCAATGGATCTGACCAAATCGAAAGCTATTGGATCCTGACGGGTCAACCAATGGGCTCATGCCCATTTTGACAAGTGACAACAGCATTTCTCTTTCTTCTTCTTTTTTTTGTCTTTGTTTTTGGAGACAACCGTACTTCCGACCATTCATATTCTAACCACATAATCTAAGTTTTATCTTCGATATTTTGCTTGCATGTTATGGTTCGGTCGTGTCCATATCACCGTTGTGATCCATCACCCACAACCTAATGATACGAGTTTGCCATCGACTTATGAGACACGTGCCGGTGTTTCCATCGCTCACTCAAACCCATGCCCCCGCTCAAGAATCCAAAGCTTTTTAAAGACTCATGCTCCTCCCAACTAATGAATGACTTAAATATAAACGCCTTGACAAGTTAAGGGTGAGTTTGATAACGGAGTAGGTCAAGGACCGATGATTTATTCGGGATGATCCATCCGACTCTTAATTTTAATCAGAATCGGTTAACTCATTCCACATATTTCTTAAGAACGAGTTAATCCACTTTAACCTTATTCGACCCCGGTTAAGAAGAAAAATGTCAAACAAGAATAACCCACCCGATCTCGATTATCTTATTCTACACGGATTTAACCCGTTAGGAGACCCTCTTTGTTAATCGAGCGGGGATACCGTGTTTGACTCTCTCGATCGAACACGGTACCCGGACTCGATTAGTGACATGTGTGTGAGGGAGAGTGTGGGTCTCCTCTCATTCTCTCGTCAAATTTGATAGTCACCCTATAATTCGGTTAACAAAGAGGACTTAATACAATAAGATCTTAATGATCCGAAACAATATAAAAAATAAAAAAAAGTATCCCCCACCCCTCAAATACAAGTCACAAAGACAAGTCAAATCTTGATGATGCCCAACAGCTGGGGTTCCCGACAAGTGAGAAGAGTAGGCAACCGGCCTGCCTTATCATTCCATCTTCCCCCCCTCGGGCGCACCAAACGATGGTCCCTCCCCCGCCCCACTCTGTGGCATCCGATCGCACGTAGACAAACCCCGGGATCAAAAGCTCACGTGCCAGGGAAATTAAGTTGTTTTAATTATATTGGAGTATTTTTTTTTTTGGGAATGCACTAAAGACTTTGAACCGGATCCGAGCTATAAAATATTGTCGATATTTTGGAGAATTTCAGGATGATGGCATTTTAATCGAGATATTCTTTTAAGTACGCAAAGGTTATAAAAACGAAAACTTTCATGGACAAATCTCTTAGTTACATGAGATTAATTAGGGTCGATTTAACATCCGATTAAGATAGGAGAGCGGATGATAGAGAGAACGATGATCTCTCCTCTCCCTCACATACAGTCAACTTAACCGGATGTGATTAACGTGCTCGACCCTCTGGGGTCGAGTATACTGACCGCAACTGAATGTCAAAGACACCTTTAATATCTTAAGACTAACGTGAGGTTGAGTACGCTAATCGCAACTGAATGTCAAAGGAGCCCTTAATATCTTAAGACTAACGTGAGCTTTCACATAAACCTAATATCATCTTTTTTTTTCTCTCTCTCTCTCTAAGTTATATCGAAACCTATTGCGTGGAACCTTCTTCCTATGAGATCAAACCCCCAGTGTCAGCGTCCCCTTGTGTGGCATGCATGCCCCCTTGTGGCATATGCCCAAGCTGATCCTCTGAATCATTGCTCCGTTTCTTTTAACATCGACGGAGTCGTCGTTCGACAGATGAACATGTCGCGGAGGCCATGTCTTCTGTTTGTTTTTTTTAATCTTTTTACTTATCCCCCCCCCCCCCTTCGTTTTCTTATGACAAGTACAATGCAACAAAGGGAACACAGCAGCACCATCCGAGGAACCCCTAGGGTAGGGTGGTCCTTAAGATGCCTGAGCGTGGCCTTCTCGGCCATGCACTGCCGCTGCTGCGTGTTGTGGTAGGGAGGGCGTGGTCCTCACCCACCGAGCTATCCCCCCCACCCCCATATGATCACAAGGCCAACAGCACGCATAATCCAAAAGAAGCGAGGCCAGCATGTTGGGGGCATCGAACGAGAGGAGGGGAGCAAAGATTTCGATCTCAGATTTGGGAACACACACAAAAAAAAGAGAGAGAGAGAGAGATTTCTCATTCTTTGCCTCTTTGGTGCTGCTAGTTCTTTAAAGCTTAACCTTCTTGGTAGTAAGTCCATAAATTAACAATTGAAGAGGGGGTTTTCTTCCTTCCCAAGTAAGTGCCCAATAACACGTCCTAACCCACCAGGTCAGAGGCCGGTCCATTAAGGCTGCCTTGCTCAATAAGAGTAACTTAAGTCCTAGCAAGCGCTATGAAGCCCAGCACACTTCGCGTGTCAAATGGACCCCTCAACCTCGGGAGGAAAGGTCAAGCCCCTCAACCAAGTTCCAAATTGGGAGGAAAGTCCCGGGTAATAGCATAAAGCCCCCAAACATTAGCTCAGAAAATTGAAACCTTAATTTGATCTCGAGCCATCTCAAGAAACTTGAAGTACTAACTCGGCCCTAAGTTATCTCAATAGATCCCAAGACTTATCTAAACCTCAAGTCATCACAAAGAAATAGTATTAACTCGAATCTCAAGTAGAGCCTTACTTGATTCTGAGCCATTAGATATTCTTAGCTCGATCCTAATCCATCCTAGTTTAGCTCGATCTCTGTAGGTATAGCTCAGCTAATGATTTATAGGTCGGTCATGTAATTAAGGCCCGATTATCAACGTAGCCATGAGAAGCTACTGTTCTCCTCCACGTCAATCCACAATAGCTCATCAAATGCCAATCACCACGTTCACGCCCCCACAATGGAAGCCCTAATCACATGTGACATAAGCATATGAACTCATTTTGCCACGCTTCCTGCTCCCCTGCATTTCTGACCACTACCCGCCACGTTGTTATGATGATGGGGCACAATGATAGCATCGCCAATTGCCAGGGAATCACACACATTACCAAGGTAACTTTCCCATCAACGCACACCTTCCAATAGATCGTGTCCGTGGTAATTAGGCAACGAGTCTCAAGATCTCCACACGTGACGTGACTTATCTCACCTGACTGCCATCAAATTGGAATCCTAGACTACTTGATCCCTCCGGCTTTACGGGATGAGCATTATTCGAGTTCAACCCAAAATTCAAACGGAACTAGTAGATTTGGTTTATTTTTATTCGAGTTAAAATTCAATTTAGGTTCAAACCGAAACATATTAAAATTTTCAATTTGGTTCGGTTTTGATTTTCAAGAAATCAAACTGAATGGTATTATCCGATTTCAAGGGTATTTTCGTCAAGTTAATATAAGTGTATAGCCTAATAACCCTAATTCCAACTTCAAAGACCCAAACCCTAACCACCCACTATCGATCCCAACAGTAGCTGCACACACCAGTGGCGGGCGCTTCTTCTTCCTCTTCTTCCTACCGCGTTCAAGACCCCCCCTACAACCCTCGCTCCTCCACCTATGTCATCATCATCCTTCGTCCTCTACGAGCCAAGCCGCTACCAAAATCGTAGGACCGTCGGACCTTGCCTGGCTGCCTTGTCTGCCCCTCTAGCTGCGCCACCATTGACTGTGACCACCCTTTAGAGCTTTCACCAGGCACCATCGCACCACCATCTCTCGCCCTCCTTACTAAACAACGTATTTTCTTGTGTGTGATCATTAGAACATAAACTTAGTCTATTTTATAAATTTTCTGAGTAATCTAATTTGGAAATAAAAAAGATAGTATCAGACTTTGGTAAGATGTTAAGTTTTTACTTGCCGATCTAGCCATTATCTTGCCCAATTATGATTCAAACTAAATTCAATTTAGTTTGATTTAGTTTAAAAATCAATCGATTTGATTTGATTCTGGTTGAACCCTTAATTAATTTAATTTGATTTGAGAAAAATTCTCTTCAAAGCAAACGATGTCCACTCCTATTTACGAGATTTATCGGATCACGTAATATTCAAGAGTATACATCACCTCTGGATATATAAGATAGGTCTCAACAACTTGCGGAGGCTACGACCCTTTAGAACTCAAGCACTCTCTCTCTCTCTCTCTAGAAAGTATTTCATCCTGTCTTCTTGCTCTGACTTAAACATCAGGGGATCTTCCCTTTAAAAAAAATCTCAGGGCCTCTAATCTTATTGTTTCTACGGTGGCAGGTCATCCGACTAGGGCGTGTTACGTCCCCTTAGATAAAACCTCCGAGTCTTCCAACACTCCGTAGAAGGTGCAAGATCTGTACGACAATCCTTTTTAGGAAATAAAAATATCTCGTCATATTCTTTGGAAAGAAGTAAGATAACTCTATTACACTGTCAAGTAATTAAAAGCAGACGGGAGGGGAAGGGAAGATCTCCCCCCTCTCACGCCGATGGCCCGGCCCAGTAACACGCTGATGGCCTGGCCCAGTAAAGTAGTGGAGGGAGTGAGCACGTATGCAAACAAGCACGCAAACACGTACAGAAGCATGCATATACATGGACGCACGCACATGCACGGGTGAGTGCGAGAAGATCGCGATCGCTCGGCAATGGACAGGAGGCATTGCTCAACGGGCACCCACAAACACGCGTGCACGCAGAGGATAGAAGAGAGAGAACAAGAGGGCAAGGATAGTCGATTCACTCTTGAAGAAGAATTCCATTATTAGTAATACGTCGAGTAAAATATTGTATCGCATTAGTTCGCCCAACTACAAACTCAAAATTCTGATCAAACTCATACAAGTCGCAGAAAATCGACCCCAGTCGATAAGCCATACCAATAACCACTCATCAATCTCTCCGTCAGTTACCTTTGAACTCCACCTCGAGAACCACATGAAAATACACAAAAGTTCCGAATGCAATTTCATGATCTTACCCCCCCCCCCCAAACAACCCACATGATCTCCAATAAACACCTCCACTACGAGGGCCACCACTATCTCTTCTGCCTAGGGTTGTGATAGATAGAGAGAGGAGGAGAAACAAGCATAGGCCAGTAATTGGAATTGAGGAGACCAGCCCAACTCTGAATTGAATCAGACCAGACTACGGAAACAGCTATATAATAATTTACTTCTGATGAATGCTAATAGTTAATCGTATACAACAACTGTGGTCATAATAATACATCAGAGACAATTTTGAGCCAAGCAATGCTCTGGACCCTCAATTGAGGAGAACGGGGCTAATTATGATCATCCTCGTAACATCAGATACATAATTTTGAGCCAGGTGGATGTGTTTCCGGGCCTCAATTTGGGAGGCCGGGACTGCTAATGCTAGAACCTACAAAACTTTTTTTTTTTCACATCTGGCTCTGTGTACAAAGGTTATCTGGTTGGAGATGAGCTCCTCATGCTAAGTTAGCTGCATCCGGTGGCGTCGACCCGGCCTTACACAATACATCGTATATTTGCCTGGCAGTGGGGCGTTCGTCGGGATTTGCTCTAGTGGACCTATAGAACAGATCTATCAGAAGCTTCAGGGTCTGGATTTCGGCATCCGAGTACGAAAGCCCTAGCCTTGAGCAGGTTGCCGCCTCCTCGTCTGACAAAAACAGTTCTTCCAGCTCTGGTGTGAGCTGCGGACGTTGCTTCCTCTGTACATTAAGACACCACTGTGTCATTGAGCAAGGATTCAAAGACAAGTGCAAGAAATTAATCGCAGAAATACATCCAAGTGATCCGTGTACCTGTAGGCGGTCCTGGATTTCTGATTCTGCAAGTCCTTCATAAGGGATTTTAAGAGTCAGTAGTTCCAATATGAGGCAACCGTAGGACCAGATATCCACCTCCTGCAACCAATGTGGAAGGGAAAGAGAGCCAAGAGAAATTCAGAGGGCAGCCAGTAAGTGTTCTAGCTTAACCATTATAACAATCAGTATAATAAGTTTCATCACATCACGGTTGTCAAAATGTCCAAGGCGACCAAAGCGGTGGCCCACTGACTTACTGCTTAGGCAACAAAGACGAGACGCATAGGCGAAGCCTAGTTTATATAACTAAGTACGTTACAAGAGAACTACTACTATATATTTTTTACATATAAGTTCTATCTTTAGTTAATACAAAATTTGATATTTACAAATCTTCGACATATACCTATATTTTAAAAAACAAAAACAGAATAAACGACAAGCAATAACAAATTAATAAAGAGGAAACTAATAAGAATCTGTGAATACCTGTCAATCAATATAAAAATTTAATCTAAAATTTGATATTCAAATAGTAATTCTCTATATTAAAAAGAAACATGAATATGACACATTTCTAGATAAATTATAAGCACATCAGCATAATAATTTCATATTTTTTTTACTTGTGAGTTATCAAAAAGAGAGAAAATGGTACTAGCTTCAAAAAGTGCACCAAGCAAATATGAATCCATGTCCTTGCGTGGAGGGAAGAGGAACTAACAGGGAGAAGAATCCGAGAAAAAGAAGGGAAATGGAAGTTTTTATCTTCTCTTTTCAATCTTGACATATCATTTGTCAAGTTTTCAAAATTACCCCTGAAATTTTGCCCAAATATTTGCCCAAATACTAAAACAAACCTCAAAACAAGGAGTGGATGTCATGTCAAGACAGGCTAGACGGGCCCAAGATAGGCCTACGTGCACCAAGGCAGCCAGGTGAGTGCCTTAATGTGCTGCTCGCCTAGTCGCCTTTGGCGCCTTGAAACGCCTTGTCGCCAAGGCGACTTCTTGAAAACAATGCATTACATCAATGAAAGATCAGCTACATTCAACGAATAATCCAAACATTTGGCAAAGTCTTCTGACCAGTTTTCCATGCAATATCAACCCATGACAAGATCAGTGTTTGCCCGATCCAAGATCCAAACCAACTCGGATCTCCCATGATCTGGTATGAGTCAGGCCGACACGGGTGAGTCAAACTCGAAAATCGGGTTTCATGTTCTTCATCCATGAAATGCAAGATCCATGGCTAATGTTATACCATTATATCATCATTATATTTTTTTAATCTTAAAATATTTAACTTAATTTCTAAATAGTATATTATTATCAATATAATAGTGGATCGAACCAATACCCCCCCGGAGTAACTCGGATGGCCCATGATCTGGTACAAGTCGGTCGTATTGCACTGATCCGATACGATACCGCAAACCGTGCTATACAGGATCAGTCAAAGTCCCAAGAGACTATTTACTGGTAGAAAGCCACAACCATATATGGTCCAGTTTGAGATCACGCAAGCAAGGAATAACCTCAATTTTCCTCTAGACCTGGGAAAGACTAGATAATAAGAGAAAGATGCACCTTTGATAGAAAGGTATGATCTTCTCTGTGGAGCTTGCCAACCAAAGACTGAAAGGAAATACAACAAACCCTAAGAATACTAGAAAGCATTGTTAATCAAAAGGATTGGGAATTCTCACCTCAAATAAAAGTATTCAGTAATCCACTTGAACTCTTGAGGAAAAATCTCTCGGAAAACTCGTGAATGCCATAAGGAATCCTGTGTCCTCAATTGATTGACATGACTCTCCTTGTTGGTTGCAGACATAGTCAGACAACACTAGAAGGGTTTTAAGAAACTCTTGGATGTGGATGTGTGAAGAAGATGGGTGGGGACAATGGGAAATGACGTGTGGAAGACAGAGAGAGGTACCACTGCTGTAATGGGGTGGGATGCTCAATTGTTCAAAGCAAGTTCCCCTTGTGCAGTTGCCAGCCGAAGCTTAAGGGGAGGACACAGAGATGGATGCAGAGCTAACATACTTCAAGGGTAATGTTCTAGGTAATGATCTTGCCATGAATGATTCTTCTTGAAAGTGAAACTTGGCATAAATGATAATACAAGAAAAATACAGTTGAAAGGAAACAAACATTTCTAGGTCGCATGCAGAAAGTATATGCAACCCTTGGCTTCATGCACAAGAGAAAGTGTAGAGGAAGAAAAAACACCCAAGAAAGCATGTAATATTCATACACCAACTGACTCCGACCACCGTTAAGAAAGAGTATCCATTGGTTCCCTATAATAAATCTAAAGGATTTTTGGTTTTAAGTCCCTAAATTCTATGAAAATTAAGAATAAGCCCTCCTAATCCATCTATTTAGCTAAAAGCCCCCAAAATCTTTAAATCTCCAGTAAAAGGCCCTCAGATTATCGGCTGTCAAAGAAAAGGAATATTCTGGATAATATTCCTTCCCTTACCCCGTTAACTTATGTATTTTCCATTTTACCCTCCCATTCTTTCTCTCCTTCTTCTTCTTCTCTCTCTCTCTCTCTCTCTTCTCCCAGGGAAGACTGGCTGGCAGGGATGGGGGCTGCAAGCTCCTCCAACCCGTTGCCGCCCTCCCCTCCTCTAGCCGCCGGTCTTCCCCTCCGGCCGCTGGTCTCTCTGTGTCTCTCTCTTTCTCCCCTCTGTCTCCCTCCTCCAGACCACCTCCCGCCACCTCTCTTCCGTCACCGACCTCCCCCCTCCCGCCAAACCCCTCCCTCCGCCCTTGGCTTCTCCTGCAGCCAGCCCTTATTGCTCAATGGGCTACTGCACTTCTACTGTGAGTGCCGCTGCATGGGCGATGCGAAGAAGTTGTTCGACGAATTGCCCAAACAGTGAGATGTTGTAACATGAAACACCATCATTGCGGGGTATGCGAGGGATGGGCAAGTGGAGGAGAGCTTTTTAGAATGCCAAAGAGAGATGTGATCTCCTGGAGCACCATGATCATGGGCTACGTCCAAGGTGGGCTCTTGGAGAAGGGCCTGGCACTGTTCAGCAACCTCTCTCTCTCTCTCTCTCTCTCTCTCTCTATGTGGAGTGGGGGGATTGCCGACGCCGGGAGAGAGGGGTTCCTCCTCCGGCGCCCTCTCTCTTTGCGCCCTCTCTCTACTCTGCGTCTCTCTCTCCCCCCCCCCCCTCTATGCATCTGTGTGTGTGGGGTGGGGGGTTGCCAGTGCAGAGAGAGAGGGGTTCCCCCTCCGGCGCCCTCTCTCTCTCTCTGTGTGCTCTGTCTGCTCTCGCTCTCTACACCTCTTTTCTCTCTCTCTCCCCCTCTGCATCTCTCTGTGGGGTGGGGGGATTGCCGGTGCCAGGAGGGAGGGGTTCCCTCTCCGGCGCCCTCTCTCTACTCTCTCTCACTCCCTCTCTGCGTCTCCGTGAGTGGGGTGGGGGGATTGCCGACGCCGGAAGGGGGTCTCTCTCTCTCTCTCTGCATCTCTGCTTGTGGGATGGGGGTATTATGGTCTTTTTCTATCCCCTAGTTAGGTTGAACCATGGTTAGGCTAGCCGAACCAGACTTGCCTTCACGGTGACAGACGACAGGGACTTTTCCATGTAACTGCCAAGATTTTGGGGGCTTTTGACTCAACAGATGGATTAGGGGGGGCTTATTCCTAATTTTGAAAGAATTTAGGGGCTTAAGACCAAAAATCCCTAAATTTAAAGCCCATCCCTGAACCCTCTTAACAACCTTTTGACTTGAAAACCTAATAAAGCCCTTGCAAAAAAGGCTAAATACCAACCTCCTGTTATCAGAATCCTTTCACTCAAAATTCTCCCATTCTTGCATACGTTTAAGGACCATAACCTGCATGATGGAATTTATGACATTGTCCTTTCTCCAACCATCATTCTCATTCTACAAAACTGTATCAGAAGGCCAACCAGTACACCTGGTCTTAAGTCATTCTTTGAGCTTCCTGAGACATCATTATTATTATTATTCCTGATGGTCGGGGGAAACACACTCCACCACAAACCTCAATGTGCGACCACTTTGGACCTAGGGACCCACAGCTTGTGCATCATGGGTTCCGCCGGCTGGGACAAGGGGCGAGCTTGGTAAAACCCCCAAGCAGCATTGCCCAGAGACCCAAGCCAGGGAACTACCCATGGATGCGGACACTATGGTGAAAGCACAACCACACTTTGCCACGAACTTCCAAAGACATTATATTTCAATGGACGATGAATCTTCAATATTGTTCCTTATGACAGCTTATTTTACAACATTATCCCCATTGCAAGTAGCCCCCCATCTCATTAGCTGATGATCTCTTACCAATCCTCTTCATTAAAACAATGAAACCATAGTTGTCAGGGCGATCTCCTAGGCGACCAGACCCCTTTAACAGTCCAAGGTGCCAAACCCCCTTTTTGTGCCCAAAAAGGCGAGCAAGGCGCCCGCCTACTTTTAAATATATTATTCTGTGTCTGTTTTAAGTTTGTTTTGGGGTAATAAATTGTTCATTTTCTTTTATTATTTGTTGTTGGTGTTGTTTGTCATTATTCATTTTTTTCTTATACATTCAAGTTTATCATCTCATTGCAATTCAATTTTATTGTTCAACTTTGGGCATTTATATATTTAATTCATTAGTTTCCAATTTTTAATATTCCAGTTTCAGTCTTAGGTTAAGCCCTTGCAGCCAGTTTGAGGGCTAAGGCTTTCCCAAAAAGAGGTGGAAGCACGCTAGGTCAATCCAGCAGGCCAGTTTTCAACCATTCAATTGTGCAAGAACACCCAATGGATGTCCTGGGGTAAACCTATCCAGCTCTACTTTGAGTTGCAGTTAGAGTTGGAGTACTAGGGCCATCATGTATTTTTTTATAATTTTTATGTTGAGGATATACATTGTTTGGGTTTTTAAAGCGGTGCCAAGGTGTCACCTAGGCAATGCCAAGGTAGATGCCTTATCGCCTAAGTGCTTAGGCTCCCATGAATGCCTTGGGTCACCTTATCACCTTGACAACTATGCATTAGAGCTTAAAACTGATGATCTAATTATCTTGAGAATTTCCTCAATGAGATATCTAAATTGTTGCTGTGCAGCTGTTTAGTACTGCAACAATTTGCTACTGGCTTTTCCTATCCTCTGAATCCAGAATTGAGGCCAAACCTCTCAAATAAGCCTCATCCAAGTAACATTTTCTTCAAGCAATACAATTTACACACCTTCCTAGAATTGTCAATTTGTCATGACTCAGCTATTATTAATCATTGCTGTAACAGTAAAGGAGATCCCAGGGATCTTTGAATACAAAAGACATTACATTAATCATCAAGTATAATATAAAGAAAACAGAATGGCAAAAATCTCTTAAACCGAAAAATAATTAAGAAAGGAGGTACCATTCATTCTTTTCCATAATCATCCCTCATATATTACACCACAACTCAAAATCTGGTGACAATTTTGTTATCTTTTTAAAAACAAGCATAAACATCTCAAATACCATGTAAAAAATAATTAAAACACAGCATATTTTTCATAAGAAAAATATGACCATAGCATTCTATGATCAAAATGTGGAAGAACCTTCAAAACATTCATGAAGCAGTGAATAAAGCTGTGTCGCATGATAAGAACTTACCAAACCATAGATGGCCCTTTCATGCATGGCCAATAACACCTCTGGGGCCATCCAGCGGGGCGTCCCAACACAAGCATCAGGTGGATGAATACCAAGATGTGCAATGCAGCATGAGTGTAAGAAAGAATGAAGAGGAACTGCCCTATCAAAATCACAGAGCTTGACAAGCGGTACACCATCACTTGTCCTGCTATCCAGATCAATCAAGATGTTTTCACTTTTTATGTCCCGATGAATGATGTGCTTCGAGTGCACCTCCGCCAAAGCACATGCAATATCTCGAGCTATACATAATGCCAAATTTAGGGGGACTTGATTCTCTCCCTTTTCTGATAATTCATTCAGGTAGTTCTGTCAGACATTGAGAAAGATTAGTACAATGCAAATTAGATGTCTCAACAAGCAGAAGATAAACAAAATACTTGGAACTCCTACCTTCAAAGATCCACCTTCTATGTACTCCATTATGATTGCAGACTGCAATACACGATGATCTTTCTTCCCATCAACTGCAGTAACCCATGTAGACGAAAGATGGTGCCCATAAATTTCTACAATACATTTGTGTTTTCTCAAAGCACCTAACAATCTAACTTCTCCTAAAAACGTGTACTCAAAAATTTTAATATCCTCTCTGACATCCCAGATGTTTCCAAATTCCTCACCTGCAACCGTAGAAATCGATAGCACAAATCAACAAGACACAACTTTCCAAAAAATAGTAGTAGTACTAGCATATCAAGAAAATTTTAGACATCATAAAATATCAAAATAGAATGCAGCCATAGTTGATGCTTGACAACCAAGCGAAGGAACTCAACCTAGCATAATGGTTGATATCTTCCAGTTTCACATATAGGTGCAACTTCAGGTACACGCCGCAAGGAGGAACCATGTTTCTGAGTTATGATAACCTAGAAATTTATTGTAACCATAAAGAATACAACTTTGGGGATTATTAGTTCAATTCTGAGGTAATTCCAATGGCAATTAGAAATATAACTCATTAATGGGAATTGCATAAATTCTTTCTTTTCTTTGATTATTCTCATTTATTTTTTGTCAATATAACCATCCATTAAAAATAGTACATGACATTGGCAAAACTACAGAACCCGGGTGCAAAAGATCTACCTACCTTTGCAGCAGCAGTAAGGGTACCAAATTTGCACCGCTTTACAGAAGCTGCTGAAGCTTTGCCACTTTTCGGGAAAGGTGATAAAGAAGGAAAAGAGCACCCAAAGCTGGTGGAAGATGCATTCTCCAGCGGAACATAAACCCGACTCAAAGGAATATACCTGAAAAATCAACCCACAAAATTAGGGGAAAATCCTAGTACTTACAGGACTAGAAAATGATTATAGCAAAGAGTTAGTAGCTACAAGTACTAAGAATGGCAGTACCGGTTTCGGTATCGGTTTCGGCCAGGACCGAAACCGAAACGTACTGGTTTCAGTTTCGGTTTCGGCCAAAACCAGTTCAAAACATTCAAAAAGGCAAAAATTACAGTGAAACCGGTTCAAAACATTCAAAAAGGCGAAAATTACAGTGAGCAGGTCCGGTTTCGAACGGTTTCGGTCCGAAACCATTAAATTTTTTTTAAAAATTTCGGACCTACTACAATGAGCAGGTCCGAAACCATTTCGGTATGGGCCGAAACCGATACGTTTCGGCCAAAACGTATGCCATCTATGACAAGTACAGAAATGAGCTCAAATATCTTGCATCCAAATCCAATGAGAAGAAATAACAACCAATCAACGATTATACCTAATTATTTACTTCAAATGCATTTACTTTACAAAAACATTCATTACCATATAAAATGGAAGAAAAGAGAAAGCAAAAAACTGCTGATCAAGAAAGTGCGTAGTGGCACTCCAACTTTATCCTTGAAGTACAAAGTCTCTTTTTCACTTTTATTGCTTTTTTCCACCATATAGTTGCTTGCTACATGCTGAAGGGTTGAATAATGGAACATGTGTGCCATGGTCATTGTTGCTACGGGCATTCCAAAAGTCAAATTAGAGTATACTAGGAACACCATGCTAACCTGCAAAAGTACTCTGGATCTGTTTCTTCTCTTATGTCAGCCGGATAGCATGCATCGACAATCATGCGCATCCAAGAACATCCTTGCCTGATAAGAACAGCATTCCAAGCATGTGGCATGAAATCCAAATAGCCCCTTACAAGCTCACAGGGAATTGGAGGTTCTGCTCTGTCACACAAGTACTACAAGTTTTAAATAATTGGTCAGCACGTTGTAATTACATATCAGGGGTAAATATCACATAAATGCTTACAAAAGAAATGCCATGACACTAGGAAAAAGAATCACCTTCATGAGTACAGCTCTGTGTCTACAAACACCAAATCGAACTGCACCTATAGGCACAATTACAGACTTTCTGGTCTCCTTTGTCAACCTCAGAGACTTATCACAGAGATCAGCAAAATTAATGTTCCCTGTGAGGCCATAAATCTGCTTAGGCCTTTCCTTGGCACTGTAATTGTTTCCTGTAGGGCATGTACAGACAAATGGACGCTGCTCACGGGAACCTAATGCTGAATGCCGCATCCGCAAAACAGTGCAACTCCTGTCACTGCCCCCAAAACAATCTGACACAAAGAGAGCCAGCATTGATGCCCTATGTAAGTCATCAACAACAAACTCAGCTTTTTCACCCAAGTTGCTTGATCTTTTCAGCATAGACAGCAACCTTTTAGCAGTCATTGCAATTGCATCCAGCTCCTCATCTTTTTCTCTGGAAAAACAAATACCGGCAAGTGGACTAAAAAATTAACAATGTCATGTGCATGATAATGAAAACAATCATAATTCAGTAGCTAAAAATTGCAAAACCCAACAACTTTAAAAGCAACATAACGTTTTAAAAAAATCTACAAAGAAGTAAAATACAAACCTGTCAAGAAGAATAACTTCCCGTGAATCGAGGCACAGAATCTGTTCATAGTTACACAATGGTAAACAACGGCGATTACGTCCTGCATCATAGAAGCCATCTGGTAGGTGGTCATCAATGCCACAGAAAGATTCGGTGCTATATTTGCATGATAAACAAGAACATCCGTCAAAAGGTCTGTGACACTTGCGCTTAGGATTATCAAGTTCCCCATTGTCGAAATCATCATTGTAATGACGTTTTGAGTTCACAGAATTCTTGGATTCCTCGGCAGAAGACCCTTCATCATGCACCTTTAATTTAAGTAACTCAGCAGCAGAGGGAGAGGGACTAACAACCTCAGCTTCACCATCAGAAAATCCACGCAAACCATCATGTTCAGATGTAATAGAGGAAGAGTCATGCCCATTACTCCTCACGTGGGAACCAATTTTGTCATCAGTTGTGCACTTAGGGAATACAAGAGAACCATCATCTCCAACAAAATCAAGACCATCTCCATTGAGATCTTCATCAGAAACTGGCAGTTTTTCCGAAATAGAACTTGATTTTAAGGGAGTCTGTGGTTGGACTTCTCCGTTAATTTCAGAGTACATTTTCAAACATCCTTTTTCAATTGAGGATGGATCGTGCAGCTTATTGGGCTCAGAAAACTTCTCTGTCCTAAACACACTATGATCTGGACTTCTGCATTTCCTGCTGTAATTCAAACGCTCCAAGCGAGCTATTTGCTGAAAATAATTCTGACGCTTCCATTTCTTCCTCATTCTTTTTGCTGCATTGCATCTACCAAAAAATGGGGCCTCAGATGGTGAGGTTGAAGAACCACATTGGGAACCTATATTTGTTTGTAACCAACAAAAAGTATGTAAGGTTTTTGCAAGAAGCAATTGGGGAAGAAAAGGCATAGTGGAAAAGATTCAGATCTACAAGTGTTACCATTACAGAAACAGCTCATGCCCACCCGACGAATGACCACATCAGACACTTCTCCATGAACTACGGAACTGTTGGATTCTTCTTCACATGTATCTTTTCCATTGTCTTCAAGGATGCAGTGTATCCACGAAGGAACTTGGCAGTCACAATCAAGCTTATTGTACTGGAAAAAAGATTAAAAATGTATAAACACAATATTCACAAAAGTCATGAAATGTACAAAACAAGAATCTCGAGACTAATCCTTAAATAATTTCACCCAAGTAATAAAAAAAAAGAATAATCATACTCATATGGTTGCACCCACCAAAAATCCTCAATCTAAAGGCGAAACGTAGTGGTTAAATGCAAAAATGTAGATTAAGAAAGAAGCTTGAACGTGGGCAGGTAAGATAGATAATCAATAGCCATTTACGTAAGCCATCAAAACAAATCATAAGTGCAAGCATTACCGAGCTCTTACACAGATATGAAAGAGCTAGAAGCAAAAGACATTGATGTTGTATGGAAACCTAGACCACTCAATATAAAGCACCAAAACAAGACAAAGAAACCTGGAATAAAGGGGTACCAAAACAGCCTACACAGCATATGCAACAAATGAAAGAACATAGGACCAATATATACATCAGAATACCTGAAGATTTAAATACTGGAGTGTCCACATGGAGGAAAGCTCAAGTGATGCTAAAGATGTCAGCCTGTTATTTGACAGGTCCAAGTTTTCCAAATTTGGCAAACTGGAAAGGCCTGAAGGCAAATCCACCAATTTGTTATTGGCAACCCTCAATGCTCTAAGGGCACTCAATTCAGATAGATCATTAGGCAAACTCTTTAGTTTGTTAAATGAAAGGTCTAGCTCCTCCAGCTTTTTAAGGCGGCCAATTTCTGGAGGAAGGTACCTGCATAACAAAATCTGCATAAGTTCTTCGTGACAAGACAGAAAAAAGTAATTATCAAGAGAATAAGGAAACTTGCATTCTGACAAAATGTTCACAAGGAACACATTTGCACCGCGTCATTAATTTAGAAGAGTAAAACTGTTCAGCATCTTCATTGCAAAAACTCCTATTGGTGGAATAACTCAATTCACAAGAGTCCAATATAAACAAGAAATAAATTCCCAGTTCAGTTCCTCATTAGAATAAACTAAGCAAAGCAGCAAACCAAATGTGATCCACGAAGAAAATGACTAACCACCATGTACAATATAATCACACACCTTTCTTAAAATTTTATCGTTAAACAGAAGAATAAGGACAAAGGACTATTATCAAGTAGTTAATCCCAAGGCCATACCCTCCCAACGTACTACCCATAAGATAAGAATGGTGAAATAACCTTTTTTTCCGAATCACCATCTTAGTCTCTTTTACCCTTTTTTAGAGGGGGAGGATGGTGAGAGGGGAGGAAGTCAGCAAAGCCACGAACATGAAGACTCTTTGTTTTGCCAACGATGCCCACAACAAAGTATACTCTAGCTGGGTCATCATAGCTGGCAAGGAGACCAGAAGTGTGATGAGAGGACACTCCAAGATGCTTCATGGTTACTGTTTGCCCATCCAAGAACACCCCATTATACTTGACCCAATGCAATTTATTTACCCCAAATCAATGAACACACTCTCTCACTCTCTCTGGTGGCGGAGAGAAACAGTTTAACACTGCCCCAAACTGATTTTTTTTCAACTATTTGAGAGCTAATGCACCCATCACATTTCTGTGTCATCATAGTTGCCAAGGAGACCAAAAATGTGATGAGAGGACAATCCAAGATTCTTCAAGGCGAATGCTTGTGCATCCGAGAGCTCCCCATTATAACTGACCCAATGCAATTGGTTTATCCCAAATCAATGTACCCGATCCAAGATTTTAAACTATCCAAAACAGCCTATGTAGGGTTGAGAAAACCCACCCCTCCCTCGTCTCATGACACGCCCACACCGGCTCATCCCTTCCTCCTCTTGACATCAGGCCTATCTCATACTTTCCGTATCTCTATGATTTGACCACTGCCTCCCCCTCGGCCACTCTACTTCCGGCCCCCTCCCACCAGGCATCAACGCACTTTCGCAATCACTTATTTCCCACCCTCCCTCAGGCGCGCTCCTCCCTCTCTCAATCTCTCTCCCACCTCCTCAAATCCAAGTACCAATGGCCCTTCCGTCCCTCCCTCCCTAACCCTTCCGCCCCCCTCTCGTAAGCGCACGCCTAAACAATCTGTGAACACCAACGGAACGAGAAAAAAAGGCGAGAGAACTGCACGTCCCACATACCTAATGGAGAGATGACAGACGGAGAGCTTCGTGAGGCAACTGAGCCCGGCGATCTCGGTCAACACGGAGAACGCCGAAGGCCTGGTTGGGACGTTGCAGAGTTCCAACTCCTTCAAAGATTGCAACTTTCTGAAGGGAATGCCGGACATCCCCGGCCAGGACACCTTCACCTGCAGCCTCTCCAGCTCCAGCAGGTCCCCCGCTTCCGGCGGCAGCACATCGATCTCGTTCCCGAAGAACTTGAGAATCTTGAGCTGGCTAAGCCGCCCGATCGACCTGGGCACCAGGCTAAACGCATTGTTGTACACGTAGAGGCCCCCCACGGGGGCCTCTCTCCCAGGCGAGCCCGGCGGGAAAGAGAGCTCCAGAAGGGGCATCTCCAAGTTCTTGCCCGAGACGTCCACCTCCGCGGCGGCCGCCTCCGCGTCCCCCTCTCCACCACCATCGCCATCGCGGCCGCCGCCGAGCACGCCCGTCCCAGGAGGGGTCGCGTCGGCGTCGACCAACTCACCCTCGCCGTCGGAGAGGAGCTCTTTCACCATTGGGAAAGAACCCCTCGCCGGAACCCTAGAACCCCCAGGAATTCTCACCGCTGCGGTTCCTCGTCCGAAACCCTAGAATCAGATGTCTAAAGGAAATAAGGAATAAAGGATGAGGGGGACGATGAGAAGGGCTCCCCTGATAAACCTTTTCCTTTGATCCTTTCGTTAAGGTATTTTGGATATCCTACCCTATAATCTTTCATATTTACGGATTAACCCATCTAGTCCAGATGTTTATTTATAACTCTTTAAAAAGTCACGTAATTTACTAAATATTCTATATGATTAGCAAAATAACCTCATATTTTTACTAAAACCCCCTAAAAAGGTGGTTAACAAATAAACATGTGACGTGACTGTGAGTATGTGAGTCCGTGACTATGTGAGACTAGTCAGTAGAGTCACCGTGAGAGATTAAAAACAAGTATGATATCATAAATATGAAAGATCACGAATTCACGATGGTTACAAATTAAAATCCTAAATATTTTTATAAGCAAAAATACGCCAATTTTTTACGTGGGAATCACGAGATATGCAACCAAATTTAGAAGAAAATTATGATTTCTTTCCGTCCCACATCTGATCAAATTATTAGTTTTCTCGTTCTAACTCACGATCAAGGTGTGCCAGTTTAAGTCTTATCGATTGTATTGATATTTTATAGATACGATAGAATAAGACATCATATCGCATTATAATATTATATGTCATGAGTAAAATTTTATTTAATAAATATATTTTATAATAAAATATAATAAAAATTATTCAAAACTCAACTCAGTGATAAATAATTATGTTAAAATCACGTGAATTTTTTACTTCTACTTCTTAAAGCATCGAAAAATCAAATAAAACAGTGCAGCTCACAAGTTTCGAATACGGTTCCAAATATCTCAAAGAAACCGCTCGAATCAAATTATTTACAAATACATATTTATCATAAAATAATATATATAATATTTAAAAGAGATAAAATAGTATATCGATTGTGTATCATGTATCGATCGTATCGATCTTTAATTAATATGATCCGATACATATGGTACGTCACTTACCGAATCAGGGTTTGTCGACTCGGTGCGTCTCGCCCCGACCAGCACGACCCGACCCGACCCAAGCCGGGACCGGGTCTGCCAGCTTCGACCCATTATTTTAATATTATATTTTATTTTATTTTATATATAATATGTATTTTTTATTTTATTATTTATTTTATATTATATATATATAGTGGTTTTTTAGAACGGGACGAAACAAGACGAGAGCGTTTTATATATAATATGTATTTTTTATTTTATTATTTATTTTATATTATATATATATATATATAGTGGTTTTTTAGAACGGGACGGAGCAAGACGGGAGCGACTCGACCCGACCCAAGTCGAGACCGGATCAACCGGGCCGACAAACCCTGTACCGGACTAATATGTCAAACTCAACTCACGTTATATAAATTTATATATATATCTATATATACATAGGTAGATGATAGATGCACCTTTAGTTTGAATTAGAACTTCATAGAAAATAATTATTTGAATTCACAATTTCACATGTATATTTTATTAGTAAAATTTATATTTGTTTATATACTCATTTAACAATGATTATTAAATGACGTAGGATGGACTCAGCGGCTCACAGAACGGACATCGGAGCAGAGACGATCCTAAACATCACCTGTGGATTTGATATCAGACTGGACTCGGGCTATGAATTTCATCTTTCCTTCAATTTTTTAAAAGATATTTCCTTTTTTTCTCACAGATATTTTCTCTTCTTTTTTTGTCTGCTATCTCTTTTTTTTTTGCCTTCTTTTCTTTTTCACCGGGGATTTTTCTTTTTATGTTCTTTCAGCCTCTCTGTTTTTCTGATTTTTTTCCTGCTACAGTAGTTCCTCGGGAGAAAACAAAATACGAGAGAGAGAGAGAGAGAGAGGGCGCGACGGCTGGGAGCGGCGCCGACTTGGCAGTGGCCGCTCTGCAAGCGCGGCGGAGCAGGGGCCGACGGTGGCTGTCGGCGAGGGTGGCGGAGCTGGTGGGGTGGCAGCGGAGATCGCCGCGGCGTCGGGCAGCGCAGTTGAGCGCGGCAACGGCCCAGTCGCGGACGGCGGCGACGGCCGGCTAACGACGGTCGACCGGTGTGGGGCAGAGCCGTGGGATGACCAGCGGCGGCGGCTGAGGACGGGCTCGAGTGCGATGTGATGGAGGACGCCGGTGGGGCAAAGAGGCCGCAGCGGTTGCCGTGGGGAGAAGATGAACAGTGAAGGGGGAGAAAGAAAGCTTAGAGAAATAAATAAAAAATAAGTGCATAGTGAAGAACCGAAGATGTTACAATGAGGGGTCTTAGTGCGTAGAGGAGGGAAAACAGTAGGAGAGAAAAGTAGAAAAAAATAGAAAAATTTTCACTAAATGTGCAGGAAAGGGGTGTTGCGTTGGGCAATAAGAACGGGAGGAATCAAATAAGAAGAAGAAGGGAAGTGGAGGTTAGATCTCACGTCCGAAGAAGAAGGAAGGGGATTTGACAGGAAGAACAGTCAGCGTATTTTAAATTTTTATCTAATCATTGTTTATGTTAATTAGGGTTAGTATCTATTTATTTATAAAAAATAAAATTATAAATATGTTTATTTTTTGACTTCTATAATACTTTTACTTTAAAATAAAAAAATATAATTGATCAAAATAAAATAAACTCTAAACTAAAATAACACGTACATTAGTTATGAAAATATAAGAAAATAATAAAACTAATCTTTAACCTGAATCTTTTCGACAGTTCTAAATAAATTTAAATTTTTAAATATAATTCGTATAACTCGCTATGCATCAATAAGTTCTCATTCTCCGTGAAGATTTTTGAAATAAAGTTATGGATTTAGATATCCAATCTTTTCCTTCTGATCCGTGGATCTTGAACTGAGTTACAAACGTACTTTTAACTTAAATTTATAAGTTTTTTATTATATGTATATGTATATATACATATACTTACATGTATAATTTTTATGTACGTGATACATGAACATCCCATAAAGTTCTTAGTTGTTTTTTATCATAAAATCTAACTCAACTCAATCTAATTCCTATTAAGTAAATATAGATGGTAAAAATAAAGCTCCTTTCATTCTGGACATCGAAGTTTGACGGTCTGATCGTAATATCGATATTTTATCAGTACAATATAATACGGTATCATATAATTATACAACTACAGATTAAGAATAAAAAAAATATAATAAATATGTATTATAATAAAACATGGTATAAAAATATATGTAACTTAGTTGGTTACGGTGTCTCTCCTTTAGCCGTGAGATTGTTGATTTTTTTGACCTTTTTTTTTAAAAAATAATGAAAAACTCAAAAAAAATGTGTTGCCTGTAAGTTTCGAATTTGAAATCAACCGTTGTAAAATATCATCTCCAACCAATTTAACTATCAAGATAGATTAAATAAAAATAAAATATATAATATTTAAAAAATGAGTATCGTATTAGTTGCACGTCACGTACTGGCCATACTTATCTCTGACTGGTACGATTCAATATGCACAATACGCATCATATTCTACTAATATATCAAATCTTACTTGACATAGACTTTGGAAGATGAAATTCATATTCTTAAAAAGTTATTCAAGACCGTCACGTCAATTCTCATCCATTATAACTCATATAAGTCAATCAATTTTAGATCAAAATATTTCATTAATTTTTTTTAAAAGATATGGCTTTTAAGACAAGTTTTATTATAAAGTAAATAGTTTTTTCATATAAATCATGATTAAAGAGGAAATTACAAATATATCGTGCTTAGAAATATATTAGGAGACATATCGTGTATTTTGATGAAAAACTTCAAAAATGCGGTCACTACAACTCTCGATTATCACCCGTCAACCTAACTAAAGTTGCATTTAACTAAACAAAAAAAAGACTATATTATTGAGAGTAATCCCTATTAGGATATGAGAGAGGGGTCTAGGTAATTAGTGGCGACCATCGGATGTGTGAGCAAGAGTGAGGGGATGATGGGGGGCGGAGTGTCAGAGAGGGGGGCATTTGATGAGAGAGAAAGAGTGGTGAGTGGGAGGAGGGTGCCAGAGTCATGGGAGGGAGGGATCGGGGGGTGGGGTGGTACTGAAGCAGAGAGAGAGAGAGAGAGGTGAGCCAAAGTGAGGGGAAGGGGAGATCGGGGGTGGAGTTTTGACGAGATGTTGCGGGGGATCCACGAAGGTCACAAGGGGAGGGAGGATGGGGAGGTTGTAAGGGGGTTCGGTGGGAGGTCGCAAGGGGAGAGTGAGTAATGACAGGAGATCATAGGGGGAGGGGAGGGGGTTCTGACCCACTTGCCAATCGCCATCAACGCGCGCCACTACCACCTTTGCCACCGGCGCATGCCACCCCCACCACCCTTGTGACCATGACGTCGGCTATGGCTCCCCTAGTGGTCATGGGAGTTGCAGGGTGGGGGTGGTTCCAACAAGAGTTGGAGGGGGAGTGAAGGGGGGTTGCAAAGGTTGGGAGATATCAAGCGACAGTTGTAGGGGGGTGGAGGGGGGGCTTCGGCGGGAGTTGTAGGGGGGGTGTGGTTCCAGCAAGAGCTTGAGGGGGAGTGAACGATATCGGGAGTTGTAGGGGGGGGTGGCTTCGGCGAGAGTTGTAGGGGGGGTGTTGCGACGACCCAGAGCGCCGGATACCGATATACCGATAACATCGATATACCGATACCAGGAACTGGGGAAGCCACCCAAGAGGCTGATGAGGCCCCTGAAGGGTTAGTGAAGTTTGTCGAGGGGATGTATAACGAATTACAATCACAAGCGCGCACATTAGATTAAACAATAAAAATTTAGTAGGAGAGCGGAAGCAATTTCAAAAATAAACAGAGTGCTAAATATATAACTAGTCCAGAGGCACGAGAGTGCAGTCCAAAAGTACAACTACTCGGGGCATATCCCGGCAAAAGTACACAAGAAAGCCCAACAAGGCAACCCGTCAACTGCTGGCAACTAAACACGATCTCCGAGCACACGGGAAACACCGGGAGACGACGGGCGCGGCTCACCTGAAAAGGGAAGGGTGAGTCACAGCCAGACTCAGTAAGGGTCACGCGAATCCCTACCTCGAGCTAAACAAGCATACATGCAAAAATAAAGGCAATTAGAGCATGCATTTAATTAAATAACAGGCAATGGCATGAATAAACTAATCACAATAAAGCTGTAAAATCTAACTAAACAGATATAACAGCTAATACATGCCAAAAACGAGTAAGTCCAAACGACTGAAACTAACTCTACCAGTAGAATATGCCTCAACTAATCCAAGCAGCAGGGAACAAGACAACCACTGGGAACAGAAACCAGATGCGTCCACTGACGGCTTACACTGCGTCTCAAGCACTCGCAGTCGGTAACACGACAAGCTGAGCGCGTAAACAGTATCAAACCAAGTGACCAGTCAGAGTGACATTCGTCAATGTCAGTCCACAACCTTGACCACGTGTGCACACACTGACTCTCGCCTGAGCCAGGCCCTCTAGCTAGATTTCTCCCTTGGTAGGACGCTACCATTGGCGGGGAGCCCACTGTACTAGCTTAAAAACCGTGTAATGGGAACACCCCTGATGAGGACATCACCGGCACTTTCATATGATCGAGGATCCCGATGCTCGCCACCTATGCTACATCTTGTTCACCACTTTATTTCGAGTCATATGATGTAATTTTTATTTTCTTATCATGTCTTTTTCCTTTTATTTGAGTCCAATACCTAGGTTAGGTAGCTATTTACCTAAGTCTTAAGTCATTATGTGTGTTATTGGGCCCAATTATATGGGCTAGGCCCAGGGGCACCCCCTTCCCCTTGGTTTAGTGTTAGAAGTCCAAAAGTTAGGGACTTAAGTTAAATTGTGGGGTTCCTATAAATAGGACCCCAATCCCTCATTTGTAATGTAATGAAGTATTGATAAAAGTTTGCCAAAGCATTTGTGCATCTCTCTCCCTCTCTCTCTAACTCTATTTCTCTCTCTCTCTCCCTCTAAAGGGGGCGAACCCCATTCTCTCTCCTCCTCTCTCCAAATTTTGAAATTCACTCTCTCTCCTCCCTATTCACCTCTAATTAAGACCACTCCCCCTTCCCCATACCTCTCATTTAATCCCCCTCCAACCCCTAGGTGGAATCCCCTTCTCCTAGGCACCTCTCCCTCCTCCCAAGCAACCTTTCCCCTTCCCCATACAACCTTTCATTTTCCCAAGGGAGAATTCCATCTCCTAAGCACCCATTCACATCCCCAAGACACCCCTTCCCATTCCCTAGACCAGAATTAAACCCTCCATTAACCACACATTCAAACCAAAGGAGAGATCTCTCCTCCCTCTCTCATTCCCAACCCAAATTCGCAGCTCCCCCTTCCTCCACTTGCTAGACCACCTCCCAGCCCCCTTTCTGCCCCTCCCAAACCTTGTATCACCCCCTAACAGACCCCCACATAGTCAGGTGCCATCCCCACACCCATCCACCCCATTTCCCACCCCATCTACTCCGTCTCCCATCACCTTTCACCACCCTATCCATCTCAATTCGCAGGCAACAGTTGGAGCTCAACTTGCAGAGGCTGCTCCGAAGTTGTCCGACGTCCTCTGGAGGTACACCATACATCGTCGGAAAGGTCTGCGAGTCTTCTTCGCAAGCGAGGTGGAATCGTCTCATTCCGACTTTACTACAGTTCGTGGTGCCTGTTCTCATCCAACTGCGCAACAAGGACCAGAACCTGGACCTGAGCTGCAGTGCAGAAGCTCCCACGGCCACATCCTTCAACTTCTGGAGGCACCACTTGGCCGAGAGCTGCATCCACAAGTCATCCACCACCACCAACAAGCGGCATCCCGTTCGGCATCAGGAAGTGTTCTTTCCAATTTTTCTCCCGCGGGTGCGCAGACAGTCCATTTGGGTCCTGCCCCGACACTGCCTCACTCAACGGACTCCTCCTCACCACCCTGACATCCTCTGGTGCTGTTCTCGATTTCTGCTCGAAGAATACTCATCCACGGACGTCCTCGACTTGGTCTCGTCTCATTCAGACTTCAAGAGTGATCGTGGTACCTTCTACAAGCAGCTGCAACAATCTGGGCCAACCTGAACCTGAACTCTGAGTACCTGTTCTGGGGTCCACTCTGACCAGAGGCGACGCGGGAACCGCCCAAAAAAATTCACAGGCGTACCTGGGTCTGTCAGTGTCGTTCCAGTGCCAGTCTCGTCAAGTTCTGAGTCTGGAGGAGCGCACAGAGGCTGCTACACCGATCCCCTATCCTGCTGCTCAAGACACGGGCAGATTCGGTCGGGTGATCCGTCGGCGCGATTCGAGCGAGTCTCCCCTCCCCGCCTGGCTGGCTTAACGCCCCTCCCTGCGTGGAGGTAGTGTTTGCATTGTACTACTGAAATCCCCACCCCAAGTCCACCCTCCTGTGTGAGGCGTAGTGGTTGTATAATTTAAACAGGGATCAAGCTTCATCGGCGCAGTGTGCGGGGAACCCACACTTCTCCGCTCGCCCTCGTCTCCGGCCGGGATCGGCGTCTTCACGCCGATCAGGTGAGCTCCTGGTTGCACTCCTCTTGGTCAGCACTTCTTGCTTAACTAGTATTGCTTCTTAGTGCCGTCGGTCGGTGAGTGAGTGCCCGATCTCAAAATATCATCAATTTGAGTGCCACCGCGGAGCGAGTTGTGAGAGAGCCACTACATCCCACGCCCTTGGCGTGCTAGCCGCCCACAGAATTGGGGCATCCCAAGCCTTTAGGGGTTCAATCTCAAGCGAGCCAAACCCTGGAACAGCGAGGTCCCATCCCGGACCCTCTCCACCATCGTCGAGTTGCCTACGGGCACGAGTGTGCGCTACACGGGTGAGTCCGCTTGAGTGGGTTCGCCGATCGGTTCGATTGCTTGCAAATCTAGGTCCAAGGTGCATTGGTCAAGTGGCTGCCACCCCCAAGGGGTTTGTGTCACATCAGTTGGTATCAGAGCAAGTTCACAACTTGTCTCTCTACAAGTTGGTCCTAGGGTGCATTCACATTTAAAGTCATCATTGGGCCACCCAGTGCATCATCATGTATACTCCCCATTGGTTAAGTCCCCCCAACACGGCCTTCCACAAGAGTCCAGTTGACCCTCTCCTCATGGACATCATCCTAGAAGGGGACCTTAGTTTTGACGGATCTAGTCCTAATGCCTACCTAAAGTGGGAAGCTACCATGGATAAACACTTTGATAGGACTAGGGTCTATGGACACGCTAGAGTCCGCAGGGCCACAGGGCTACTTCGGGGACAAGCCAAGACGGAGTAGGAACGCATAGTGAGCTTAAGAAGGATTTGGAGGCAAGAACCCATAGAATCATGGAAAGAGATGAAGATTGAGCTTAGGAAGATCTATGCTCCCCGACCTTCCCACTCCTACCTTGAGAACCATAACCCAAGGAGCACTCCCACTTCCCCTTTCTCTCCCGGGCAACTCCGACCTCAGATTGAGGTAAAAGGGAACCACGGCCCTAGAGCTTGGTCACCTCGGGATGAGTTTGATAGGAAAAGGTTAGACTATGATCCCCATGATGACTATGAGAGGCCCCAACATTACGGGCATAGGAGTATCCCATTCCGGCCCACTAATCTTCCTCCCACCCCTCCTTCGACAAGAGTCACCCCTAGTCAAAGCATGCCCCGGCAAGAAGGGAGTTCCAATGGACCAAGTGTGGGTGAGACCACTCAGGAAAGTAGACAACAATGCTCTAAATGTAGAGGCTTTGGACACTTCATCCATCAATGCCCTTCACGAGAGATGTCCAACACTCTAACTGAAGAAATACTTACCCCTATCCAAAGGGAACTGGAGAATGTGATTGAAATCCATGAGGCTCCCCTAGATTGGGAGGAAGAATATGAAGCCCAATGTCAAGAGTTGGGTCAAGAGAACCTATCCCTACCCAAAGAAAACCCATTGAGCCTAACTGGGTACACCCTCCCTCATGAGTTACATGATGACCAACCAAGTTCCCCCACCCCTCCCTCCATGAGAATTGTGATTCTTGGGGAACCCCTCATTGAGTGGCTTAAGTAAGACCTCCTCTTCCACATCATGCGCCCCCCCATAGATAAATATAACCCAATCGTGCCCACCCTACCATTCCACACAACCTATCATTCGTTTTGCTTTGTAGGAGCCATGAGGGACTTGATTAAAGGCATATTAAGGCAAATAGAGGTGACACACATGTTGGCCTTAGGAGTGAGTGATACGGGATACCTTAGTTTCTCACACCCCTCTATCAGGTCTATCATTTCCATTTACACCAAGGGTCCTTGCATGAGTGAGCTCGTATTGTTTCTACCCGAGCCCGATGAGTTTTACACCACCCCCCTACCACAAGAAAAGGGCACTCAACCTAGGGAATCCGCTTTGGTACTTACCCCATTAGGAGACGAGTGCCTAGCCCACACTAGGGAGTGTATGCTTTGGAGTGCTCCAGGTCTAAGATGGGAAGAAGCCTCAATCCCCTCAACCCAAGTCCTCCTAGATCCACATGATCCCTTCCCACTAGCCATTCTTTGCCAACCCACCTCCTTACCCTCCTACATCTTTCCCTACCCCTCGTCCCTTTGCAAGGAACATTACGATAGGTCCCACCAGGTTCATGATTCCCACTTTCCTATGTGTACTAGGGACCCTAGGACGACCACTTGGATTAAAGCCCACCTCCACATCACCCACCCCTTAACCCATCTCGAACCTTTTGGCCACTTCCTATGGGCTTCCGAGTACTCATCACTCACCACCCACTCCCTCCTACCCTCACCCACCATGTCGAACCTAACCCACCCATTCCAAAACTTAGCCCACACTATGAGAGCCATGACCATGGGTGACATCCACCTAGGAAATGAGGAATTGACCCATCCCAAGATGTCCACTTTCTTGGGCCCCTTCGACCCCCATGAGTGGAAACCCCCAAATCAACCCCCACCTAAAGATGGGACCATTTTGATAGGAATGCATGTGTCACTACATTTTGCATCATTTGGTAGGGCTAGTAAGCCCAGTCATCTCATACATGTCACACACACTTTAGGCCCAATGCAGGACTGGCTCACATTTGGATGTGCTGGTCCTCCATCATTCATCATTGATCATATACATGTTAGGAGCCTCTACGGGTGTCAGGGTCCCCCGGCATTCATCACCACTTTGAGTGATAGGTTTCCCTACAGATACCATGGCCCTCCAACCATTGTTATGCATCCCATGCATGATAGGGCCACTTGTGGCTGCCCCGGTCCACCCAAGTTCATCAAGGTCCACATGGCATCACAGAATGATAGGTCAATTTACGGTTGCCCCGGTCCACCTTTGCATGCTATCCTCTTTCACACCCACTCACCGCATTATGATGCATGGCATGAGCATACACGCAAGCAATTCTTGACGAACGGTGAGGTTCACAAAGAGCGGACAAGAGCTCGCGAGCGCCACTTGGAATTCCAAGTAGGCAATCTGGTGATGATGGCATTGGAGTGGCTCTACCCTAGGGTCACCTCCAATTCGAGGGCACGAGGACTTGGACCTTCCCAAGTTCCGAGTGACTTTGGCAACCCGGCCATCGGGTTGGACTTACTAATGGGTTTTGGGATTCACCCCATTTTCCACGTGGCTGATCCGGCACCCTATATGGGCACCGCAGTGGATCCTAGTGAGTGCCTCGAGCCTTTATCTTCCTTTGAGAGGGACACCCTCGGAGAGCCACCAAAAATCGGCCTGAGAACCCGACGTGTGCACACGGAGGTAATACTAGGCAAGCAGGGTTCCATCGCCAGCAAGAGGGTGCGCCTGAGCCACCTCGAGAGGATGAAGGACCGTCCCCTGGTTGCGGACGCAGGGTTGAGTTTGGAGGTTGAGGTTCACTCTGAGCTATTTAAGAGGACCACTTCCCCGGTGGGCCCATACTCGACGGAGTCGAGTTTTCCGCACCCCGGGGGTATGATGAGGACATCACCGGCACTTTCATATGATCGAGGATCCCGATGCTCGCCACCTATGCTACATCTTGTTCACCACTTTATTTCGAGTCATATAATGTAATTTTTATTTTCTTATCATGTCCTTTTCCTTTTATTTGAGTCCAATACCTAGGTTAGGTAGCTATTTACCTAAGTCTTAAGTCATTATGTGTGTTATTGGGCCCAATTATATGGGCTAGGCCCAGGGGCACCCCCTTCCCCTTGGTTTAGTGTTAGAAGTCCAAAAGTTAGGGACTTAAGTTAAATTGTGGGGTTCCTATAAATAGGACCCCAATCCCTCATTTGTAATGTAATGAAGTATTGATAAAAGTTTGCCAAAGTATTTGTGCATCTCTCTCCCTCTCTCTCTAGCTCTATTTCTCTCTCTCTCTCCCTCTAAAGGGGGCGAACCCCATTCTCTCTCCTCCTCTCTCCAAATTTTGAAATTCACTCTCTCTCCTCCCTATTCACCTCTAATTAAGACCCCTCCCCCTTCCCCATACCTCTCATTTAATCCCCCTCCAACCCCTAGGTGGAATCCCCTTCTCCTAGGCACCTCTCCCTCCTCCCAAGCAACCTTTCCCCTTCCCCATACAACCTTTCATTTTCCCAAGGGAGAATCCCATCTCCCAAGCACCCATTCACATCCCCAAGACACCCCTTCCCATTCCCTAGACCAGAATTAAACCCTCCATTAACCACACATTCAAACCAAAGGAGAGATCTCTCCTCCCTCTCTCATTCCCAACCCAAATTCGCAGCTCCCCCTTCCTCCACTTGCTAGACCACCTCCCAGCCCCCTTTCTGCCCCTCCCAAACCTTGTATCACCCCCTAACAGACCCCCACATAGTCAGGTGCCATCCCCACACCCATCCACCCCTTTTCCCACCCCATCTACTCCGTCTCCCATCACCTTTCACCACCCTATCCATCTCAATTCACAGGCAGCAGTTGGAGCTCAACTTGCAGAGGTTGCTCCGGAGTCGTCCGACGTCCTCTGGAGGTACACCATACATTGCCGGAAAGGTCTGCCAGTCTTCTTCAAAAGCGAGGTGGAATCGTCTCATTCCGACTTTACTACAGTTCGTGGTGCCTGTTCTCGTCCAACTGCGCAACAAGGACCAGAACCTGGACCTGAGCTGCAATGCAGAAGCTCCCACGGCCACATCCTTCAACTTTTGGAGGCACCACTTGGCCGAGAGCTGCATCCACAAGTCATCCACCACCACCAACAAGCGGCATCCCGTTCGGCATCAGGAAGTGTTCTTTCCAATTTTTCTCCCGCGGGTGCACAGACAGTCCATTTGGGTCCTTCCCCGACACTGCCTCACTCAACGGACTCCTCCTCACCACCCCGACATCCTCTGGTGCTGTTCTCGATTTCTGCTCGAAGAATACTCATCCACGGACGTCCTCGACTTGGTCTCGTCTCATTCAGACTTCGGGAGTGATCGTGGTACCTTCTACAAGCAGCTGCAACAATCTGGGCCAGCCTGAACCTGAACTCTGAGCACCTGTTCTGGGGTCCACTCTGACCAGAGGCGACTCGGGAACCGCCCAAAAAAATTCACAGGCGTACCTGGGTCTGTCAGCGTCGTTCCAGCGCCAGTCTCGTCAAGTTCTGAGTCCGGAGGAGCGCACAGAGGCTGCTACACCGATCCCCTATCCTGCTGCTCAAGACACGGGCAGATTCGGTCGGGTGATCCGTCGGCGCGATTCGAGCGAGTCTCCCCTCCCCGCCTGGTTGGCTTAACGCCCCTCCCTGCGTGGAGGTAGTGTTTGCATTGTACTACTGAAATCCCCACCCCAAGTCCACCCTCCTGTGTGAGGCGTAGTGGTTGTATAATTTAAACAGGGATCAAGCTTCATCGGCGCAGTGTGCGGGGAACCCACACTTCCCCGCTCGCCCTCGTCTCTGTAGATTTGGATTAAAATCCACACTTAGGAATAAAAATAATAATGAATATGAATATAGCACAAGGAATAGCACGAGGTGCTAATGGGGAAAGAATGTGATCGCCAGAGACACGAGGGTCTCAAAGAGGAGATAATATAGGGAGATGATCGCAAAATACCTCAAAACGCGGGATGATGTGAGTGCTCCTTTTCTCTTCAAAATCGGCCGGCCGATGAAGAGAGTCTTTCAACTTTGGTTACCCTTGCAAAACAAAGACAACAACACCAAAAGATATGGATTAGAAATAATGTGTGTGTAGCATCAAGTTCATAATAGAAAGGTGAGCATGATAACATATGAAATACACACCTTAAGGGTGTTGGCCCTTAAACCCCTATGCAAAAGGTGTATGGGAGATATGATGAATGAATGATGATGCAAAGATGATATAATAAAAAAAAAATAAGAGTGCAAGAGTGCACTAAGGGGAGATCCTCAACGTAGTTGAGTGAGAAACATTAATAAGAGAGGGTCATGCATACATACGTGAACTGATGATAACAATAAAATAAAAAATAAAATAATAAAAGATAAAAGAGGAGCCTGTGCTTCGGCTTGAATATTCAAGGGAGAGAAGCTTCGAAAGATGATGCTTGAGCGTATAAGTCTCTCCTTTAGCTAGCAGCAGCAGCTTCCTGTAAAGCAAAAGAAGAGAAAATAGAGGGGGGAGAAGAGAACGTCGGAGAGGAAGAAGAAGACAGGAGGCAGAAGAAGAAGAATAAGGGGAGAAGAAGATAGAAGAAGAAGAAGAGAAATAGGAACAGAGAAGAAAAAGACAGAAGAAAAACAAAAGAAAAATCCGGGGAAGAAGCCTCCTGCGTCCAACCTATTAACAGAGCTCGGAAGCTCTATTAATTAATAAGATAGAAAAGAGATAAGAAGGAAAGAGTCCAAAGGAGGAAGAGATAAGAACGGGCAAGAGCCCAAATAGGGGAGGATTAAGCTGGGCAAGAGCCCAAACAAAGTAGGGACTCTCTGGGGGAAAGGCTGCGTTTGTTCGGAACACAAAAATGAAACACGACCTTGACAAAGGCGTCAATTCAAGAATTGACGACCTGCCAAAGGGCGTCTTTTAAAAACACGACTTAGATTAGGGCGTTAATTCAAAAATCAAATTTTAAAATTTATTTGAAAATTGTGAAACACGTCTGAGTCCAAGGCGTTAATTAAAACGCGCCTTAACCAAGGACGTTAATTCAAAATATTCAAAATAGGGCCATTTTTCATTTCTCAATATTATTTTCTCATTTTTTAGGTGGAGGTGCATCTCGTCGCCCTGATTCCAACGACTATTTTTACGAATTTTTCTGACACCCGGAAGGCCACCAAATCACCTCTCAAAGGGGTTAAAAAATAATAATAAAATAATCAATTTGAAAACACGCCCTCACGTACGTCGTGAATTCATTTTCTTTTGATTTTTTATTCAAAATAACGTCTTAGGCAAAGTCGTTAATTCTCGAAAAATTCCGAAAAATTCCCAGAAAAATCTAAAAAAATAGAAATTTGAAAGAATGGACGCCCTTCACTGTAGTCGTTAATTTTTTAAGAAACGCCCATGTATAAGTCGTTATTTAAAAGACGTCCTAAGTCAAGTCGTTATTTCTGAAAAATAGAGAAAAAATGCCCAGAAAATCCAGAAAAATCCAGAAAAATAGGAAAAAATAGGAAAAGGGTGAAAAAAGGGAGAAATCTAAAAAAAAGTGAGAAAAACCACTCAAATAGAACTAATTTGAGGGTCAAATTGGGAGATTACAAGGCAATATGAGATGTACTCACAGTAACGTCAATTTTGGCGTGTCTACAGCTGCCCCGCCTTGGCGTCTGCTTTGCAAGGGAGCAGAGCAAACTGAAAAGTAGATGCCAAGGTGTGATGAGACACGCAATCAACATCACTTGATGAGAATCGAAATCAAAAGCTCGAGATGAAGCAAATCTCGGGAAATCTAACGAAATCAACAATGTTTGGATAAAATGGGGAGATGTGCACGAGGGCACGAAGGAGAATGATCAACTTCCAGCGCGGTGGAAGTACCTCAGGTCACAAACCTGTAGGTTTCACCATTGGGGAGCGGTTACCAGCTAATGTGGACGTGCTGCAGCCAAGGTGGATCAAAGGGAAAAGGATTAAAATAAGATGATAGAAATCCAAACAAGGAGCTTCCGGAAAACAACCCAAAACAGCGACAAAACAAACTGAGGATTCCATTCTGCAATGAAAACCTCATATTTCGAAGATTAAGATCAATTCAACCCTCAAAACAGTTTATGAGAATGATTTTTCAAAGTTGATTCAAAGTCCTACATGAATGCATGCTGGGCTAAAGGGAAAAATAAAGCAAATGGAGGTATAATATAATCAAGGATAATATTGTTAAACTGCCCAGACTGGGTCAAGAAACCAATTCTGCGTGCTGATACTAAGTCGAAGCCCGTTTATCCACGCACCAACTCGCAAAGAGGGAACCATCGTCCCCAGTCTTGGACGGCTCAACGGCCTATCCGTATGACTAAGACTTCTCTGGAATCATCATTGTTTTTGATGAAGGGGAACTCAAATCTCAGATTTACCAAAGCCACAAGGTCCTTGATATAATCTAGTAGCGTATGTAACATATAGTAAAAATGCATACAGGAGATGGTGATATCAATAAGCATGGGAACTGAGAAATGAGCTGCAAGCACCGTGGGGCTTGGATGATGATGCCCAGTCGGTGGGACCAATAGCTTCTTCCTGCGCTCAAAATTTCATTAGCCAAGATATAAAAGATAACAAACAATGAATAAGGCATTTAAGCATAGCAATCATCAAAGCATCAATTATAGCATGTATATGGCATCATAGCATTGTTTGTTGTTTTATCATGAGGAGACAATCTGGCTAATCAAGATTTGGAGATGAATAATCAGGATCTGATAATGCCCATCGGCGGAGTAATCAGATGAAACGAGCAGGAGTTGATTGAAAGATTTGGAGATGAATAATCATGAGATATGATAATCAGAATGATATAGGGAGATGATGATCCTGGGTGGCATGTCAATAGATTGATAGCAATAAGTAGAGAGAGGACCCATCCCGTGCTTTTGGTCTCTGCAAAGCTGTTCCTGCAAAATACCATCAGAAAATATAATGCAAATTTTTGGATTTTGGAAATATGCAAATTTTTATGGAGTTTTGGAATATGCAAATTTTTATGAGTTTTGAAAAAGATATTCAAATTTTTATGAGTTTTGATCAATATGCAAATTTTTGTGAAGTTTTGAGAAAGGTATTCAAATTTTTATGGATTTTGGACAAGAAATGTTCAATTTTTTGTTTGATTTTGGTTAGACATTGCTAAAGCAGCATCAAAGGGTGTTTTAAACCACTGGCTAGGGGTCCTCGTTCCCTCCCCTTTCGCTAAAATTTCCCAAAGCCGGGCGTGCATTGAAGGGTGGCGCCCTATAACCGACCGTCTTTGATCAACGGTGCCCCTACCAAGGCCATACCCGAGAAACATTCGGTCTTGGAGGGAGAAGAGAAGAATAAATGGAGATAAGCTTTATGCAGGATGGGAGATATCGGGACTTGAATTCCTTCCAAGGTGTTCCCTTCAAAGAGGTAGTCTGTTGCGCCGGGGCTTTGTGCCTTTGATTTTAGACCCTTGACATGCATACGACCAGGGTTTTCCTTGCGGGGACTTTGCCACTCTTGACATGCCTTAATTCATAATTTTGAACTTATTGAAATTCTGACTTGATTTTCATAATAGCCCTTTTGGCGAAATTTATATCATGAAAACTCATTTAATTTGGGTCAAGACTGCCCCTATTTGAGACTCCTCTCGTATTGGGGATTACCGAGGTTGGTTATCTCATCCGTCAACCTCTTGCACCTGCATTCGGCCGAGTAAAGAAGAGAAAAAGACTTTCAAAAATTCATGGCATGGCCAAAGTAGGAACGGTGTTTTATCAAAGGAGCCGGCTAAAAGGGCGCCGTGAAGTGTGTGAGGTGCCCAGCTGAGGGTTGCTCTTAACAAGCAGGGAGAGAATGTTGAATTCCCAGTGTGGGGTTTTTATAACCAAAGATGCTGCATAGCAAGTCTAAAGACTCTTTTTTTAGAATGATTTAATTAAGCAAAAGCCTAAGATAAAGGTTTAAAACACCACTCTTAATCTTGTTAAGAAGCACTTTCTTTTGAAAATCATGCGTGAAGAAATGGGGAGATGATATTATAAAAATGCTTACTTACGCCAAAATGTTACCTTGCAACCTTTGTAGAAGCAGCTATCAGAGGCGAGGTTGATCATCATGGGATTTGTCCTCTTTGGCAGTCAAAAGGATTGGAAGCAAAGGATTTTGGGAGTGGCTTAACGAGAATGAGTGGTGCTCAAACCAGACTCAGACGAATAAGGGGAAAAGGAAAAGAGATAAGGGCTAGAACTCCCTTGTTAAGGCGCGGAGACCCTGATTACAAGGAACAGTTTACAAAAGAAGCGGAAAATTAGGAGGTGGAGTGAGGACTAAAGCCTCTAAAACAATGGGAGAAAGGGCAAATGCCCAAAGCAGTGGATGTGGAAGAAGTTGGGTCAGACCCAGAATTAGGAGGAATCAGAAGAAGAAATTGGTAGATGGAAAGAGGTGGATCCGGAGGGTCCGGAGGCAGAGGAGGAGAATCATGATAGGAGGAATCATCCGGAGGCTCCGGAGGGATAACGAAAGAAGGGACGCGATGCCCTGGGGAGAAATAGGGAAAAAGATGATGAAAAAGATGACGGAAAAGGAAGAAGAGAATAAAAGATATGGAGTCCCGGAGGAGCAAAAAGATGAATTGAAGAAATATGGAAGGTCCGGAGGTGCTGGAGGAATGAAATCAGGAGGGTCGCGATGCCCCGGGAGATGATAGAGAGAATAAGACGGAGAATCCGAAGGTTCGGAGGAATAAAATCAGGAAGGAGAAGGTGGAAAGGGGCGTCGTGCCCGAGGGAAAAGTCCGGAGGTTCTGGAGGAGGAGAATGAAAAGGGGCGTGATGCCCGAGGGGAAAGTCCGGAGGTTCCGGAGGAAGAGAATGAAAAGGGGCGTGATGCCCGAGGGGAAAGTCCGGAGGTTCCGGAGGAATAGAATCAGAAAGGGCGAGATGCCCAAAGAGGAGGGATAAAATTCCTGGAGGTTCCAGGGAGATAGCAGGAAAGGGGGCGCGATGTCCCAAGGATAGTGGATAAGAAGATGAAGATGAATAAGATGGGAAGTGCGGAATATCCGGAGGTGCCGGAAGACGAGGAAGGTACGGGTTTGGAAACCCGGGAAGCAGGAGATGCAATTGTATGCGAATGCAATGCGATGAATGCTGTGAATGCATGAATGCAACAAAATGCATGAGATGCAAGGAATATGGAGAATATGAAGGGCGAGAGGACGAGATCCTCCTCTTAACCCTGGGAATGGCCCATGAAGAAGAAGTGATAGAGATGGACGAATAGAAAGTGGAACAAATAAGGGATGGCCCCTTAGCATCAAGGTAACTGCCCCTCCATGGCAGTGAACATGTACGGCCAATTGGCCCAATAAAGGAAGCTTCAATAAATGACAACCCCTTTGGAAAGCGAAGATCAATAAAGTGAGGGAGTCGTAGAGTTAGAACGGGAAGCATTATGTTGCCCATTGAATGTGGTGTATATGGAATGTTGAGCAAAATGGGCATTCGCCCCTTGTAAGGAATAATGAATTCTGGATTGGAAAGTTTGAACAAGGGGTGCCCTGCCCGGCCCTTGGATGGCATCAATTCTTGGCATTCTTCCCTGAGCAATGGCGGTGACTTGGCCTCTGCGACCATGCTCGGCACAATAATCCGGATTGGCATCCGGTAAATGACTTCTTGAATCTTGAATCACATAACCGTGGCCACATCTGTCTTGCCCGGCTCTTGATCACCTTCGGCACAAGTACTTGCAGAAGCACTCCCATTCCGAGTAGTAAAAGAAGGTGAAGCGGAGGCGAAAGGCTTTGTGAGTGGTGGAGGTATAATGGAAAGTGTTGGCGTAAGTGGAGGCGGAGGTTCAAACACATCGAGTTTCTCCCTTTGCTTGCAAGCGGTCGGGGTTAGCTCGAGTGCAAAAAGTGGTGGGTCCTGCTCAGGATTAGCCATAGGTAAAGGTGGAGGGTTATGTGGTGGAGGTATAGGCAAAAGGGGTTTTGGGGTTAAAGGGATAAGGGAGAGTTGAGGTGGTGGTAATGGGATGTTAATTGGGGAAGGTTCAATGGTGGGCTCAGTGGAGGCTAGTGATATGGAGGTTAATGGCATAGCTGGTGGAGGTGTAATTGATGGGGGTTTGATTGGTGAAGGTGTAATCGGTGGAAGTATAATTGTGGGAGGTGTAATTGGTGGGGGTTTGCTGCGGAGAAAATGCCGAACGGGGCGAGCGGCGTTGGGAGTGGGAGGAGACTCCAGATGTGTCGGCGTGGGTGATTGAAGTATCGACCCATCATCGTAACACCAAGAGGTCCCAAAAATGGGGGTTGGATCGGGGATGGTTTCATCCTGAGCAGGAGGTTCATCGAATGATAGCGGAGGGAGCGGGAAATTAAGAAAACTCAGAAGGGGTGCCTGCGGAGCTTCATCATCATATACCGGCTCGTATTCTTTAATTGTCGGTTCTTCCTCGCTTGGAATGCCGATATCATAATCATCTCTCCTATCCTTCCATTCTCTCTCCAACTTAGTAATCTCGTCCAAAGCGGCATGGAGAGGATTGACCGGAGTAGGAGGAACCGTGACCCTCTTTATTTGTTCCTCCATCAAAGCAATCTTATCAAGCAGAGATTGTTGGAGGGGTGTGGCTTGAACAGAAGGTTGGCAGGGCCTTGAAGGAGGAGAGGCCGTATAAAAAGGCCGTGGAGGTGGATTAATGAGCCGACCCGTAGAAGAACCCGGATGGGCCGGATTGCAATGAATAAATGGGCCTTGGGGCCGTGAGGGAGGAGGAATAGAAGGAGGCGGGTGATGGGCCACCCGAGTAGGATGAAAAGGAGGAGATGGGTAATGGGCTACCCGATCAGGATTGGAAGGAGGAGGTGGGTGATGGGCCACCCGTATAGAATTGGAAGGAGGGAGAGATGCAGGAGATGCGCCCTCAACGGCTGCCTTAAGGGCTTGGATCTGTTGAGGGGTGAGATGATCTAATGCATGCAAGATTTGGGAGACCTTCTCATCATTGGGAGGAGACGGTCCCGTTGGAATAGTGGCTCGTGATTGAATTGGAGGGGAATCGTAAGAATGGTCATTGCCCATGGGTCGGGTATGACCATAAGAATGAGGACGGGATCCCCTAAAAGAATGGTGAGAATTATGATTAACATGTTGAAATTGAGGATATGAAGTGCTAGGTTGTGCATACTCATGAATTGAATTGAACATGTTTCTATCATGGTAAGCCATTATATAATCAAAATTCTCAATAATTATGCAAATAAGCACACAAGTTGGAATGATTACCGTGATTTTGATTTGTTTGAAACTTGGTGAATTAATGATTTTATCAAAGTTTTGAATGATTCACACAAGGGGGGAAAACCTAGTTTCAATATGATTTGAACTTCAATGCCAACTAGGGATCCTCTCTCACCGTAGGCCAACTAACTCGGGACTTCAAAAGGGTACAACCTGCCCGGCGTCCGTGAGGGAATCCACGGGTGCGGGGACTTACGGAGGCTTGGAAAAGGGATTTCCGGTCCAAAGAGACGGAATGCTCAATGGAGGGTCGTCCCGATTCCAAGGGGGTGTGTGGATCCTAATGAGGAGAGAGGAGGTCTCCCAACCCAAATGCAAATATGTGTAAATGCAACAGATGTATAACAAAATATAAAATATGAAGAAATAAACGGGGAAGCACGGCGAAAACACAGGAAGAAGACGCCCTGGGGCAGGGCGCTACTAATCAAAAAGACGCCCTGGGGCAGGGCGTGAAACACTGTGGGGGGCCCACAGGCAAGGTAAAACGCGCCCTGGATCAAGGCGCTAAAACTAAAAGAAACGCCTCTGGCGAGGACGTTAAAATGCAATAGATGCCAACCAAGTCAAAGAAACGCCCTGGGGTGAGGCGTTACAAAGGAAAGGACGCCCTTGGGGTAGGGCGTCAAATTATAAAACGCACCCTGATGTGGGGCGCTACGCAACAAAGAAACGCCCTGCTCTAGGGCGTGAATTCTCAGTGTAGGAGATATGAATAAAAACGCCCTGTCAGAAGGCGTTACTCATGAAAGAGACGCCCTTGGAGGAGGGCGTTAAACGAAAACACGTCTCTGACAGGGGCGTGAATTAGCTTCCTTCAGAAACTCCTTCACGGCCAGAAATGACAGAAGCACTCACAGCAGCAGGGCAATCAACAGATTAAAAGAATCATGCTCATCAAAATTTTAAATAAGTGGAAATTTTAAAACAAATCTATTCAATTGACAAATCACTTAGGGGAGAGTGCAAAGCACAATGGAGGGTGCCCAAGGGGCACAAAGGAAAGGGTACCGAGGGTATCAATGGGAAAGGGCACATGTGGGTGCCAAAGGGAAAGGGGTAATCAAAATAAAAATAAGAAAGGGTCCCACCGTGATCGCCAATTTGTAGATTTGGATTAAAATCCACACTTAGGAATAAAAATAATAATGAATATGAATATAGCACAAGGAATAGCACGAGGTGCTAATGGGGAAAGAATGTGATCGCCAGAGACACGAGGGTCTCAAAGAGGAGATAATATGGGGAGATGATCGCAAAATACCTCAAAACGCGGGATGATGTGAGTGCTCCTTTTCTCTTCAAAATCGGTCGGCCGATGAAGAGAGTCTTTCAACTTTGGTTACCCTTGCAAAACAAAGACAACAACACCAAAAGATATGGATTAGAAATAATGTGTGTGTAGCATCAAGTTCATAATAGAAAGGTGAGCATGATAACATATGAAATACACACCTTAAGGGTGTTGGCCCTTAAACCCCTATGCAAAAGGTGTATGGGAGATATGATGAATGAATGATGATGCAAAGATGATATAATAAAAAAAAAAATAAGAGAGCAAGAGTGCACTAAGGGGAGATCCTCAACGTAGTTGAGTGAGAAACATTAATAAGAGAGGGTCATGCATACATACGTGAACTGATGATAACAATAAAATAAAAAAATAAAATAATAAAAGATAAAAGAGGAGCCTGTGCTTCGGCTTGAATATTCAAGGGGGAGAAGCTTCGAAAGATGATGCTTGAGCGTATAAGTCTCTCCTTTAGCCAGCAGCAGCAGCTTCCTGTAAAGCAAAAGAAGAGAAAATAGAGGGGGGAGAAGAGAACGTCGGAGAGGAAGAAGAAGACAGGAGGCAGAAGAAGAAGAATAAGGGGAGAAGAAGATAGAAGAAGAAGAAGAGAAATAGGAACAGAGAAGAAAAAGACAGAAGAAAAACAAAAGAAAAATCCGGGGAAGAAGCCTCCTGCGTCCAACCTATTAACAGAGCTCGGAAGCTCTATTAATTAATAAGATAGAAAAGAGATAAGAAGGAAAGAGTCCAAAGGAGGAAGAGATAAGAACGGGCAAGAGCCCAAATAGGGGAGGATTAAGCTGGGCAAGAGCCCAAACAAAGTAGGGACTCTCTGGGGGAAAGGCTGCGTTTGTTCGGAACACAAAAATAAAACACGACCTTGACAAAGGCGTCAATTCAAGAATTGACGACCTGCCAAAGGGCGTCTTTTAAAAACACGACTTAGATTAGGGCGTTAATTCAAAAATTAAATTTTAGAATTTATTTGAAAATTGTGAAACACGTCTGAGTCCAAGGCGTTAATTAAAACGCGCCTTAACCAAGGACGTTAATTCAAAATATTCAAAATAGGGCCATTTTTCATTTCTCAATATTATTTTCTCATTTTTTAGGTGGAGGTGCATCTCGTCGCCCTGATTCCAACGACTATTTTTACGAATTTTTCTGACACCCGGAAGGCCACCAAATCACCTCTCAAAGGGGTTAAAAAAATAATAATAAAATAATCAATTTGAAAACACGCCCTCACGTACGTCGTGAATTCATTTTCTTTTGATTTTTTATTCAAAATAACGCCTTAGGCAAAGTCGTTAATTCTTGAAAAATTCCAAAAAATTCCCAGAAAAATCCAAAAAATAGAAATTTGAAAGAATGGACGCCCTTCACTGTAGTCGTTAATTTTTTAAGAAACGCCCATGTATAAGTCGTTATTTAAAAGACGCCCCAAGTCAAGTCGTTATTTCTGAAAAATAGAGAAAAAATGCCCAGAAAATCTAGAAAAATCCAGAAAAATCCAGAAAAATAGGAAAAAATAGGAAAAGGGTGAAAAAAGGGAGAAATCTAAAAAAAAGTGGGAAAAACCACTCAAATAGAACTAATTTGAGGGTCAAATTGGGACATTACAAGGCAATATGAGATGTACTCACAGTAACGTCAATTTTGGCGTGTCTACAGTCTCCGGCCGGGATCGGCGTCTTCACGCCGATCAGGTGAGCTCCTGGTTGCACTCCTCTTGGTCAGCACTTCTTGCTTAACTAGTATTGCTTCTTAGTGCCGTCGGTCGGTGAGTGAGTGCCCGATCTCAAAATATCATCAATTTGAGTGCCACCGCGGAGCGAGTTGTGAGAGAGCCACTACATCCCACGCCCTTGGCGTGCTGGCCGCCCACAGAATTGGGGCATCCCAAGCCCTTAGGGGTTCAATCTCAAGCGAGCCAAACCCTGGAACAACGAGGTCCCATCCCGGACCCTCTCCACCATCGTCGAGTTGCCTACGGGCACGAGTGTGCGCTACACGGGTGAGTCCGCTTGAGTGGGTTCGCCGATCGGTTCGATTGCTTGCAAATCTAGGTCCAAGGTGCATTGGTCAAGTGGCTGCCAGCCCCAAGGGGTTTGTGTCACATCAACCCCCTCCGCTATCCCCAAGCGGGTCGGTACTCAAAGACCTTAGGGCTACAACAGTGGTTCCATTGCAAGGAAAGAAAAGCTACTCTATTGGGATTTAAAAACATGCCATTATATTATAAAATAACTCAACATGGCATATAAACATTATAGAAATCATAAAGAATAGGCATGCAGCTTTTTGAAACTGATAGGCGTGTGGCGGTCTGCTGCCACCGCGTCACAGGAGTGTGACGGTCGGGAGAGGGCGCGTTACATAGACTCTGACGCGTCCGTTCCCGGCCGTTACAGCCACCGAAGCCAAACGAGACAATCGATCAAACGGAGTGTGACGGTCTGCGGCCACGCCGTCACCGCGCGTAACGGTCTGGGTGCAGCACGTTACATCAACTGTAACGCATTCGACCCTGGCCGTTACAGCCACCCGAGGCCAAAACCAACTAACAGTTTTTCAAACTGCTCACAGGCGGTGTAATGCACTCGCGCTGGCGCGTTAGAGCACCCTGACGACCGGCCGACTGGCCGTCAGGTTTACCGCCCTACCGGGTCAACAGAAAACAACCGAAGTGTAACGATCGGGAACCTGACCGTTACACACACTGTGACGCCCCTCAAAAGGGTCGTTACAGTTATGTAACGCGTCCCCTATGGACCGTTACGGATGTGACGGTTCCTGGAAGGACCGTCACACCGTCTGGGGTACGGACTGGTTGTGTTTGAAAACGGGTTCCCTCCCGGGCGACCGAAATCGCCGGGTAACGACGAAAACCTGTCAAACCTGTCAAACCACACGTCCTAAACAACATGATACCAACAAAATAACCACATGCAATGCCCACAATGGATTATACATGAAGAACAAGCTTAAAACCCTAAACATGGAAAATAACCAATATACATGCCACATGGGTCTAAACAAGAAATCAAGCTATAGGAAATGATCCTAGCGAGATCGAGATTCCATCCCCCTACCTCGTGCAAGCCGAAACGGCCGATTAAGTCGCATGCACCGAAGAGGGTTCACCGAGCCTTCTCGCTCCGTCTCGCTCCCACGAGCCACGAAACACGTCGAGGTGGGCGTCCACGCGTTCCTCTCGACACGAGGAAACCACCGGCACCTTCCACGCCTCGATCCGTCGTCGTTTCGCCTGAATCCCAAGGAGAGGGGAGATGGGCGATCGGACGAGAGAGAGAGGGCGTGAGAGATTGTGATCGACGAGGGGAGAGAGAGAGAGGGGTGAGGGATTAAAGGAAAAAAATAAAGTTAATATATATAATATATTTATTATATATAAAAACCTTATTATTTCCATAAAATACTCAATCAAATCCAATTAAATCCTGAAAAATGCCAGAAAAATTCCTAAAAATCCAGGAAAATAACCGGAAATTCCAGAATGAATTCTAGGTCCGAACCACTAAGGATCCACCAAGGCACAGGCCTCACAGTCCCTCCCTCCTAATAAAAAATTTCGCCCTCGAAATTTACAACAAAGGATAAGGAGGAAACTGAGAAAAGAATTATATCTCACTGGAATAAGAAAGGAAAAAGCTGACGCATCTCATCTTCACGTTCCCAAGTAGACTCATTACCGGAGTGGCGCTGCCAAACAACTCTCACCAGAGGGATAACCTTATTTCTCAACCGCTGCTCACGACGGTCTTCAATTCTGATAGGAAACTCTGGCATAGACAAATCAGCAGTCACTTCGGGCCAAACTGAATCATCGAGAACATGGGATACATCAGGCACATATTTCCTCAACTGAGAGATGTGGAACACATCATGAATAGCTTGCATAGCCGCTGGTAGTTGCAATCGATAAGCCACCTGTCCCACAGCTTCTTCAATAGGAAACGGGCCAACATAACGCGAACTAAGCTTTCCACGCTTCCCAAATCTAGAAACACCTTTCATCGGAGATACCTTGACAAAAACCATATCTCCTGGCTCAAACTGTAGTGGACGTCTGCGTTGATCTGCATAACTTTTCTGACGACTCTGAGCTGTCAACTATCTCTGCCTGATCTGACGAACCACATCAGAACACTGCTGCACCATGTCGAGTCCCGTTAAAAGTCTGTCCCCAACATCAAACCAGTTCAAGGGAGTACGACAAGGACGACCATATAGTGCCTCATAAGGAGCCATGCCAATACTGGAATGAAAACTGTTATTATAAGTAAATTCAACAAGTGGCAAATGTTGACTCCACGAACCTTACCAGTCAAGGCAACACGATCTCAGCATATCTTCCAGAGTCTGAATAGTCCTCTCCGACTGTCCATCTGACTGCGGATGATATGCTGAACTAAAGGCTAACTCAGTGCCTAAAGCTTTCTGAAAACTACGCCAGAAGCCGGAGGTGAATCGTGGATCACGATCTGACACAAGTGAAACAGGAATTCCATGCAGTGGCACGATCTTTTGCACATAAAGCTCGGCCAACCTCTGCACATTCCAAGCAACCTTTATTGGCAACAATCTGGCAGTCTTAGTCAATCTGTCGACAAGCAACCATATACCATCAACACCTTGAGAAGTCCGAGGTAAACCCACCACAAAATCTGTAGTAACATGGTCCCATTTCCACATTGGAATCTCTAACGGCTGAAGCAATCCACCTGGCTTTTGATGCTCGGCTTTAACCTGCTGACAAGTCAAGCACTTGGAAACAAACATAGCCACATCTCTCTTCATACCTGGCCACTAGAACTGTTTCTTCAAATTCTAATACATCTTGGTGACACCTGGGTGAATAGCAAAGCGGGATCCATGGGCTTCACTCAGAACCTCATGCCTCAATTCATCCTCTGCAGGAACATACAATCTGCCATGGAAACTGACAACCAGCTCGTCGTCAAATTCCACATCATACCTTGATATAACACGGGCCAAATCAAGATCAGCTTGCTGAACCTCTCTGATCTGCTGATATAAAGCTGAACCCAAAGTCAAACTAGCACAAACTGCTATCCTCAGATCGGCAGGAAACTCAACACTGAACGCCTCGCTCGGAAGCTGTTTCCACAATTTCCATTCATGAAGCAACAGATGACTGACTTGCACCTTCCTGCTCAGAGCATCAACCATAACATTCATTTTACCCGACTGATAGGAGAGTGTAAAGTCATAATCTTTCATGAATTCCATCCAGCGACGCTGCCTGAGATTCAGATCTTTCTAGGAGAATATATACTGTAAACTCTGATGATCAGTGAAAATATGAAATTTCTCACCATACAGATAATGTCTCCAGATCTTTAAAGCAAAAATAACTGCAGCTAGCTCCAGATCATGTGTGGGATAATTTTTATCATGCTGTTTCAATTGCCGAGATGCATATGCGATAACCCTACCATGTTGCATCAGCACTGCACCCAAACCCACTCGAGAAGCATATGTGTAAACAACAAATCCACCCGAGCCGGAAGGCAAAATCAACACTGGAGAATAAGTCAAGAGCCTTTTCAATTCAACAAAGCTATCCTCACACTGATCCGACCAGACAAAAGGTACATCTTTACGAGTCAGTCTAGTCATTGGCGCTGCAATCTTTGCAAAATCCTGGATGAATCTTCGATAATACCCAGCCAAACCTAGAAAGCTTCTTATCTTTGTCACAGTTCTCGGTCTCTGCCAATTCAGAACAGCTTCAATCTTTGCAGGGTCCACTGCTACTCCGTCACCAGAAATCACGTGGCCAAGAAAATGAATTTCCCGAAGCCAGAATTCACATTTACTGAACTTCGCATAAAGCTCGTGATCCCTTAGAGTCTGTAGAACGATCCTCAAATGCTGTACATGATCTTCGTCAGAAGCAGAATAAACTAGAATATCATCAACAAAGATCACCACGAACTGATCCAGAAATGGATGGAAAATACGCTGCATTAGGTCCATGAAAGCTACTGGGGCATTAGTCAAGCCAAACGGCATTACCAGAAATTCATAATGACCATATCGAGTACTGAAAGCTGTCTTCTCCACATCAGATTCCCGGATTCGCAAATGAAAATAGCCAGACCGAAGGTCTATCCATGAAAAGACAGTAGCAGACTGTAACTGGTCAAACAAATCATCGATCCTGAGAAGCGGGTATTTGTTCTTGATAGTCACCTGATTCAGCTGTCTGTAGTCAATACAAAGCCTCAGGCTTCCATCTTTCTTTTTCACAAATAACACCGGAGCACTCCACGGAGAAAAACTGGGACGAATATAGCCTTTTTCTAGCAATTCAAGTAGCTGTGCTCGCAGTTCTTTAAGTTCAGCTGGAGCCATTCGGTACGGTGCCTTTGCTAACGAGGCTGTACCTGGAATCAGTTCAATCACCAATTCTATCTCTCGCTCTGGGGGCAACCCTAGCAACTCGTCAGGAAACACATCAGGGAACTCACAGACAACAGGAATATCACTGACGTCCTGTCGTGGTTTTTCAACAGCAACCACAGAAGCTAAGAATCCCTGGCAACCTGCACTAAGCAACCTATAGGCTCGAATAGCAGAAATAATCAAGCGAGAAGAACGGGATCGAATACCTTGAAAATAAAATGCTGATTTCCTCTGTGGCTGAAAGTAGACTTTCTTCGATCTGCAATCAACCACAGCTCCATATTGCTCCAACCAATCCATACCCAGAATGATGTCACAGTCTGCCAGTTGCAACGCATACAATCTCGCCGGCAACTGATGATTATTAATCATAACAGGAGATTCTTCCAAACACAGAGGTGTAATCATGAAATCTCCAGAAGACAACTCAACAAACAGCTCACAAGTTATCTCTGATGTCGGCTCCTCAATGCATGCAATGAAATCCTCAGAGATAAAAGAGTGAGAAGCACCAGAATCAAATAAGAGACGTGCTACGATCGTACCTTCCACCAGATGGGATGCAACTGCTTCAGCTCGAGTGATGTGAGAAACCTTGCCCTTCTGCTTCTTGGATGCGGTTGAAGACTGCTGGGAAGACGCTGAAGCTTGAGAATAAAATTGTTGCTGAGCTTGAGGTACAGATGGAGGTCTGAATTGCGACTGTTGGGGCTGAGAAAACAGAGGAGCCTGCACCGGCTTCGGCCTCAGCGGGCAATCTCGAACAACGTGACCCGACTGGTCACAACGAAAACAGACCACAAGAAGAGAACACGGCTGACCCTTATGGTGACCACCGCATCTCCGACAAGTCCACGGCTGACTGACAGCGGAACTCTGACGACTCTAGGAAGAAGGCGTTGTCGGCTGTTGAACAGTACCCGTACTAGGAGATTCTTGCTGAAAGAACATCTTCTTCTTCTTGAACCTTTTGAACTTGATCTTGGAAGGGGAAGAAGCACTGCTAACCTCTGACGCGACTGAGGGGACTCCTGCCACTAGCGGTCGGTAAGTCTGCTGAAACTGCATCACCGGCTGAACGAACCCCATTTGTGGATACCCTCCTAGTCTCGCCATCTCCTGCTCAAGTGCCACAGCTGCCTGGCACGCACCATCTAGATAAGCAACTCGACTCGCGATCAATGGCAACTTCAACTCTGGCCTCAACCCTCGCAAGAACTGCTGAGTCTTCAAAGCTTCATTAGCCAGCACATGGGACGCATACTGACCCAATTCCATAAATTTGTTCCGATACTGAAGCACGGTCATATCGCCCTGAAACAATTCCATGAACTGGTACATCTTCGCCATTTGCAAGCAGGCAGGAGTATAGGCACGCTCGAAAGCTGCAACAAACTCTGCCCAAGTGATCTGTCGAAGGGGCCTGGAATGAAAAGCAATCTGCCACTCGGCTTTCCACCACGTAATGGCTATACCTTGGAGTTGAAATGCTGCTAGCATCACCTTCTCATCCTCCGCGCACTCCATAGACAGGAACACGCGCTCAATCGCATCCAGCCACTGTCTCGCTACCTCTAGATCTGGTTGTCCGTCGAAAGCAGGCGGATTGAACAAGAGAAATTCTTTCAAAGCCTTACCTCGACTACCAGGCGCTTCAACTTGAGGAGCAACGACTGGCGCTGGAGGAGGAACTACAGGAACTGCAGGAACTGCAGGAGGCGGTGCAGAACAACTCTCTTCTCTAGGCGCACGCCTAGGAACTCGAGGAGGTCTTCCTCGACGAGGCAGCATATTGCACTGCCGAACACACAAAATAACAGCAAATCCGTCAATCGCGCGGAAAACAACCTAAGCCAGCAAAAGACAACTCGGAAGGACTAGCTCTGGACAAGTGCAAATTCCAATTCCTTATACAAATCCTCAACTTCTGCTCTGATACCAACTGTGACGACCCAGAGCGCCGGATACCGATATACCGATAACATCGATATACCGATACCAGGAACTGGGGAAGCCACCCAAGAGGCTGATGAGGCCCCTGAAGGGTTAGTGAAGTTTGTCGAGGGGATGTATAACGAATTGCAATCACAAGCGCGCACATTAGATTAAACAATAAAAATTTAGCAGGAGAGCGGAAGCAATTTCAAAAATAAACAGAGTGCTAAATATATAACTAGTCCAAAGGCACGAGAGTGCAGTCCAAAACTACAACTACTCGGGGCATACCCCGGCAAAAGTACACAAGAAAGCCCAACAAGGTAACCCGTCAACTGCTGGCAACTAAACACGATCTCCGAGCACACGGGAAACACCGGGAGACGACGGGCGCGGCTCACCTGAAAAGGGAAGGGTGAGTCACAGCCAGACTCAGTAGGGGTCACGCGGATCCCTACCTCGAGCTAAACAAGCATACATGCAAAAATAAAGGCAATTAGAGCATGCATTTAATTAAATAACAGGCAATGGCATGAATAAACTAATCACAATAAAGCTGTAAAATCTAACTAAACAGATATAACAGCTAATACATGCCAAAAACGAGTAAGTCCAAACGACTGAAACTAACTCTACCAGTAGAATATGCCTCAACTAATCCAAGCAACAGGGAACAAGATAACCATTGGGAACAGAAACCAGATGCGTCCACTGACGGCTTACACTGTGTCTCAAGCACTCGCAGTCGGCAACACGACAAGCTGAGCGCGTAAACAGTATCAAACCAAGTGACCAGTTAGAGTGACATTCGTCAATGTCAGTCCACAGCCTCCGACCACGTGTGCACACACTGACTCTCGCCTGAGCCAGGCCCTCTAGCTAGATTTCTCCCTTGGTAGGACGCTACCATTGGCGGGGAGCCCACGGTACTAGCTTAAAAATCGTGTAATGGGAACACCCCCTCCGCTATCCCCAAGCGGGTCGGTACTCAAAGACCTTAGGGCTACAACAGTGGTTCCATTGCAAGGAAAGAAAAGCTACTCTATTGGGATTTAAAAATATGCCATTATATTATAAAATAACTCAACATGGCATATAAACATTATAGAAAGCATAAAGAATAGGTATGCGGCTTTTTGAAACTGACAAGCGTGTGGCGGTCTGCTGTCACCGCGTCACAGGAGTGTGACGATCGGGAGAGGGCGCGTTACATCGACTGTGACGTGTCCGCCCCCGGCCGTTACAGCCACCGAAGCCAAACGAGACAACCGATCAAACGGAGTGTGACGGTCTGCGGCCACGCCGTCACCGCGCGTAACGGTCTGGGTGCAGCGCGTTACATCAACTGTAACGCGTTCGACCCTGGTCGTTACAGCCACCCGAGGCCAAAACCAACTAACAGTTTGCAAACTGCTCACAGGCGGTGTAACGACCCGAGAATCCGATTACCGGGAAGGCCCGATAACCTGAGACTCGCACCGCCACCCACGAGCCCAAAGACTCGGAAGGGTTAAAAGGATGGTGTGGAGACTACACAAGTATCACAAATAATCGTAGAAATTAAACAGTTATAATATTAAGAAGGAAATAAATTAACATTTTACATGGTCCATAATCAAATAACAACAGCAGCAACAATAGTCCACGACTAGTACAGTGACAAGAAAGAAAAGTACAGCTACACGGGACATACCCCGGCTCTGACCTCTGGCACTACCTCTGGGCACCCGCACCACGCTGCACTCCTGACGCGCTCCCCGAAGGTGGCGCCTCACCTGAAACACGGTGAAAACACGCAGGGAATGAGTCTCGGAACAAGACTCAGTAGGGATCACTCGAACCCTACCTCGTAAAACGAGAAACCACTACACTAGCGGTAGGAAAGTACCTCGGAAAGGAAAGCCATGTACTCTACAGAACCAGGCCCTATGGCACGCAAACCGACACACATGCCACGGTACGAGACCGAAACTCAACGGTCGAACCGAAAAACCCGAAGGTCAGAAACACACGGCTGACAGTCTGTCACTCCGTACTCGACAGGAGTACCACCCACTATAAGCACAGCCGGTAGCGTCCCCTGAAGTCTTACACCGCGCCGCAGGTGAACCGCCTGACGTGGTAGGTCCTACCCGAGGCGCAGACACCGTACAAATAACCACAAACAAGTAACTAGCTGGGGTCACGCCCGTCGATGTGGGTCCAACCGCCCCCAACCACGTGTGCACACACAGACCTTACGTCACTAGGTCTGGTCCTCTGACCGGTTTTCCCCCGTAGCCGGACTCTGGCTACCGACGAGGGGCCTACGGTAACCGGTCCACAAACCGTCTCAAGGTGAGTGCCCGTACACCACTCCCAGGTGAGACCAGCACCTCGTACTGGTGGGCTACGACTAGTGGAGGGTCACTGAAGGAGTAGACTCTCAAGACCACGGAAAACGACGTCCGAACCTGACGAAGTACGGGGGCCGTGCCACGTACCATCACCATCGCACGGTGACCACTGTCGGAGAAGAAACGGATGCACTGCCCACGGCCAAACCCATGACCAAGGCAAACAGAAGTCCGGACACCCAAAGACACGGTCCCGGAACTCCACGGGGTGTCCAGGACACACACACGGCCCAAGAGGAACACCCGACGACAGGACAGATCGCGCTAGGGACCCCTAGCGCGACAAGGAAAAACGCGCTAGGACCCCCTAGCGCGACAGGGAAGATCGCGCTAGGGCCTCCTAGCGCGACAAGGCAGGTCGCGCTACGGACCCCTAGCGCGACCAGAACCGCCTTCTGTTCATCTTCTCCGATGAACGCGCCCCATCGGGGTAGCGCGACCATCAAGAACGCGCTACTGGAGTATAGCGCGTTCTCAGTCCACGCCCGAAAAATGGCGGAAACGCCTAAAAACTCCAACCACGCCCCCATGCCTCCACCGGAGAGGGGGAAAACAAGGGGAATGACCCCTAAGGACCCCTAGCATGCTTCTAAGCCACCAAAACATGAAATAGCGGGCTAAAACCATAGATCGGGCGAGCTCTCCCCAAATCATGGAAAACCCCAAACCCGCTCAAACAAGCCTCTCTCGGCCTCCCCGCGGCCTACAAATCACGGAAACGAACGGCAAGAGGCTAAGGAACGTCACCCTACCTCGGGGTTGTCCGAAACGCGGCGGATCATCGCCGATCGTCAAGAATCGTTCGAAGCTTCACGAACTCCCCACGCCCTCACCGAGCACCGAACACCGCCGCGATCGCCACACCGCCGCCTACGCCACGACGCCGTCGCCTCGCCACAATCCGTAGTCGAAGGGGGTGGCGCCGGGGCTAGCACCGGGAGAGAGGGCGGTCACGGTGGAAACGCACGGGAGAGAAGGGAGGAAGAAGAAGAAAGAGAAAGAAGAAAAGAAAAAGAAAAGAAATAGGGTTATATAGAAAATCCGATTTTTCGAAAAAATACCAAAAAATAGAAAAATACATTTCCGGAATCCTTGGAACGCACCGATCGCAACGGTACCACTCATGCCCGGGTGAACCGCCCGGTTCGCCCGCAGCGAGCTTCCGAAGAAAAAGCCGAAACACACACCGGGAATCGGAAAACACACGCGGAAAAGCCGCGGAACGCCTCCGGGCCTCCGAAATGACTCCGGATCGCGCCGATCCGAACACGAAAGATGTCTAAAATGAAATTTCGGACACAACAGAGCCGGACGCTCCGAAAACCAGATCCGGGACCCACGAAGAAGGATCCGAAAGGTCCGGGATATTACAGCCCTCCCCCCTTAAGGAATTTCGTCCCCGAAATTGAGAACAACCCAAGGGGAAGAAGAGGAAGACTCACTCAAACAGGTACGGGAACTGCTGACGCATCTCGTCCTCACGTTCCCACGAAGCCTCACCACCAGAGTGTCGCTGCCACATGACCTTCACCAAGGGAATGACCTTGTTCCGCAAGCGCTGCTCTCGCCTATCCTCCACGCGGATCGAAAACTCTGGGAGAGAAAGATCTGGAGTCACCTCAGGCCAAACGGAAAACTCGAGCACATGAGAGTCATCGGGCATATACTTCCGCAACATCGAGACGTGAAACACATCATGCACCGACGCCAACTCAGGAGGTAACTGCAATCGGTAAGCAACCACACCGATGCGCTCCACAATCGCGAAATGACCAATATAGCGGGGACTCAGCTTCCCACGCCGTCCAAAACGCATCACCCCCTTCATTGGAGAAACTGTAATATCCCGGACCTTTCGGATCCTTCTTCATAGGTCCCGGATATGGTTTTCGGAGTGTCCGGCTCTGTTGTGTCCGAAATTTCGTTTCGGACATCTTTCATGTTCGGATAGGCATGATCCGGAGTCGTTTCGAGGCCCGGAGGCGTTCCGCGGCTTTTCCGCGTGTGTTTTCCGATTCCCGGTGTGTGTTTCGGCTTTTTCTTCGGAAGCTCGCTACAGGCGAACCGGGCGGTCCACCCCGGCACGAGTGGTACCGTTGCGATCGGTGCGTTCCGAGGATTCCGGAAATGTATTTTTCTATTTTTTGATATTTTTCTGAAAATTCAGATTTTCTATAAAGCCCTAATTCTTTTCTTTTTCTTTTCTCCTTTCTCTTTCTTCTTCTTCCTCTTCCTCCGTTTCTTCCCACCGTGACACCCTCCACTCTCCCTCTCTCCCATTCGGACGCGGCGAACCCCTCTCCGGCTACGGACGGCGGCGGGGCGACGGTGCGGACGCGTGGGTGACGGCGAGGCGATCTCGTGGGCGTGCGGCGTGCGTGGGAAGCGTGGGGAGTTCGTGAAGTTTAAAGCGTTCTTCGCGATCCGTGGTTGATTCGGCGGAGCATTTGCTCCATTGAGGTAGGGTGACGTTCCTTAGCCTCATGCCGATCTTTTCCGCGATTAATAGGCCGCGGGGAGGCCGAGAGGGGATCGTTTGAGCGTTTTTGGGTTTTTCCATGATTTGGGGAGAGCTCGTCCGATCTATGGATCTGATGCATGATTTCGTGTTTTGATGGCCTAGAATCATGCTAGGGGTCCCCAGGGGTCTTCCCCTTTGTTTTCCCCCTCTCCTATGGAGGTATGGGGGCGTGGTTAGAATTTTTGGGCGTTTCTACCGTTTTCGGCCGCGGACTGAGAACGCGCTATACTCCAGTAGCGCGTTCTTGAGTGTCGCGCTGCCCCGACCGAGCGCGTTCATCGGAGAAGATGAACAAGAGGCGGTTCCTGTCGCGCTATGGGGTCCTAGCGCGATCAGCCTTGTCGCGCTAGGCATCCCTAGCGCGACATGCCTTGTCGCGCTAGCCGTCCCTAGCGCGACATGCCTTGTCACGCTAGGAGGCCCTAGCGCGTTCTTCCGTGTCGCGCTAGGTGTCCCTAGCGCGATCTGGCTGTTGTTGGGTGTTCCCCTTGGGCCGTGTGTGCGTCCCGGGCACCCCGTGGAGTTCCGTGACCGTGTCTTTGGTGTCCGGAGGTTCCGTTTGCCTTGGTCATGAGTTTGGCTGTGGGCGGGGCGTCCGATTTTCTCCGACCGTGGCCTCGTTGACGGAGTTAGTGCGTGGGGTGATTCCCACACGTTGTCGGACTCGGACGTCGTTTTTCGTTGACTTGAGAGTCTACTCCTTCAGTGACTCTCCACTAGTCGTAGCCCACCAGTACGAGGTGCTGGTCTCACCTGGGAGTGGTGTACGGGCACCCACCTTTCGAGACGGTTTGTGGACCGGTTACCGTAGGCCCCTCGTCGGTAGCCAGAGTCCGGCTACGGGGGAAAACCGGTCAGAGGACCAGACCTAGTGACGCAAGGTCTGTGTGTGCACACGTGGTTGGGGGCGGTTGGACCCACGTCGACGGGCGTGACCCCAGCTAGTTACTTGTTTGTGGTTACTTGTACGGTGTTTGCGCCTCGGGTAGGACCTACCACGTCAGGCGGCTCACCTGCGGCGCGGTGTCAGACGTTAGGGGACGCTACCGGCTGTGCTTCTAGTGGGTGGTACTCCTGTCGAGTACGGAGTGGCAGACTGTCAGTCGTGTGTTTCCGACCTTCGGGTTTTACGGTTTGACCGTTGGTTTCGGTCTTCTCGTATAGTGGCACGTGTGTCGATTTGCGTGCCGTAGGGTCTAGTTCTGTAGAGTGCAGGGCTTTCCTTCCCGAGGTACTTTCCTACCGCTAGAGTAGTGGTTTCTCGTTTTACGAGGTAGGGTTCGAGTGATCCCTACTGAGTCTTGTTCCGAGACTCATTCCCTGCGTGTTTTCACCATGTTTCAGGTGAGACGCCACCTTCGGGGAGTGCGTCAGGAGCGCAGCGTGGTGCGGGTGCCCAGAGGTAGTGCCAGAGGTCAGAGCCGGGGTATGCCCCGTGTAGCTGTACTTTTCTTTCTTGTCACTATACTAGTCGTGGACTACTGTTGCTGTTGTTGTTATTTTATTGTGGACCATGTAAAATGTTAATTTATTTCTTGCTTAATATTTTATCTGTTTAATTTCTGCAATTATCTGTGATGCTTGTGTAGTTTCCACACCATCCTTTTAACCCTTCCGAGTCTTCGGGCTCGTGGGTGGCGGTACGAGTCTCGGGTTATCGGGCTTTCCCAGTAATCGGATTCTCGGGTCGTTAAAGAAACTCTCAAGAACAAATGATCGCCCACGGCGAACTCGAGGGGCTGCCTCCTACGGTCAGCATAGCTCTTCTGCCGACTCTGGGCCGCCAACATGTTCTGACGAATTAGGTGCACGACATCCACACACTGCTGCACCAATTCCGATCCCGCCAAAACACGTTCACCCACCTCGAACCAATCGAGTGGAGTCCGACAAGGACGCCCGTACAAAGCCTCAGATGGAGCCATGCCGATGCTCGAATGGAAGCTGTTGTTATAGGCAAACTCCACCAACGGTAGGTGATGAATCCAACTCCCCTGCCACTCCAGGCAGCAGGATCTCAGCATGTCCTCCAAAGTCTGAATGGTCCTCTCAGACTGACCATCTGACTGAGGATGATACGCCGAGCTAAAAGCCAACTCCGTGCCAAGAGCTCGCTGGAAACTCCTCCAGAATCCAGAAGTGAAGCGCGGATCCCGATCTGACACGATCGAAATGGGGACTCCATGCAACGGCACGATCCGCTCCACATAAAGACGAGCCAACTTGGACACGCTCCAGCTGACTTTGACCGGTAACAGCCGCGTCACCTTCGTCAGCTGATCCACCAGCAACCAAATACTGTCCTGCCCAGTCGGGGTCCTCGGTAACCCCACCATAAAATCCGTGGTCACATGGTCCCACTTCCAAGCAGGAACATCCAAGGGTTGGAGAGTACCGCCTGGTCGCTGATGCTCCGCCTTCACCTGCTGACAGATCAGGCACCTGGCCACAAATTCGGCAACATCTCTCTTCATGCCAGGCCACCAAAACTGCCTCCGCAAGTTCCGATACATCTTCGTCGCACCCGGGTGTACGGTGTACCTGCTCCCATGAGCCTCGCGCAGCACCGCACGACGAACCTGCTCCTCCGCTGGGACGTACAACCTGCCACGAAACCTCGTAGTACCGTCCTCGTCGAGCTCTACATCAGCCATCGCAAGAATCCGGGGTAACTCAGGGTCCGCATGCTGAGCCTCTGTCACCTGACCGCAAATCAATCCGCGAGAACACTCGCGCGGACTGAAGCTGGTCGAACAAGTCATCAATCCGCGGCAACGGATACTTGTTCTTAATGATCACTTCATTCAGCTGCCGATAGTCAATGCACAGCCGCAGACTACCGTCCTTCTTCTTCACAAACAACACGGGCGCACCCCAAGGGGAAAAACTCGGACGAATATACCCCTTGGCCAACAGTTCCTGCAACTGCGCCCTCAACTCCCACAACTCAGCGGGGGCCATACGGTAGGGAGCCTTCGCCAAAGGTCCCGTACCAGGCACAACCTCGATCATAAAATCGATCTCCCGCTGGGGAGGCAATCCAGGCAATTCCTCGGGAAAAACGTCGGGGAACTCGCACACCACCGGAATGTCCTCGACACTCGGTTCCATCCGTTCAGACACCACCACGGACGCGAGAAAACCCTGACAACCAGGATAAAGCAATCGACGGGCTCGAATAGCAGAGATAAGGAATCGAGAAGAGGTGGAACGGATACCTTGGAAATAGAAGGTCCGCTTGCTCGGATGCTGGAAGTAGACCCTCTTCATCCCACAATCCACCACCGCTCCATGAGTCTCGAGCCAATCCATGCCTAGAATCACATCGTAATCCCGAAGCTGCAACGCATACAACCTGCTTGGCATACTCCGCCCATCAATCCAAACCAAAATCTGATCGAAGCAATAGGGAGTGATCATAAAGTCACCCGAAGGCAACTCCACTGCCAAATCACAGGACAATTGGGTCACCGGCTCCTCGACGCTCGACGCAAAATCCTCCGAAATAAACGAATGAGACGCGCCAGAGTCGAACAAAACCCGAGCCGCACAACCCAAAATCTGAACGGTACCTTCCACGAGCTGCGACGCCACTGCCTCTGCCCTGGTCATGTGCGTGATCTGGCCTCGAGCCCTCTGCCTGCCTCCCACGCTGGCTGATCTGGGTAGCGGCGGATACTGTCCCTGCTGCTGCTGCTGCTGCCTCTGCTGCTGGGGAACATGCTGCTGCTGAGGAAACTACTGCTGCAGCGGTCTCTGAGGACAGTCACGCGCCATATGCCATGGCTGGTCACACCGAAAACAGATGATCGGCGCCGTGCACTGCCTGCCTGGGTGGGTCGCACCACACCGTGGACAAGGTCCTCGCGATCCACCAACTGATCCCTGACGCTGAAAAGTAATCGGCTGCTGTACACTGCCCGATGAAGCCTGCCCTTGATCCTTGTGCTTCATACGGAAACTCTTCTTCAAGAACTTCTTGACATTCGAGCCGAAGGACGCAGATCCTGTCACCGAAGCTGCCGATGCCGGTACTCCTGAACCACCCGACGCAGACTGAAAGAAACTATGCTGCTGGGTAGCCGACTGCTGGCTGCGACCTGACAAGGACTGCCCCTGGCTGATCGGTCCTCGAATCCTCTGCATATCCATCTCCAAAGAAATCGCAACGCGAGACGCTGTCTCTAGATCAGTGGCCCCATTCGCGATTAAATGGTGCCTCAGCTCCAGCCTCAAGCCCTGTACAAACTGCGTGGTCCTCACCCTCTCATGCTCCATGATGTGAGGTGCGTACCGACCCAGCTCGACAAATCGGGCCCTGTACTGCAATACGGACATGTCGCCCTGCACCAGCTCCAGAAACTCCCGCATCCGCTGCGTAGCCACAATATCTGGACAGTACGTACGCTCGAAAGTACTAACGAAGTCGTCCCACTCGATCTGCTCAAGTGGACGAAGCTGAAAAGACGTCTTCCACTCGGAAGACCACCACCTCCGAGCCGTACCCTGTAACTGGTTGTAGGCCAACACCACTCTGTCCTCGGCAGTACTCCTTGCAGAACTGAACACCCGCTCCATCTCATCAAGCCAATCACGAGCTGCATCAGGGTCTGCCTGGCCGCTGAAGTAAGGTGGATGGAACTGCAGAAAGTCCCTCACTGCTCGGCCTGGCCCACCCCTAGCTGACGAGCCCTCACCAGCCTCTCCGCCGAACTGCTGCGACATAAGCTGGTACATGCCACGGAAGAAATCCTCGGCCCCCGGAACTCTCGCAGTAGCCGCGGCCTCGGTAGCTCCCGGTGGCGCTCTGCTATGCTCCTCCTGGTCCCCCTGGACCCCCTGCTGGATCTCCTGACCTCCAGCCGACTGCCCCTGCTGAGAGCTAGAGCTCCTCCTCGGCGCCATCCTCGCTCCTGAAGAACAAGACAGAAAACACGGAGACGGTAAGGTCAAAATAAACACGCGGTGGCCAATGCCAGCGTCACCTGTACATCATCGCTGTGGGCTAGTGGACCACTACAATTACCTATGATTCTCATGTAATTCCACAACCGCGCTCTGATACTAGCTGTAACGACCCGAGAATCCGATTACCGGGAAGGCCCGATAACCCGAGACTCGCACCGCCACCCACGAGCCCGAAGACTCGGAAGGGTTAAAAGGATGGTGTGGAGACTACACAAGTATCACAAATAATCGCAGAAATTAAACAGTTATAATATTAAGCAGGAAATAAATTAACATTTTACATGGTCCACAATCAAATAACAACAGCAGCAACAGTAGTCCACGACTAGTACAGTGACAAGAAAAAAAAAGTACAGCTACACGGGGCATACCCCGGCTCTGACCTCTGGCACTACCTCTGGGCACCCGCACCACGCTGCACTCCTGACGCGCTCCCCGAAGGTGGCGCCTCACCTAAAACACGGTGAAAACACGCAGGGAATGAGTCTCGGAACAAGACTCAGTAGGGATCACTCGAACCCTACCTCGTAAAATGTGAAACCACTACACTAGCGGTAGGAAGTACCTCGGAAAGGAAAGCCCTGTACTCTACAGAACCAGGCCCTACGGCACGCAAACCGACACACGTGCCACGGTACGAGACCGAAACTCAACGGTCGAACCGAAAAACCCAAAGGTCAGAAACACACGGCTGACAGTCTGTCACTCCGTACTCGACAGGAGTACCACCCACTAGAAGCACAGCCGGTAGCGTCCCCTGACGTCTTACATCGCGCCGCAGGTGAACCGCCTGACGTGGTAGGTCATACCCGAGGCGCAGACACCGTACAAGTAACCACAAACAAGTAACTAGTTGGGGTCACGCCCGTCGACGTGGGTCCAACCGCCCCCAACCACGTGTGCACACACAGACCTTGCGTCACTAGGTCTGGTCCTCTGACCGGTTTTCCCCCGTAGCCGGACTCTGGCTACCGACGAGGGGCCTACGGTAACCGGTCCACAAACCGTCTCAAGGTGAGTGCCCGTACACCACTCCCAGGTGAGATCAGCACCTCGTACTGGTGGGCTACGACTAGTGGAGGGTCACTAAAGGAGTAGACTCTCAAGACCACAGAAAACGACGTCCGAACCTGACGAAGTACGGGGGCCGTGCCACGTACCATCACCATCGCACGGTGACCACTGTCGGAGAAGAAACGGATGCACTGCCCACGGCCAAACCCATGACCAAGGCAAACGGAAGTCCGGACACCCAAAGACACGGTCCCGGAACTCCACGGGGTGTCCAGGACACACACACGGCCCAAGAGGAACACCCGACGACAGGACAGATCGCGCTAGGGACCCCTAGCGCGACAAGGAAAAACGCGCTAGGACCCCCTAGCGCGACAGGGAAGATCGCGCTAGGGCCTCCTAGCGCGACAAGGCAGGTCGCGCTAGGGACCCCTAGCGCGACTAGAACCGCCTTCTGTTCATCTTCTCCGATGAACGCGCCCCATCGGGGCAGCGCAACCATCAAGAACGCGCTACTGGAGTATAGCGCGTTCTCAGTCCGCGCCCGAAAAATGGCGAAAACGCCTAAAAACTCCAACCACGCCCCCATGCCTCCACCGGAGAGGGGGAAAACAAGGGGAATGACCCCTAAGGACCCCTAGCATGCTTCTAAGCCACCAAAACATGAAATAGCGGGCTAAAACCATAGATCGGGCGAGCTCTCCCCAAATCATGGAAAACCCCAAACCCGCTCAAACAAGCCTCTCTCGGCCTCCCCGCGGCCTACAAATCACGGAAACGAACGGCAAGAGGCTAAGGAACGTCACCCTACCTCGGGGTTGTCCGAAACGCGGCGGATCGTCGCCGATCGTCAAGAATCGTTCGAAGCTTCACGAACTCCCCACGCCCTCACCGAGCACCGAACACCGCCGCGATCGCCACACCGCCGCCTACGCCACGACGCCGTCGCCTCGCCGTAATCCGCAGCCGAAGGGGGTGGCGCCGGGGCTAGCACCGGGAGAGAGGGCGGTCACGGTGGAAACGCACGGGAGAGAAGGGAGGAAGAAGAAGAAAGAGAAAGAAGAAAAGAAAAAGAAAAGAAATATGGTTATATAGAAAATCCGATTTTTCAGAAAAATACCAAAAAATAGAAAAATACATTTCCGGAATCCTTGGAATGCACCGATCGCAACGGTACCACTCATGCCCGGGTGAACCGCCCGGTTCGCCCGCAGCGAGCTTCCGAAGAAAAAGCCGAAACACACACCGGGAATCGGAAAACACACGCGGAAAAGCCGCAGAACGCCTCCGGGCCGTCCGAAATGACTCCGGATCACGCCGATCCGAACACGAAAGATGTCCGAAACGAAATTTCAGACACAACAGAGCCGGACGCTCCGAAAACCAGATCCGGGACCCACGAAGAAGGATCCGAAAGGTCCGGGATATTAAAGGCGGTGTAACGCGCTCGCGCTGGCGCGTTAGAGCACCCTGACGGCCGACCGACTGGCCGTCAGGTTTATCGCCCTACCGGGTAAATAGAAAACAACCGAAGTCTAACGGTCGGGAACCTGACCGTTACACACACTGTGACGCCCCTCAAAAGGGCCATTACAGTTATGTAACGCGTCCCCTATGGACCGTTACGGATGTGACGGTTCATGGAAGGACCGTCACACTGTCTGGTTTACAGACGGGTTGTGTTTGAAAATGAGTTCCCTCCCGGGCGACCGGAATCGCCGGGTAACGACGAAAACCTATAAAACCTGTCAAACCACACGTCCTAAACAACATGATACCAACAAAATAACCACATGCAATGCCCACAATGGATTATACATGAAGAACAAGCTTAAAACCCTAAACATGGAAAATAACCAATATACATGCCACATGGGTCTAAACAAGAAACCAAGCTATAGGAAATGATCCTAGTGAGATCGAGATTCCATCCCCCTACCTCGTGCAAGCCGAAACGGCCGATTAAGCTGCATGCACCGAAGAGGGTTCACCGAGCCTTCTCGCTCCGTCTCGCTCCCACGAGCCACAAAACACGTCGAGGTGGGCGTCCACGCGTTCCTCTCAACACGAGGAAACCACCGGCACCTTCCACGCCTCGATCCGTCGTCGTTTCGCCTGAATCCCAAGGAGAGGGGAGATGGGCGATCGGACGAGAGAGAGAGGGCGTGAGAGATTGTGATCGACGAGGGGGAGAGAGAGAGAGGGGTGAGGGATTAAAGGAAAAAAATAAAGTTAATATATACAAATTATTTATTATATATAAAAATCTTATTATTTCCATAAAATATTCAATCAAATCCAATTAAATCCTGAAAAATGCCAGAAAAATTCTTAAAAATCCAGAAAAATAACAAGAAATTCCAGAATGAATTCTAGGTCCGAGCCACTAAGGATCCACCAAGGCACGGGCCTCACAGGTGTGGTTCCAGCAAGTGCTGGAGGGGGCGTGAAGGGGGGTTGGAAAGGTTGGGAGGTATCGAGCGGGAGTTGTAGGGGGGGTGGAGGGGGTGGCTTCGGCGGGAGTTGTAGGGGGGGTGAATATGGGTTGCAGGGGGTGGTTCCGATGGGAGTTGCGGGGTGGGGGAAGGAGAGGTAATAGTGGGGGAGGGGGTTCCGATAGTTAGGTGTGTGCAGAAACCGGACCGACCCGATGACCCGATCCAAATCGAACCGAAAAATCAGGTTTGGATCGGGTTATTCATGCTGCTGTTCGGTGAACCGAACCGAACAGCAGTAAATTGAAACGGGTTGGTTCGATTTTCTATTTGAGAAAATCGAACCGATCCACATAACCTGATTACACGTACCTAAGCAGCCAAGCGTAGACTGCGTGTGTGTCCTAATTATGTGTTTACAGAAAAATGACATTGATTATCATGATATCTTTCTTGAATCCCGTGTTTTTGGTTGTTTCATGTGGAGAATGATGAGCATGTTACCCTCTAGAAGTCTCATTCTATTGTTTGTGTAGTTATTTTGGGCATTGCTCAAGGCCCAAAAATTGTAAGCCCAAACTGATGAACCGAACCAAACCGAATCGGTTTGGGTCAGTTTGGTTTGGTTCAATTTATCATGTAAAATGATTTGGTTTGGGTCGATTTAAGACTCAAACCAATTTAATTCGGTTTGAAAAAAAAAGGAGGGGGAATCGGACCAAACTATAACTCAAATCAGTTATATCTATGTAAATTACTATTTTTGGATTCAGGTTGGGTGCTCTTTTCGAGAAATAACTATGTTTATTTATTTAGTTGGTTCAGGTTGGGATCACCTTTTCGGGGAAGCATTGACACATAGATATTTTGATCTCAAATCAGTTGGTTCAGGTTGGATCACCTTGGTATGGATATAACTACGGAAGGAAGTCAATATAAATGAAGGGATGTCAAAACACTAATTCTAACATCAAAATATGAGGACTAGCATGCATAAAGTTCAAGTACCTACACCTAGCCACAAGATTTGAGTTGCAATATGTAAATGTGATTAACTAGATTAAACCATAAGAAATAAGACAAGTATTAAATAATCCCTTAAATTAAGTGGGTATAGAACCGACCTGAAATTTACAGTAACTCAATGGTTGAAAGGTGAAGAAATAGATTGGGCTCAGGGATTCACCCATTCAAATGGACGTGTCACAACCGGACATTCAACCATTGAACAAATATGTCATCGTCTCCCAAATTATATTATTGCCCATACTCCAGGTGGATCATGGCATGATGGGGCCATCATCCATAAAACCCATATGAAGATAGCATGTATAAGTTAGGTGGGGTTGCTCGATTATGTCCTCCGCCACCCACATTTGCCCATGATGTTCACACATATGATTGGGGACAACAAACATATTGAAACACACAGGAGTTGATGCATAGCAAACCTGCAAATATACCCCGGACATGGATAGTTACTTTCATACACTAAATCAAATACAGTGCAATATTGCGTTCTGAATATAGCATAATACATCAATGACACAAACATATAAAATAAGAGTGTAGAACTAGTTGCAAGTGTCCACAAAAGTAACACTAAATCAAATGAGCAGTTACAATACAACATTACATCAATATTGCATTCTGAATATAGTTGGCAAATGTCTGAAAACTTTCAACAAATTCTTAGCTTTGAAGCTATAGCTGAGTAGTAATAGTGGCACTTAGCACCTCTCCTTCATAAATATCACAAGATGCCATGGGTGCAGTAGGATCAACATCTATATCCCCTATGTCATTATCGTCATCCAGTTATCAAAAGTCTTTAGGTTAATTTAAAGAATTCTTTAAAGTTCAGTTGATGTAAAATATTTAAATCTTCTTGGATTAATATGAAATAGTATTTTCTATTTTCTCTACTATCAAGTATTAAGACATAAAAATCAGATCAAGGGCATTATAAGAAGCTCAAGAACATAACAATTAGAATCAAAATCTCATTTCAATGCAAAAATTATATCCAGATTTCTGGTCTCTTATTCAGGCAGATAAATTCTTAAAAATACTATGAAACAGTTAAAGGATAAAACTGTTGGGAGAATATATATGGACTGGAGTACCACCCAGACGAGGAGGACAACCAGCAGAGAAGGAAGAAGAGAAAAAACCAATCACACAAGAACACACATGGATTTTTACGTGGTTCGGAGGCAAGATGTCTTCCTACGTCCACGGACGCAACAAGATTCCACTAGTAATCACCAACCAGGTTACAATACAAAGAGACAGCCCACCCTTTTATACTAGGAGATTAGGGCGTCATTAATCAGGGCATTAAGGATAATAATACCCCTGATAAACAGAAACCCTCTTCCGGGATACATTAGACGCGCATGCTCGCCTGTCCCACCGGATGCTCTCCTGGGACCGAGTATGCCCTTCAGTGGCTGCAGATGCTCCCCTAGCATTAGTCAGGTTAATGCATTGCCAGAACCAGGTCGACACTTCTTCAGGCAGGTCGACTTGCCTTGAGCCCGCAATGCATGCTCTCTTGATGCCAGTGATGCTCTCCTGAGGCAATGAATGCCCTCCACAGACAGCATATACTTCCCTGCTAGAACCCGGACAGCATATGCTCCCCTGGAGCAGCGATTGCTCCCCTGGAGCAGTGGATGCTCCCCTGGAGATAGCATGTGCTCGCCATGCTCCCCTGAAGCAGCGATTGCTCCCCTGGAGCAGTGGATGCGCTCCTGAGGCAGAGTGTGATCCCGTGCAAAGGCGCACGATCAAAAGAGTTCTGACTCCACACTCTAACAATCTCCCACTTGGAGTCTGAACTCCAAAGAAAGTAAACATCTCAATGTATTAGCCCTTCTCAATATAACAGTAGAAATAAACTGCTACGGCATCCCTCCATCAATCATCCATGGAGGCCAACTGAGGACTTGCACAGCCTCAGTTTCTCTGTGGTAACCACCTTGGTGAACATGTCTGCTGGATTCTCTGCACCAAGTATTTTCTCCAGCAGTAAAACATTATCTTCAAGCAGACCACGAATGAAGTGATATTTCAGTTGTATGTGCTTAGTCCTTGCATGAAAGACTGGGTTCTTGGCAAGGTGAATTGCACTTTGACTGTCACAAAACAGCACACTACTGCTTTGTTCCTTGCCCAACTCCTTCAGAAAATTTTTCAGCCATACCATCTCTTTGCTAGCTTCAGAGATGGCAACATACTCTGCTTCTGTTGTTGAGAGAGCAACAACCTTCTGAAGTTTTGAAACCCAACTTACTGCAGTGCCACCCAAGGTGTAAACATATCCAGGGGTACTTCTTCTGGTGTCCAGATCACCACCAAGATCTGAATCAACAAAACCTTGTAAGATAACATCACTTTTCCTGAAACAAAGTGACTTGCCTGAGGTGCCTTTTAAGTATCTCAGAATCTATTCCACTACCTCCCAGTGTTGCTTGCCCGGATCTGCCATATGTTTGCATACAACTCCCACTGCATATGCTATATCTGGCCTGGTACAAATCATGGCATACATCAGACTTCCTACAGCTGATGTATAAGGAATTTTCTTCATGGACTTACGCTCTTCAGCAGACTTTGGTGACTGCTCTTTAGACAGCTTGAAGTGACTTGCCAAAGGAGTGCTAACTGGTTTTGCATCCTGCATGTTGAATCTGCCCAACACATTCTGGATGTAACCTTCTTGAGATAGCTTCACAGTGCCAGCTGTTCTATCTCTCACAATTCTCATCCCAAGAATTTGCTTTGCTGCTCCTAAGTCCTTCATAGCAAATTCCTTTGATAATTGTATTTTCAGATTGTTAATCTCTGTCATACTTGATCCTGCAATAAGCATATCATCCACGTACAACAGCAATATGATATAACAATTATCAAACTTCTTAAGATAACAACAATGGTCCATATTGCATCTAATGAAACCATTGTTACATATGAATCCATCAAACTTCTTGTACCATTGTCTGGGGACTTGTTTCAGACCATACAAACTTTTCTTAAGCTTGCACACAAGGTTTTCTTTGCTTAGGACTGAAAAACCTTCTGGTTGCAGCATGTAAATTTCTTCCTCCAAGTAACCATGGAGAAAGGCTGTCTTCACATCTAGTTGCTCTAAATGTAAGTTCTCAGCAGCAACAATACTCAACACCAATCTAATAGTGGTTAGTTTCACAGCTGGAGAAAAGATCTCAGTGTAGTCTATACCTTCCTTCTGCTGGAAGCCCTTCACTACCAACCTTGCTTTGTACCTCTTACTGCCATCAGGTTCATCTTTGACTCTGTAAACCCATTTGTTGTGCAATGCCTTCTTATTCTTAGGGAGTTTAGTTAGCTCCCAAGTCTGGTTCCTTTGCAATGAGTTCATCTCATCTTCCATGACTAACTCCCACTTAATAGAATCTGTAACCTGCATTACTTCATCAAAACACTCGGGTTCACCTTCGTTAGTCAACAGTAGGTAATGCAAAGATGGAGAATACCTTTGTGTAGGCCTAGGTATTCTTGCAGATCTTCTCAGTTGTACCGGTGTATAAGGTTGTGCTTCTATTTCAGATACATCCTGTATCTTATCATTCACATCATCTTGTGAAATTTCTTCTAGCTCAACATGTCCACCATTCTCATTTTGTTTCCCTGCACTGTCAGATTCTACAACAGCCCTGTCTTTGTACAAGACATTTTCATTGAATATAACATTTTTCCTTCTGAGAATTTTTCGATTTTCATCATCCCAAAATCGATATCCAAACTCATCATAACCATATCCAATGAAAAAACACTTTATAGACTTAGCATCTAGCTTATCCCTTTCATTAGAATCTACATGCACATATGAAACACAGCCAAAGACTCTCAAGTGTGAAAGATTTACCTCTTTCCATGTCCAGGCCTCCTCTGGAATTTCACCATCCAAAGGGACAAATGGTCCTCGGTTTATCAAGAAAGCTGATGTGTTAATTGCATCTGCCCAAAATATTTTAGGCAGTCCAGCATGTATCCTCATGCTTCTAGCCCGTTCATTCAAGGTTCTATTCATGCGCTCGGCAACTCCATTCTGCTGTGGTGTTCTTGGAACAGTTCTTTCCATCCTAATATCACTAGCTGCACAAAAGTCCTTGAATTCCTTGTTGTCATACTCTCCACCATTGTCTGATCTCAGACACTTCACCTTCAAACCTATCTCATTCTCTACAAGGGTCTTCCAATTTTTGAAAGTAACAAATACATCAGATTTTCTTTTCAAAAAATAAACCCATACCTTGCGAGTAGAGTCATCAATGAAAGTGACATAGTAGAGTGAGCCTCCAAGAGATGGTACTGGTGAAGGACCCCATACATCTGTATGTACAAGCTCTAGCTTCTGTGTCTTCAAAGTTCTAACTGTCTTTGAGAATGTAACCTTCTTTTGCTTCCCAAAAATGCAGTCTTCACAAAGACCAACTTCCACAAATTTCAAGCCAGACAATTTACCTTTTGACAGCAGTACCTTCATCCCTTTCTCACTTATGTGACCAAGCCTGCAGTGTCAAATGTTGGAGTCAACTCTTGAATTTGCCACTGCCACTATATCTTTGTTGTTGCTAGTCATGTAGAGAGTACCCATCTTGTTGCCTCGTGCTATAATCATAGCACCTTTGGTGATCTTCCAAGATCCACCCACAAAGGTTGTTACATAACCTTCATCATCAAGCTGTCCAACAGATATCAAGTTCCTCTTCAAGCCAGGTACATGCCTTACATTCTTTAACTTCCACAAAGTGCCATTTGTGGTCCTTACATTGACATCACCATTCCCCACAATATCTAAAGGCTCATCATCAGCAAGATAAACCTTCCCAAAATTTCCAGCAATATAATTTTGCATACTTTCTTTATGTGAGGTAGTGTAACGACCCGAGAATCCGATTACCGGGAAGGCCCGATAACCCGAGACTCGTACCGCCACCCACGAGTCCGAAGACTCGGAAGGGTTAAAAGGATGGTGTGCAAACTACACAAGTATCATAAATAATTACAGAAATTAAACAGTTATAATATTAAGCAGGAAATAAATTAACATTTTACATGGTCCACAATAAAATAACAACAGCAGCAACAGTAGTCCACGACTAGTACAGTGACAAGAAAGAAAAGTACAGCTACACGGGACATACCCCGGCTCTGACCTCTGGCACTACCTCTGGGCACCCGCACCACGCTGCGCTCCTGACGCGCTCCCTGAAGGTGGCGCCTCACCCGAAACACGGTGAAAACACGCAGGGAATGAGTCTCAGAACAAGACTCAGTAGGGATCACTCGAACCCTACCTCGAAAAACGAGAAACCACTACTCTAGCTGTAGGAAAGTACCTCGGAAAGGAAAGCCCTGTACTCTACAGAACTAGACCCTACGGCACGCAAACCGACACACGTGCCACGGTACGAGAAGACCGAAATCAACGGTCGAACCGTAAAACCCGAAGGTCGGAAACACACGACTGACAGTCTGACACTCCGTACTCGACAGGAGTACCACCCACTAGAAGCACAGCCGGTAGCGTCCCCTGACGTCTTACACCGCACCGCAGGTGAACCGCCTGACGTGGTAGGTCCTACCCGAGGCGCAAACACCGAACAAGTAACCACAAACAAGTGACTAGCTGGGGTCACGCCCGTCGACGTGGGTCCAACCGCCCCCAACCACGTGTGCACACACAGACCACGCGTCCCAGGTCTGGCCCTCTGACCGGTTTTCCCCTCAGCCGGACTCTGGCTGCAAGACGTGGGGCCCAACGGTAACCGGTCCACAAACCGTCTCGAAAGGTCGGCCCGTACACCACTCCCTGGTGCGACTAGCACCCGCGTATTAGTAGGCTACGACTAGTGGAGGGTCACTGAAGGAGTAGACTCTCGAGTCAACGAAAAACGACGTCCGAACCCGACAACAGGTGGGAATCACCCCACACACCCGCCCCGTCGCACGGTGACCACGGTCGGAAAAGAAACAGACGCACGGCCCACGGTCAAACGCCTGACCGAGGCAAACGGGACTTCCGGACACCAAAAACACGGTCACGGAACTCCACGGGGTGCCCGGGGCGCACACACGGCCCAAGAGAAACACCCAACAACAGGCAAGATCGCGCTAGGGACACCTAGCGCGACACGGAAGAACGCGCTAGGGAACCCTAGCGCAACAGCGAAGATCGCGCTGGGTCTCCCAAGCGCGACAGGAACCATCGCGCTAGGTCTTCCTAGCGCGACAAGGACGATCGCGCTATGACCCCATAGCGCGACAGGAACCGCCTCCTGTTCATCTTCTCCGATGAACGCGCTCGATCGGGGCAGCGCGACCTCCAAGAACGCGCTACTGGAGTATAGCGCGTTCTCAGTCCGCGGCCGAAAATGGTAAGAACGCCCAAAAAACCCAACCACGCCCCCATACCTCCATAGGAGAGGGGGAAAACAAAGGGGAAGACCCCTGGGGACCCCTAGCATGATTCTAGGCCCTCAAAACACGAATCCATGCATTGAATCCATAGATCGGGCGAGCTCTCCCCAAATCATGGAAAAACCCAAAAACGCTCAAATGATCCCCTCTCGGCCTCCCCGCGGCCTATAAATCACGGAAAAGAACGGCATGAGGCTAAGGAACGTCACCCTACCTCAATGGAGCGAATGCTCCGCCGGATCGATCACGAATCACGAAGAATGCTCGAAGCTTCACGAACTCCCCACGCTTCCCACGCTCGCCGCACGCCCACGAGATCGCCTCACCGTCGCCCACGCGTCCGCGCCGTCGCCCCGCCGCCGTCCGTAGCCGGAGAGGGGCTCGCCACGTCCGAATGGGAGAGAGGGAGAGAGAGGGGGGCTCACGGTCGCGAGAGAGAGGGAGAGGAAGAAGAAAGAGAAAAGGGAAAAAGAAAAGAAAAAGGATTAGGATTTATAGAAAATCCGAATTTTCGGAAAAATACCGAAAAATAGAAAAATACATTTCTGGAATCCTCGGAACGCACCGATCGCAACGGTACCACTCGTGCCCGGGTGAACGGCCCAGTTAACCCGCAGCGAGCGTCCGAAGGAAAAGCCGAAACACACGCCGGGAATCGGAAAACACACGCGGAAAAGCCGCGGAACGCCTCCGGGCCTCCGAAACGACTCCGGATCGCGCCGATCCGAACACGAAAGATGTCCGAAACGAAATTTCGGACACAACGGAGCTGGACGCTCCGAAAACTAGATCCGGGACCCACGAAGAAGGATCCGAAAGGTCCGGGATATTACAGCCCTCCCCCCTTAAGGAATTTCGTCCTCGAAATTGAGAACAACCAAAGGGGAAAGAAGAGGAAGACTCACTCAAACAGATACGGGAACTGTTGACGCATCTCGTCCTCACGTTCCCACGAAGCCTCACCACCAGAGTGTCGCTGCCACACGACCTTTACCAAGGGAATGACCTTGTTCCGCAGGCGCTGCTCTCGCCTATCCTCCACGCGGATCGGAAACTCTGGGAGAGAAAGATCTGGAGTCACCTCAGGCCAAACAGAAAACTCAAGCACATGAGAGTCATCGGGCATATACTTCCGCAACATCGAGACGTGGAACACGTCATGCACCGACGCCAACTCAGGAGGTAACTGCAACCGGTAAGCAACCTCACCGATGCGTTCCACAATCGCGAAAGGACCAATATAGCGGGGACTCAGCTTCCCACGCCGTCCAAAACGCATCACCCCCTTCATCGGAGAAACTCTCAAGAACACACGATCGCCCACGGCGAACTCGAGGGGCTGCCGCCTACGGTCAGCATAGCTCTTCTGCCGACTCTGGGCCGCCAACATGTTCTGACGAACCAGGTGCACAACCTCCACACATTGCTGCACCAATTCCGGTCCCGTCAAAACACGCTCACCCACCTCAAACCAATCAAGTGGAGTCTGACAAGGACGCCCATACAGAGCCTCATAGGGAGCCATGCCGATGCTCGAATGATAGCTGTTGTTATAGGCAAACTCCACCAACGGTAGGTGATGAATCCAACTCCCCTGCCACTCCAGGCAGCAGGATCTCAGCATGTCCTCCAAAGTCTGAATGGTCCTCTCAGACTGACCATCTGACTGTGGATGATACGCCGAGCTAAATGCCAACTCCGTGCCAAGAGCTCGCTGGAAACCCCTCCAGAATCCAGAAGTGAAGCGCGGATCTCGATCCGACACGATCGAAATAGGAACCCCATGCAACGGCACGATCCGCTCCACATACAGACGAGCCAACCTGGACACGCTCCAGCTGACCTTGACCGGTAACAATCGAGTCACCTTCGTCAGCCGATCCACCAGCAACCAAATACTGTCCTGCCCACTCGGGGTCCTTGGCAACCCCACCACAAAATCCGTGGTCACATGGTCCCGCTTCCAAGCAGGAACATCCAAGGGCTGGAGAGTACCTCCTGGTCGCTGATGCTCCGCCTTCACCTGCTGACAGATCAGGCACCTGGCCACAAATTCGGCGACATCTCTCTTCATGCCAGGCCACCAAAACTGCCTCCGCAAGTTCCGATACATCTTCGTCGCACCCGGGTGCACAGTGTACCTGCTCCCATGAGCCTCGCGTAACACCGCACGACGAACCTGCTCCTCCGCTGGGACGTACAACCTGCCACGAAACCTCGCAGCACCGTCCTCGCCAAGCTCTACGTCAGCCATAGCCAGAATCCGGGGCAACTCAGGGTCCGCATGCTGAGCCTCTGTCACCTGACGACGGATAGCAGGAGTGACAGTCAGACTCGCAAGCACTGCCAACCCTCGCTCCTGGGGAATCTTGAGCCTGAAGGATACTTCGGGCACCTGTTCCCAGAGCCTCCACTTCCTCAACATCAAGGTACTGACCGCAACCTTCCGACTCAAGGCATCGGCAACGACATTCATCCTGCCCGGCTGATAAGACAGGGTGAAGTCATAGTCCTTCATGAACTCCATCCAACGCCTCTGTCTGAGGTTCAGATCTCTCTGCGAGAACACATACCTCAAACTCTGATGGTCAGTGAACACCTCGAACTTCTCACCGTACAGATAATGCCTCCAGATCTTCAGCGCGAAGATCACCGCCGCCAACTCAAGGTCATGGGTAGGGTAGTTCTCCTCATGGGGCTTTAGCTGCCGAGATGCATAAGCCACCACTCTACCATGCTGCATCAGAACAGCACCCAATCCAACGCCGGAAGCATCTGTACACACCACAAAACCTCCCGATCCAGAAGGCAAAACCAACATCGGAGCCGAGGTGAGCAATCTCTTCAGTTCACTGAAGCTCTGCTCACACTCCTCGGACCAAACGAAAGGCACATCCTTCCGCGTGAGCCTCGTCATCGGGGTCGCAATGCGAGAAAAATCCTGGATAAACCGGCGATAATAACCCGCAAGCCCCAAGAAACTCCGGATCTCCGTCACCGACCTCGGCCTCGGCCATTGCATCACAGCCTCGACCTTGGCGGGATCCACGGAAATGCCATCACCAGAAATCACGTGCCCCAGAAAGTGCACCTCGCTGAGCCAAAACTCGCACTTGCTGAGCTTCGCATACAACTGGTGATCTCGCAACGTCTGCAGCACCACACCCAAATGGTACGCATGCTCCTCAGCAGACCGCGAATAAACAAGGATGTCATCCACGAAGATGACCACGAACTGGTCCAAATACGGATGAAACACCCTCTGCATCAAGTCCATGAAGGCTGCCGGGGCATTGGTGAGCCCAAACGGCATCACCAGAAACTCATAATGCCCGTACCTCGTACTGAACGCAGTCTTCTCCACATCGGACTCGCGAATTCTCAGCTGATAGTAACCGGACCGCAAATCAATCCGCGAGAACACTCGCGCAGACTGAAGTTGGTCGAACAAATCATCAATCCGCGGCAACGGATACTTGTTCTTAATGGTCATGTCATTCAACTGCCGATAGTCAATGCACAACCGCAGACTACCGTCCTTCTTCTTCACAAACAACACGGGCGCACCCCAAGGGGAAAAACTCAGACGAATATACCCCTTGGCCAGCAGTTCCTGCAACTGCGCCCTCAACTCCCTCAACTCAGCGGGGGCCATACGGTAGGGAGCCTTCGCCAAAGGTCCCGTACCAGGTACAACCTCGATCACGAAATCGATCTCCCGCTGGGGAGGTAATCCAGGCAACTCCTCAGGAAAAACATCGGGAAACTCGCACACCACCGCAATGTCCTCGACATTCGGCTCCATCCGGTCAGACACAACCACAGACGCGAGAAAACCCTGACAACCTGAATCAAGCAATCGACGGGCTCGAATAGCAGAGATAAGAAATCGAGAAGAGGTGGAACGGATACCTTGGAAATAGAAGGTCCTCTTGCTCGGATGCTGGAAGTAGACCCTCTTCATCCCACAATCCACCACCGCTCCATGAGTCTCGAGCCAATCCATGCCTAGAATCACGTCGTAATCCCGAAGCTGCAACGCATACAACCTGCCTGGCATACTCCGCCCATCGATCCACACCGGAACCTGGTCGAAGCAATACGGAGTGACCATAAAATCACCCGAAGGCAACTCCACTGCCAAATCACAGGACAACTGGGTCACCGGCTCCTCGACGCTCGACGCGAAATCCTCCGAAATAAACGAATGAGACGCGCCAGAATCAAATAAAACCCGAGCCGCACAACCCAAAATCTGAACGGTACCTTCCACGAGCTGCGACGCCACTGCCTCTGCCCTGGTCAAGTGCGTGATCTGGCCACGAGCCCTCTGCCTGCCTCCCACACTAGCTGACCTGGGTAGCGGCGGATACTGTCCCTGTTGCTGCTGCTGCTGCTGGGGAACCTGCTGCTGCGGCGGCCTCTGAGGACAGTCACGCGCCATATGCCCTGGCTGGTCACACCGAAAACAGATGATCGGCGCCGTGCACTGCCTGCCTGGGTGGGTCCCACCACACCGTGGACAAGATCCTCGCGATCCACCCACTGATCCCTGACGCTGCAAAGGAATCGGCTGCTGTACACTGCCCGATGAAGTCTGCCCTTGATCTCTGGACTTCTTCTTGCCGAACCCCTTCTTGAAGAACTTCTTGACCTTCGAGCCGAAGGACGCAGATCCTGTCACCGAAGCTGCATGTGCCGGCACTCCTGAACCACTCATCGCATGTTGGAAGGAACCTGCTGCTGCTGGGTAGCCGACTGCTGGCTGCGACCTGACAAAGACTGCCCCTGGCTGATCGGTCCTCGAGTCCTCTGCATATCCATCTCCAGGGAAATCGCAACACGAGGCGCTGTCTCTAGATCAGTGGCCCCATTCGCGATCAAATGGTGCCTCAGCTCCAACCTCAAGCCCTGCACAAACTGCGTCGTCCTCACCCTCTCATGCTCCATGATATGAGGTGCATACCGACCCAGCTCGACAAATCGGGCCCTATACTGCAACACGGACATGTCACCCTGCACCAGCTCCAGAAACTCCCGCATCCGCTGCGTAGCAACAACATCTGGACAGTACGTACGCTCGAAAGCACTGACAAAGTCATCCCACTCGACCTGCTCAAGTGGACGAAGCTGAAAGGACGTCTTCCACTCGGAAGACCACCACCTCCGAGCCGTACCCTGCAACTGGTTATAGGCCAACACCACTCTGTCCTCGGCAGTACTCTTCGCAGAACTGAACACCCGCTCCATCTCATCGAGCCAATCACGAGCCGCATCAGGGTCTGCCTGGTCGCTAAAGTAAGGTGGATGGAACTGCATGAAGTCCCTCACCGCTCGGCCTGGCCCACCCCTAGCTGACGAGCCCTCAGCAGCCTCTCCGCCAAACTGCTGAGACATGAGATGGCACATGCCACGGAAGAAATCCTCGGCCCCCGGAGCCCTCGCAGCATCCGCGGCCTCGGTAGCTCCCGGAACTCTGCTATGCTCCTCCTGGTCCCTCTGGACCCCCTGCTGGATCTCCTGACTGTAGACACGCCATTCTTGACGTCTCATGAGAAAGTCTCATATTACTATACGACGCCCCGCGATGGCCTACGCATTTCGAATCGCTCGAGTGCTTCCTTTTCCTGAGTCTTCTTCCGCCTTTTTTTGGCATCCGGAATCATCTCGTCACGGCATTCGGACGGCATCAACACCAGTCAGACGCATCAAGAGGTTCCGGGACCAAGAAGGGTGTCTGCCGGGCGCCTGCCGACGCCTGATTTAAAGACCCGGGTGGGTCTTAATGGGGGCGTCCAGGCCCCTGGACGCCCCCATCTTTTTAATTTATTTTAATATTTTCTCAGGGCCCTAAAAATAAATAAAAAATATATATATTAATGGAGGCGTCCAGGCCTCTGGACGCCTCCATTAAAATAAAAATAAAATATGATTAAAATGCCACTTGGCATTAAAAACAAAAAAATCAATATATATTATTGGAGGCGTCCAGGCCCCTGGACGCCTCCATAAAAACAAATTATAAAAAAATCAAAAATCCAGCCCTGGCATAAAAGACAAAAAATAATAAAAATAATATATATTTGGAGGCGTCCAGGACCCTGGACGCCTCCATAAATTCCCTCACGGGCGCCGCCCACCGAACGACGGTTTGTCGTGTGTGAAAAAAGCCAAATTTAGAGACGTCCAGCTGACTGGACGCGCCCATTTCTGAATCACGAGGCGCCGCTCACAAAACCACGCGTTGTGCCAAACAGCGTGCGGCCGTCGACGGTTTTCGGTGGACCTATTAGAGGCGTCCGGGACCCTGGACGCTCCCATAAAAGTATTCTAAAAAAATTAATAAAAATAGAATAAAATATTATTTCGGCCCTGATGGAGGTGTCCAGGGTCCTGGACGCCTCCACCTTCCGGAGCTCTATAAATAGAGGCCCACCCCCTCAGTTCTAGAAGAGCTAAGCAGTGATCCGATAGGCTGCCGGAGCCCAGAGGCTACGGAGTCATTTTTCTAACCCGTGGGGTCTTTTGTAGGTGGAGGTTCTGCCGGCTTCTCGGGTGCCCACGCTCGCGAGAGGAAGGTCGTCTTCATCCACCGCGCTTCTACGTCGTCCCCACGCTGCCGGAGCTCCGCCGAATTTCACCACCGGCACATCCAATAAGCCAACTCTTTCCTTTTCTTCGTAGTTCTTTGCATTCATCATCTCGCATCCATCATCTCATTTTCCTCCTACTCGAGTCCGAGAGGGGTTTAAAAGATAACACCAACCAGGTGTGTGCCTTCCCGTTATTTCGTCATTTTTATTGCAAGGACATGAATACTACACATTCATTTTTCTAAGCCACTTGTCATTTGTTTGTCGTTGTTTTGCAAGGGTAGCCGAGGAAAGCCCTCTCCGTCGGCCGGCCGGAAGGAGAGGAAGAAGCAACCCGCCATCTCCCGCTCTTGAGGTAGGCGCGATCACTTTCTTATTTTGGGGTCTTTCACCCCCTGGCGATCACATCTTTTCATCGAGGCCGCGGCGAGTCACTTCCCCAATGGCCGTTTAAATTTCTGTTCTCATATTCTCCTTATATCCTGTTATATTTCGTTTATATCATCGAGGCCGCGGCGAGTCACTTCCCCAATGGCCGTTTAAATTTCTGTTCTCATATTCTCTTTATATCCTGTTATATTCTGCTCATATCATCGAGGCCGCGGCGAGTCACTTCCCCAATGGCCGTTTAAATTTCCGTTCTTACATTCTCTCTATATTCTGTTATATTCTGCTCATATCATCGAGGCCGCGGCGAGTCACTTCCCCAATGGCCGTTTAAATTTCCGTTCTTATACTCTCTCTATATTCTGTTATATTCTGCTCATATTCTCGAGGCCGCGGCGAGTCACTTCCCCAATGGCCGTTTAAATCTCTGTTCTTATATTCTCTTTTATATTCTGCTCATATTCTCGAGGCCGCGGCGAGTCACTTCCCCAATGGCCGTTTCAATTTTTGTTATTTAATTTCTGCACCATTCCCGTCCCCCCGAGGTCGCGGCGAGTTACTTCCCGCTATGGCCGTTTGAACCCCATATCTTGCTATATTATACTTGTCCCGCTCGCCCCGCCGGAGCAATCTCCCGTGGTGGCCCCTTCTCTCTCTTCTCTCATCTCTGTGTTGCAGCAAACAGCAAAACAGACAAAAAGAAGAGCCCGCGCGCTCTCCGCATCCTCTTCCCCGCACCATCGAACTCCGAACCGCGTGACGTCGCTCACAGATTGGCGATCACGGTGGGACGTCTACTGCTTCCTCTCGGCTACCCTTGCAAGTTCGGCACCACCCGTGCCTCTCCACCTTGGCGCCCACGCGCGCCCCCGTTGTGCTCACGGCAGCACCGTCAGTTCTGATTGGTTCTTTGTTTATTACATGTTTGTTATTTCTGTTGTTTTCCCACTCCATATATCTGTCAGCATTCCATTGCATACATCCATTCCTCTTTTCTATCCTTTTTTTCATTTTTTTTTGAGGATCACCCTTTCCCGGTGAAGGAAGGACTCTCCGTTTGGGAATTCCTCTCAACGGACTAGAATCTCCTGCACTGGGACCTCCGTAAGTCCCCGACATCGAAGAATCTCCTCTTCGTTCACTGGGCTGGTTGTACCATTGAAGTTCCCCGAAGTTAGTCATTTCATTCGTGGTGAGACGAGAGACCCTAGCTGACACGGCGGTGAAACAAAAATAAACTAGGGTCCCTATCTTGTGTGAACTTCGGATCTCGCTAAAAACACACAAAAAAATCATCAAAATCAAAACAAAAAAAAGGCGTAAAGGCATCCACTTGTTTGATAATCTCTGCTACCTACTTGCTAGTGTATGTTTTTACGTTCTGGGAGAACTGTGAGCATGTCTCACGAGTCTTCTGAGGAGAACCACCCTAGCCGTGGTTTGACAGCCGACCCGCGAGTCTATGCTATGGACTCGGGTCCTTCTCATGACCCCCCGCATGAGGTGCAGGTTATTGCCGGGGACACGTCCCCGCCACAGGATATCACTTCCTTACTGGGCGTCCTCGCCAACACGGAGCTTACCTCTGAACAGCTCCGGGCCTTCCAGGCCATTCTAAAGGGGAAATCTATTTCCCCCACGCCCCAGGAGTCAACTCCGGCTATCGCACCTCTCCACGAGTCCGTGCAGGCCATTCCATCTCCTTCATTGGCGCAAGCCATCCAGTCTCCCTCGCTTCAAGGACAAGCGAGCCAACAACCTCCCTCATTCCAATTCCCGTCACAATCTCAAACTCCCGGTGTTCCTCACACACCGTTTCAGCCAGGGCCAACTGTCGGTGGTCCGACAGTTCCCTCTCATTCCGGGTTTCCCCCTCAAGTCTCCGGGAGACAGTTTCTCCCCCAATGGCAAGTGCCACCTTCACCCCCAGAGGAGCTCGCCCAATCGCTCCTCAATAGGTTCAATCGCATGGACGAGCAGTTTCAAAATCTGAGAAGAATGGTGGACGTGAAAGCCACCCCGGAGGTTGCTTTGCCAATCCTCCCCGTCATTCATCTCCCTCCCTCCGAAATGCCCACGTACCGCAGATACAATGGTACCGGCAACCCCTTCATTCACCTCAAGGACTTCATGTATGAGTCCTCCTATTGGCAAAATGATCAGAGGTCCCTGGCATACCTCTTTCGGAGATCATTGGATGGTCCCGCGCTTGAGTGGTTCTATTCTCTGGAGCCCCGCGAGGCCGAGAATTTTGAAATAGTGCAGAGAAGGTTCTTGCAGAAATATAGGGATAGGGTCGGTCCCTCACTCTCCATTACCGACCTAGTGGCCGAAAAGATGAAACCCGACGAGGATTTTGTCCGATATGCTGATAGATGGAGGTCTCTGGCGGAAAGAATAAGGGATACCCTCTCCGAGCCCGAACAAGTGAAGATGATTGTGTCTAATGCAACCCCGCAGTTCAGACACGTCCTCGCCATGAATAAACTTACTACAATGGAGGAACTCTATGAAAGGGCCCGATACATCCAAACCCAGCTAAAAGACTCCCCCATCATGAACATGTTTGAGTCTCCGAAGCCCAAAGTGGTCAGAAAGACAGGCGCTGGTGTCCCGGGCGGAGCCACAGAAGGGGTCGTGACAAATGAGCAAGTCAGTGCGGTCAACAATGCCAACTATGCAGTCAACCCAAGACCTCCACAAATGCCCCGACTACCCCTTCAACCAGGTCCTTTCCCTCTCCGTCCTCCACCCCAAAATAATCCACCCCAGGATAATATGCCTCCATTACGCCAACCCCAGCAACAACAACCACAACCTCAACAACAACAACCACCGCTTCAGTACAACCAAGTTCCACCCCCGGGGAACTATGGTCCCCAACAGCAACAAAGGAGGCCGCTCGGTCCTAAGAGAGCCTACTATCCACCATTGCCAGAAACCTTAGCAGATATTTTTAATGCCCTCATGGCATCAAACCAACTCGCCCTACCCAGAGAAAGGCCCGCCTGGCCCCCCAATGTTGATACCTCCAAATACTGCGTCTACCACAGGCAGCCGGGACACACAGTGGATTACTGCTTCCATTTCAAAGATTACATCCATGATATGAATGATGAACATCAAATAGATTGGGATGAGATGAGACGGTACGTCGCGGCTCTCAAGGCTAGGAGACCTCCTCAGAGGCCACAGCAGCAGTTACAACAGCAGCCTCAGCAGCCCCCCCAACAACAGCCCGACATGGGCATAATCCAGAATCCACTACCGGAGCACCAACAGCCCAATCATCAGGTTAACCCCATCTCCTCCTTCCCGGAAGTCGGGAGAGAGCAGGTGTGGCACCAGGAAAGTACCTCCATTCTCTATACCTCCAACCCTATCGTCATGCAACCCCCTCACCTTGCCCGGGTAGCACCTCTCTCTCATCAACCCGCATCGGTATCGCCTTCACCATTTCCACTACCATTACGCCCTCTCATCCGCACCCCGACCTCCTATCAACCGACACTTTCTACTACGCCTTCACACCCTCTCACCTTCTCCCACTCCCCCACTTTACCATCCACCTCTACCACATTTACCCCTACGCCTTCTAAACCCCTTATCATCCGTCCACCATACATAACCCCATCTTTCTCCACCACATCACCACTAATGCCTTCAAAACCACTCATCACCCACCATCCGCCTCAAAACCTTTACCCGTTTCAAACCTTACCTCCACCTCCACCTTCCAAACCCCTTATCCTTCATAATCCGCGCGATATCCCCTCTACCTCCGCCATGCCTCCACCTAACAAACCCCTCATCAGAATCCCTGCTCCCGTCATCACCCCTGCTTCATCAACCATTCCTCCACTACTACCCCTCAAACCCCTGTTAAAACCCACTGCTACCCCCACAGAGGTACAAAAGCCGCAGGCAATGGTGCTCCGGAGTGGAAGGATTTTCCACAGGGTTTTCCCCCACAACAGTCAGAATCCCGAGCAATCTTAGCCAGAGAAGGATGATGCAGAACAACCAGAAAGAGCTATCCCTGGAACACAGTATGATCTACTGAAACACTTGGACAAGACGCCTGCCCGGATCTCCATCCTAGAGCTACTTCAAAGATCCACATCCCACCAGGCGGCCTTGATGGAATATCTTCAAAAGGTCATGGTTAATGAAGACCTCCCCGTGGAGAAGATTTCGACCGTCCTAACCCCAACAGACACACAACCAGCCATCATGTTTTACAACTACGAGCTCGCTCCCAAGGAATCTCGGAAATATGCATTGTGCATTTCAATAAAAATCAATGGGGTATCCATAAACCCGTGTCTTGTCGACACGGGTGCGTCCATAAATGTGATCTCCATGAGCACTCTTCAGTTGTGTGGGGTTGACGAGGAACAAATAAGACCTTCCTCGATCACGGTCACGGCCTATGACAATAGCAAAAGGCCGCCGCAGGGGATGATTATTCTGAAGGCAGAACTAGGCCCCATGGCAATTCCCACGGAATTCCATGTCCTCGACATGGACCCCACATTCAAGGCTATACTGGGTCGTCCTTACATTGAAGCCATGGACGCTGTGCCTTCCACCAACCATCAGTGCCTGAAGTTTCCTTACAACGGGAGAATTATTAAAGTGGTCAGTACACCTGTCCTTCACACAGTGGATGCTATCAACACCTCTCTGCCCTCTGTTTGGCCGTCTCATCGGCCCATATTGTCACTGCTGGACGTGCGTGATCCATCTCGCATGCCACTAACACCAAAAGAGCCGGTCAGGGCAACCACAACATCGTGTCTCCCTTTTCACTCCAAAGGTTGGGAGATTATGAGGAACATCAGCTATCAACAAGGAAAAGGGCTGGGCGCACAGTTACAGGGAATGCTCAAACCGCCAAAGGAAATTAGGCCGAACCGCAGGTTTGGCCTAGGCTTCAAAGGACCATTCAAGGCGGATTGGAAGCCCCTCACATGGACTCTATCAAACCACTTCAACAGAGGGCCCGTTGTTCAGATGGGAGATCACCCACGAGAAGCATATGGGGAATCACATGCTGTATATTTTGCTGAAAAATGTCCGAGGATCACCAAAAGAGGCAAGATCAAAGATCCGGAATGCGAGTGGAATAAATGGTTCGACATACGGGACATTTCTGTTGCACTGGAAAGGATGTTCTCGTCCCTACAGCTTGAAGGACCACCATTGATCTCCGAGATACCAGAGAATATTACCACTCTTGCCAAGATTCCAAACTATCCTCGTCCTCGCCAGAAGGACCATGTCATCGACGGATCTTCATCCGTCCTCAACATTGCCATCGACGGCTCATTAGCCGCCATCTTCTCCATCCACTCGTCTCAGCCTTTGCTGATATCTTCTTCCTGGGCCAGACAATTGTCTGATGATCTTCCCAGGTCCCCTTCTTTGCTTACATACCTACGCGGGCTTTTCAACCCGCGCCAGGTCTTCAACCATGATCTGCTCTACGAGCCCCACAATCCTCTAGCCATAACCACTTTCCTCTCTCCTCCAATCTCTTTTCACTGCTTTGTCATTAAAAATGAAAACGAAAAAAAAACGTCAATTTTCAAACTCTCCAACAACACATCTTCGTTGAGGAAACCTCCTACATCTCCCACGGGTGCGTACCGCCTTGCGGACCACCCGTCCAAGGTCCGATGAGCGACCTTCTCTACCCCTCCTCTGAGGGGTCTTCTCCTGTACATTCTACACCATCCTCCTCATCTTCCTCTGTAAATATTGTCAGTCAATCTAGGAATGATAGGCCAAGGGTAGTACCTAGGAAGAAATCCAAGGGTAGGCAGATCCCTCGTCGATTCCTTCTGGATTTGGCCGCCAGGTGTCAGGCCCTTCTTGCCATCCCCCAGTTGTTAGAAAATCCCATCCAGCTACCCGAAATAGAATGCGAGGGCGACTGTGCATCTGATGAAGGGTATGGAGTCTACGAGATCACGAATGAAGAATGCCCCACTGAAGATGAGGGTGAAGAATATGAGGATGCGGCGGGCGCATACGCTAGCGGAATGAGGAGATTCGACGAGCCGTCAACCGCCGTAGAAGAATCCACCAAAGAAGTCAACTTGGGGACTGAGGAAGACCCAAGGATCATCCTCATAAGTGACAACCTACCACCCTCTGAAGAAGAGGCATTAATTGAGGTCCTCAAGGAATATAAGGACACGTTTGCATGGAGCAACGAGGATATGCCGGGTTTGGATTCAACCTTGGTCGAACACCGTTTAACCCTAAAACCAGGGTTCATCTCGGTAAAACAAAGGTTAAGGCGTTTCCACCCTCAGATGGCTTTAAAAATGAAAGAAGAGGTCGATAAGCTCCACAAAGCCAGGTTCATTAGAGTCGTTCTTTATCCTCAATGGGTGGCGAACATTGTCCCGGTCATGAAGAAAGATGGGAAAGTCAGGATTTGCATCGACTTCCGGGACCTTAACCGCGCGTGTCCAAAGGATGATTTTCCTTTGCCTCACATTGATGTGTTGATTGATAACACGGCAGGCTACGAAACCCTCTCTTTCATGGATGGATTTTCAGGATACAATCAAATTCGTTTGGCAGAAGAGGATCAGGAAAAGACGTCATTCACTACCCCTTGGGGAACATATTGTTACGTGGTCATGCCATTCGGATTAAAGAATGCTGGAGCTACTTACCAAAGAGCGATGATGGCCATATTTCATGACATGATGCACATATATCTGGAAGTGTATGTGGATGACTTATTGGTGAAATCAAGGACCAGGATGGAACATCCAGAAGTTTTGGCTAAGGTCTTGCAAAGGTCAAGAGAATTCCAATTGAAAATGAACCCGAAAAAGTGTGTGTTCGGTGTGTCGTCAGGTAAATTGCTGGGGTTCATTGTGAGTAAAAGAGGGATCGAGATAGATCCCGACAAAGCCAAGGCTATCAGGGATATGCCGCCTCCCAAGAATTTGAGGGAAGTCCGAGGTTTAATCGGCAGGCTGCAGTTTATTCGTCGGTTTGTGTCTCAACATTCACAAAGGTGTAGACCTCTCTACGAGTTGACCAAGCCAGGAGTAGAATTCCACTGGAATTCTAAATGTCAGAAAGCTTTTGAAGGGTTGAAGGAATATCTGGCTAGTCCACCCGTTCTCATTCCACCTAAACCAGAAAAACCTCTGATCCTTTACATCTCAGTCTTGGATGACTCCGTGGGAGCCGTCCTCGCACAAGCTGATGAAGAAGGCAAGGAACGGGCAACCTATTACTTGTCCAAACTTCTCAATCCCTGTGAGCAGAAGTACACCGGCATGGAGAAAACCTGTGCTGCCCTCGTTTGGGTAGTGCAGAAATTGAAGCACTACTTCTTGGCTCACGAAGTCCACTTGATTGCTCGAATGAATCCTATCAAATTCCTTCTGGAGAAAGCCGTCCTTACGGATAGGCTAGCACGCTGGCAAAGTTTTCTCTCTCAGTTCGACATCACCTACATCCAACAGAAGGCGATTAAAGGTTATGCCATAGCCGAGCATCTCGCTCACCATCCTCTTCCCAAGTTCGATCCCGTCCAATCAGAGTTTCCAGATGAGGAACTAATGTCCATCAACCAATCAGATGAGCCAATGTGGACGCTATATTTTGATGGAGCTCTGAATTCTCAAGGGAGAGGAATCGGCATCGCCCTCCTGTCGCCGGAAGGCCTCACATTCCCATTGGCATACCAGCTCAAATTTCCAGTCACCAACAATATAGCCGAATATGAAGCTCTTCTAGCTGGTCTAGGACTCGCTCATTCTTTTCGTATCACTGAGTTGCGAGTCGTAGGTGATAGTCAACTCATCCTTCGCCAGGTACTCACTAAGTATCGCACTCGCGATCCCAAACTCAAGCCATACCAAGAACTCACTGCTGCCTTTGCCAAACTGTTCACAAAACTGATCTTTGTTCATATCCCTCGTCATCAGAATATTCTCGCCGATGCCCTCGCCTCATTGGCATCATCCATAAGGTTCCCTCTAGGACGATGGTTTAAGTCCATTTCCATCTACAAACTTCACGCCCCTGCAGTCGATGATGCTTCCTACGTAAACATCAAAGACAGGATAGCAAGGAAGATCCTGCAGGAAGATATCCTTGAGAAGAGGGAGCTCATGTTGGCAGAGGCCGAAGAAGAACTGGCTGATGAAGAGAAACCATGGTTCTATGAAATTGTCAAATATTGCCAAGATCAGTCTTATCCTGAAGGGGCCACCATAGAGGACAAGAAAGCCATAAGAAGGGTGGCTCAGAAATACACATTGATTGGAGGTCTACTCTATAGGAGGAGCCTTACTGGTATTCTGTTAAGATGTCTTGGTGACGATGAGGTTTGGAAATGTGTAGAAGAGACGCACTCGGGTGTGTGTGGTGGCCACGTGAATAGTCAGATGCTCGCCAAGAAGATCATTCGTCAAGGCTTTTATTGGCCCACTATGGAAGAGGATTGTGCTGTCTATGTCCGTAGGTGTGTCAAGTGTCAACTTCACGCCGATAAAATCCATTCACCATCTTCCTCACTTCATCCAATATCATCCCCATGGCCTTTCTCCATGTGGGCATTCGACATCATTGGTCCCTTAGGTGATCCCAACTCCCTCACCAAGCAGAAATCTTTCATCCTTACTGCGACGGAATACTTCACCAAATGGGCCGAAGCCGAAGCTTACGCGGAGATCAAGGCGTCAACAGTCTGCAAGTTCATCATAAAGAACATTCTCGCCAGATTCGGCGTCCCAAGCACGATCGTCACCGACAATGGGCCACAATTCATTTCTCAGGACCTACAGGACCTCTGCAAAAGGTACGCAATTGCATTGCATCATTCATCGCCTTATTACCCACAAGGTAACGGCCAAGCGGAGGCCACCAATAAAACATTGCTCAAAATCATCAAAAAAACCT